>JACYXH010000419.1:30000-52500 GCA_026745465.1 Lota lota | reverse complement strand
TCTGTCAGGGCTTCACAAACGGTCCTGGCTGCCACTGGAATCCCACTCCTTCACTGTTTGTGATCTGCTGGGGCTCAGGCTGGGACGGCAGGGTTCATACGTTCCCCGTGTCCGGTCTGTTCCCCTCATTTATATCATTTATCAATGAAAGAATGTAAAGATAATGGCGTTGATGGAAGGGATTGTGGATCACGTGTGGAAGACAAGCCTCATGTGTAGAACAGAACCGCTACAAGATCGCAGCCGGACATGGAACACGGAAAGTATGTCTGGCCATTTACAGGTTACTACACTCATTTAGCCTCCATTTTGTGTCCTCCACTATGTGATTTTGCCATCATATTGAACCCATTAGGGTTAATTTACTACGTCTGGTTTTCTGTATGATCTCCGACTTTTGTTTTAATAAATGCACTTCTCTACAAACATCAGGAAATTCTGAGATTCACGGCACCATCATCCTCTTCTCTTGGAGTTATTGCTCTCCATATATGGGTTATGGTACATCGCTTGAAATCATCCCAACTCTTCGCCGACTGCCTGTCCTACAAGAAAAAAAAGGCTAAATACATCTTTGTCATCTATCTTTTACCACAATACAGACGGGTTGAAACGAGAGAGGCCAATTTATAGGACAAAGCAAGTATGGAATAAGAAGTCTTAAACGCATACCTCCTCAAACTTCTTTTCAGGCACTTGTTGCATCTCCAAAATTATGTAACTTGCTGAAATTCCTTCCGATGATTGTAGTACAAACATGATTCAAGGCAGGCGGGAATTATTTAGTTTTATTTTCCGCAATTGGAATTCTGATTTCCCGTCTACATGGAGATCCCACTGGTCTCAAATGGAACGTTCAGTAATGAAATCAAAACCACAAGTATAAAACAAGTTTGGCCGCAAATAAGTTATTTATATTTCATACATTTTGATATACGCTGCCAGATTGATGCACTGTTTTGACACTGCTGACTGGGCAGTGATCTCTGACTCATGTGCAAACCCACATGAGTTGACAGACTACATAACCTCATATACTCAGTTCTGAAGACTTGGTTGTTAGGAGCATGACTGGGCTAATTGTTCCTAATTATTATTAGGAACATGGTGTCACAATAATCAGCCATGGTGGTCCAAATGCCTAATGTTTTGATGAAAGGACAGCTGCATTTATTAAGGGAGATATGGAGACTTTTAAAGAAAAGGCTGAATGAGTTAAAGGCAAGATGCAGAGAGCCTTGATGTGACCAATAAGGTGGAGGGGGGCCCCAGCAGGCATGGGAGGGGCTTAACTCTGTGATGGACAGGACAACCAGGAGAAAAAGGATTTTGAACTTTAGTCGATTTCACCCCATCCATTTGAGCAGAGAGAGAGAGGCTGTAGCACTGTGTCTAGGTCGGCCACGCAGCCATGCTGCCTCTCCCACATCAGCCACACAAGCCCTGGGCTCCCAGTACTGACGGCACCACAAGGGCTTTGAACGCAACGCTTCCGGTCTTGCTTAACAGACTTTACCAGCTTCGAGGAAAAGCAATCCACAATAACGCCGGTGCCAGAAAAGAATCCAAATCCCTGAACAACATCCACCCTGTTGCAACACACATAATGTGCAAAACCATGGAGAGAGTTGTATGTAACAACCACAGGGCAACTCCATCCACTGCAGTTCACCCACAAGACAGAGAGGAGCGCCGCTGTACCTCACCACCAACAGGCTCCAAAGATCTGGGGGTTTCCATTTTTACCTTGTGCATGTAATACAAAGCTAATGCCCATAGGCCTACTAATGAAGCTGTCCATTTAAGACAAAGCTAATGCCCATAGGCCTACTGTTGAAGCTGTCCATTTAATATAAAGCTAATGCCCCTAGGCCTACTGTTGAAGCTGTTCATTTAATACAAAGCTAATGCCCCTAGGCCTACTGTTGAAGCTGTTCATTTAATACAAAGCCAATGCCCATAGGGCTACTGTTGAAGCTGTTCATGTAATACAAAGCTAATGCCCCTAGGCCTACTGTTGAAGCTGTTCATTTAATACAAAGCTAATGCCCATAGGGCTACTGTTGAAGCTGTTCATTTAATACAAAGCTAATGCCCATAGGGCTACTGTTGAAGCTGTTCATTTAATACAAAGCTAATGCCCATAGGGCTACTGTTGAAGCGCTTGCTAGAAGTAGAGGGAAGCCAAGTCCCTTGGTTCAGGGACTTTTGAACAGACCATAACAAGGTGTACTCTGATGACATCACTCTGTGCACTGGGGCTTCACAAGGCTCCTCTCTACACCAATGAGAGGAGGCTGCAGGATGACCATGGTAGGATTATGTTCCCAGGGAAGGGCCTCAAACGAACAGAAACACTTTGAGCAGGGGTCCAGACTCACTGCAGCAGAGGTGCAGGCGGTTGCATACAGGATGAGAAGCGCACCACACAGCATGTAGGAGCATGATCTATCGCACACTGAAGGCTTCCACAAGCTCTAAACTGCTATTTATAAAAAATACTTTCAATTAGGTAATGTTTAATTTATAGATAAATCGTTTTTCATGTTATTCATTTAAACTATCGCTATTCACTTTGTGAAATGAGACAAAGGGAAGTTAAGGTACAACTGAGATGATGTAAACAAAATGAAACCGTAATGTTTTATTTACCAGTAAGAAGAGAAAAGCTGTTCAATTCAGTTAATTCAAATGTTGATGTTCCAACTGTCCAGGTCCAAACAAAAGTACCCTTCTCAAAATGCAACAATGAGATCTCCTCACAAAGCCCAAATGGAATTAAACAACGCCTCATAAAAAGTCCTAAAACAAAGTCTCTGCTCACACTGGTCTTTAGTACAGTAGGAATAGCAGAAGGAAAAAATAAGAATTATCCAGACAAAGTTGATAAATGCAAAATGATCACTTGGAAGGAAAGGTGCTCACTGTTCCACACTTTTCCTTCTCTCCCTCTCTCACTGGCAACATCTATCAATACCGTTAGGTTAACCTAGATGTTAAGACTTTTCATTTATATAGATATGCTACATTGTGCAGTGTTACACTGTGCACTCTCTTTGGAAGCTGTAGTCAGTCAGGGTGTACCTGAGAGAAGGTGAATGTTTGAAGCCTTGTTGAAGTTGTCATTGTATACACATCTCTGTATGGTTTGGTATGTTTGGGCAGTCAGTCGATGGGCAGAGAACAGAGGCACCTGAGTGCTCTATATGTGACTCTGCAGTACACAGGACAGCTAGTAGCCCTGTGACACCATCCTGATCTTGGAACTTCATCTCAAATTCTCACTGAAGTCTGGCCTGCCGTTGAAACTCAAAACTCAATCCAATCAGTGTTGGGGTGGGGGGGGGGGGGGGGGGGGGGTAGTATTCTTTCATAACGAAGCACGGAGCAAGTAGGGCTGTAGTCTGAAGTAAAAAAAAACAAAACAATTGGCCCAGGCTAGACAATAAAGGCATATTCTACTTGATTATAATATTATTATAATCAATTATTCAATTGCGATGAATATTATTCAAAATAATATTATTCAAAACGATGAATTTTGACTCCAGAAAAATATCCAAAATAAATAAAGCCCCGCAATTTGATTTAAATTCCAAAGGTTTTATCCACCCATCTTTAAATCATCTCCATACTGCAAAGCAGAACAAAAGGTTGCAACATCAAAGCACCTTCAACATGCCCCCCCCCCCCCCCCCCCCCCCCGGCCCCCACCTGTTGCTCCTCTGCACCTGTACAGGTATGATGGGGTGAGGACAGGTGTTTTCAGCCAGGTGAGTCAGGCCTCAGACACCTGGTTACCACGACAACCAGCACCTCCACAGGAAAGTCAGAGAAGACACAGGACACAAACAATGTGAGCTAAATCCTTCAATGGGGTTAGCTCACATTGTCAGGTGGACGACATGATGGAGAAGGAAAAGGGGGGAAGAAGGAGGGAGAGAGGATGAAGAGAAAGGGAAGAGAGAAGGGAGAAGGAGGGAAAGGAAAGAGGGAGAGGGGAGGGAAGGAGAAAAGAGAGGGAGTGAGAAGAATGTGGAGATAGAGAGGGAAAGCCAGGTCCTAGAGTAAGGCTTCATTGAACCTGGCACACACACACACACACACACACACCTGACTCCAACACAGTTATTTCTACACAGGATTCATTAACTAATAATTTATTGATCATTAAAAAGTCAGTGGTTTGTTGCAACAACAAAAATACAATGAAAGACAAGGAGGAGGAGGAGTGGGTTGAGAACCTCCATAAAGAGGCGGGCATCAAGCCCATAACATCCTGTGATAGGAAGCCTTATGGCAGTAGACCTTGTGGGGACCATGCCCGATTCTGGACTTTAAACGTGTCCAGTCCGGTACGATTCTGAGCGCGGCCGCCTGGGATAGAACATAAAAGTGGAGGAATACATTCGGTGGAGGGATTTGACCCTAGACCTGTGATCAGCATGTGTTTCTGGGACATCCACGCACCATGCAGTCCGTTTCAGCCGTAGACACAGCAGCACGTCATCCCAAACCAAAGACGCGGTACTTATTTACAACATTTAAATGTGACACAAACGCATATAAAAGAGTGAATGCCTTGTTGAAGAGAAACAGACCAGAGGCACACATAATCATACACTGTCTCTTAGTTACTTCTTGTAGTCCTACATCAGAGGTTAGCCTCCTTCAAACCAGGACCGCTTCTCCCATAATACATTGTGATACCCATCACCGAAAGATGCCGACATATTTAGCGTTGGCTCTCCGTGTGTGTGCATGTACGTGTTCTAACCCCACAGGGTTGTAATATGAAATGAGCACGCATGACAACATTTACACTAACCTTTTAAAAGTTATTTTTTAAATGTTTTAAACTTCGTTTCCGTTACATGAGAACCGCCATCTGTTCAGGCTGTCCAAGCATCTGCAGGTGGTCATCTACTGACCACACACACGCACATACACACTATCTCCTCCCTCTCACACACACACACACGCACATACACACTATCTCCTCCCTCTCACACACTCACACACACGCACACACACACACACACACACACACTATCTCCTCCCTCTCACACACACGCACGCACACACACACACACACACACACACACTATCTGCTCCCTCTCTCTCACACACACACACACACTCACACAATCTCCTCCCTCTCTCTCTCATACACACACACACACATTTTCACGCATACACACAGTCTCCCCTCTCTTTCTCCCACACGCACACACACACAAACACGCAGGCCATTTTCTCGCTCTCACACACACACACACGCACGCACACACACTATCTCCTCCCTCTCTCACACACACACACACACACTGCACACACCTGTGACGGCTTGCAGTGATGCGTGGGAGGCAGCGTGGAACCCTCAGCGCTGCTGCCAGGCTGCTGCCAGGCTGCTAGGGTCAGTGAGATGACAACATCTGGATCTGCCTCTGCACTCTGCCCTACTGTACAAGCATCAGGTAACAACAACAGTATGGTTTATAGACCACATGCAAATGTGGCCATGGATCACTTTTGGGATCCTTTCTACGATGATAGAGCTTGGTAAACAGTAGGTTGACCCATGTCATTAGGGAGCAGGGGGGAGAGGCATCTTGGGGATTGAACCCAGTACACTATCCTGGCACCTTGATCTCGAAAAAATAATAATTTTAGATTGCCGGAGATTATCTGAATGTTTCTTCCGGTCTTCCTTAAAGACCAGACTGAGGGTGACATCACAAATAGAGGCTGTGATGTCATTGGACGATTATAGGACAATTATTGGGGAAATGGTTCTTATTTTTGGACAACATGAAACAGGAATGGACCTTCACAGCTCAAGTTATCACATACACTCATGGTTTTGGGATTTGCCTCAAGTGGACAGAGCTCACATTTTATTCCTAAATAGCTGATGAATCTACATTTAGACAGCTGTGTCTGGTGCATTAGTAACACCCAACCTTTAATGTAAAAACTAGGAAAGATGCTGCCTAACGAGATAACGAAGGAAGAGCACCCTTCATACCTGCCTGCTTCTGCGTTGGTCTGAAAGTACAGGTGTTGTAGTCAGCTGGTCTTTTACTGTGTATTTTGAAGTCATTGTTTTCTTATAAAAAATGTCCACCACTTTCAAGGAGGGATCCTGTCCAGTGATTGGTCGTTTATGTAATGGTTTTCTAATGTTATCTAACCTTAAGTAATACCATATGATTGGTCTGATGGTTCTGAACCAGAGTCGATAACCGTTTCAACCAAACCTAAACCGTATCACAAACACCCCATGTGATTAAATACCTCACAAGGGGTTACAATCATCACAAAAACCACTGAGTAGTGTGTGTGTTGTTTCTATCCTTGATCAAATGCAGGACCACTCCAGGGTACATTTAAACGGGCCACAGTGAAGTATCTTAGGTTCTGTGGGTTCGTCTCTGTTGGTGCTGTCACACCCTAAACCAAACCAAACCCTAAACACACGTCGGCTCGGGGGGGTTACACTGAAGACGAGACCCTCTGGGAAGGGATGTCAAACTAAACATGCCACCAAAAGCTTTCAGGGGTCTGGCAGCTAGCTAGGTAGCGTGACATGCCTGTCAGCATGCTAACGGCTAAGGCTAGCTCATCCTAGCCCCTCCGCGAGTGTTTATCTCGGTGTCCATATAAATTAAGCATAACGGGGGCTTTACGAGAAAGAAATAACAGCCAGGGGCAGACAGAAAGCACGGCAGCGAGCAGGGCTGTGGTTAGCGACGGTCCTGACTACCATATACTCTTAATGGGATTTAGGAAGAGATGATGGCTTGCTGGCAGGAGATGACAGGAGCTCCATGGAGATGGTTGCCAGGGGAAGGAGATGAGCCAGTGGTGTTTTTTTTTTTTTTTACATTGGCTTGGAAGTGAGCCTCGCTGAAGAAGAAGGGCCGGTGGTACAACCACAAACACGTAAACACAGTTCGAGCGCACGGAGATGGAAAGGCGATACTCTCGCGTCATAACATAATCAAAGAGCGCTACAACCATATGCGCTTTGTCGTTACAAAACAGACTAAAAAGAATAACAAAAAATACTGCATTTTGTTTGTTTGCCCACTTTGTTTTTCTTTTTTAACTGCATTAAAAGGAACCAACATTTTTATCCTTCAATCTCTTCTTTTGCCACTTACAAGACCCATCGTTGAAAAAGACAAGAAGGGAGCAGACAACAGCATAACACCACTAGAGTCCAACTGGACACTGGAAGACATTGTTCACAAGTTCTCAGAAATATGAATGGGGAAGCAAACACTGGTTGGCACACACTGTCCATTCCTTCAAAAACAACCAGGATGTGATTTGTCACGATTATATATAGACAACGATAAAAACACACACACACATATATGACATCTATACATCGATATAGATATACACACTGAAGATCTCCATCACTGTATCCAGACTCCTCTACATGATGCTGCTGTCACCGTGTGTGAAGGTGGTCCTCTGGTCGCTGAAGGCTCCATGCAGCAGCAGCAGTGATGGGGTGGGGGCGAGGGGTTCCAGGTCTCGCAGACAGTCCAAAGGGGTTTCAGTTACAACTCAGCGCCCCCCATCCAGACAGAGAAATTGGAATTAGCCCCATCCAGACAGAGGAATGGGAATGAGCCCCATCCAGACAGAGGAATGGGAATGAGCTCCTCAGAATACGCTCCCCGTCATGCAGTGAAGCAACAGGGGGGGCAGGGTTTCCTGGGGAGTTCCACAGGTACCCACCAGGCTCTGGGCTATCAGGGTGGGGGTTGTAGCTGAAGACTGACACCACCAGAGGCGTTAAGGTGGAACAGAGAAGATCTCTCGAGCTGGTGTGTGTTGTAGTCCAGGGTTATGGGATTTGTAGTCCGAGTCCATATCCGACTGGTCTAGTAACTGTCGATTTAATGCTCGGGTACCAGATACTGTTTTCATATGCAAGTGTAGAACACAAAATGCCCCCGGAGGAGTGGGGGTTTGAGACAGGGAGGAGGGGTTTGAGACAGGAGGGTGGGGTTTGAGACAGGGGGGTGGGGTTTGAGACAACAGGGTGGAGTTTGAGACAGGGGGGTGGGGTTTGAGACAGGGGGGAGGGGTTTCGGGAGGAGATCTGGACATCTTTGCGGTCGTCATCGGAGACAGGTAATGTCTGCCCTTTTTAATGGTCCCTTTTCAAGGCCGACCAGTTAGAAGAACCAACAAGACATTCTGACCACACATCTTGGAAAAATAAAAAGTAAAAGAATTCAATCCAATATACACAAGAAGCAGTCCTTCCAAACGGGCACGGTTACATGCAGTCTCTGTGATGTGCAGCGTCCCTGGGGCCAGGGGTCCTGGGGCCGAGGGGGGGCAAGGTGTTGTTGGCTCCCATCCCGACCAGGAGAGTCATCAGGAAGGGTGGGGGTCACAGTTTAAAGGTAGATAGGAGGGGTGGAGGGCTGACTAGGAGGAGGTGGGGGCAGGGGGGGTGGTGTCGGTGGACTTTCCCCCATCATGCTTTGCTGCACTTGCCCTTCTTCTCCTTGCGCTGGAACTTCCTGAGCCGCCGCGTCCACACGTCCCTCCACTGGATGACCAGGCTGTTCTTATCCGCCACCAGCCCCACTCGCTGCTCCGCCCCCGCTGCTCCACCTCCAGCTCCACCGCTGCCGGCCCCTCCCTCAGACCCCCCTCCCATCACCAGGAAGCGCTTGCTCATCTGGATCTTGGGACACTTGCAGGCCAGGTCCTTCATGTGGATCCACAGCACGTTGTCGCCGCGCTTCAGAGGCTCCCCGCGGCTCTTGTACACGGACACCACCATGACGGAGAACTTAGCCCAGTCGCCCAGCGTCTCCATGTCCAGCACGTTCACCTGCACCGCTGCACGTCCACACACATCCAGCACACACACACACACACACACACACACACACACACACACACACACACACAAGACAAGCATCAACAAGGCAGCTGAAACCGTCACGGAACCTGGCCCTGGGAGTCTTCACTAACACACTGGGTCGACAAGTAAAACAGTAAGAAGTACAGAGAGTTTCTCTGTCCCACTGGTGCTCTTCAATAAGGCCTCCGGTTAGTCAATGGAATAAAGATAATGAAAGGCACACGTGGGATCAAGTTACAGAAGCACTTTTTTACTTTCGTCTCATGTTATATCTTTCCATTTTCATTCAATCCCATTCAAATGTCTTTTGAATATGTTCAAATTCCATGAGAGAAAAGCATTCATTTTCTTGCCCATCTATGGTATGAAATGAATATAACATATGATTAAAGACCTGTGATTATGACCCACACACAGACAACTCTTTAGAAATGTGTGAGTTGTTCCGTTTTGTCAGCAGCAGATGCCCCTCCTTTCTTACCATAGTCCTTCTTGCAGTATTTCTTCATGTTGATCTTCAGGTTTCCCTTCACAGGTTTACAATAGGACTCACAGTCTGTGGAAACAAGGGCCACAACGTTCAGTTAGGGACCCCTTCAAACAAACACCTACCATCACTGGGTACCAGTTAGGGACCAGGCCCCCCCAGGCTCGCTGGAACCCCTTCTAACAAACAGCTACCATCACTGTGTACCATCAGTACACCGTGTTATCACAGGGGGTTGTGATAACCCACTGTACTGATGGTACACCGTGTTATCACAGGGGGTTGTGATAACACTGTGTACCATCAGTACAGTGGGTTACAACAGGGGGTTGTGATAACTGTGTACCATCAGTACACAGGGTTATCACAGGGGGTTGTGATAACTGTGTACCATTAGTACACAGGGTTATCACAGGGGGTTGTGATAACCCACTGTACTGATGGTACACCATGTTATCACAGGGGGTGTTATCACAGGGGGTTGTGATAAAGGGTTGAACGCAGATCCCTTTAACATGCTGTCTGGGGACGGGAAAGAAGACCTACAACTCGGCTCGGAAGCGTTCACGGCTGGGTGGAGGTTGATCGACCACATCGACCACACCCACACTGACCAGCTGACCTCTGTGGGCCATTTGTCTTCAGATGGGTGAAGGGGCCCTTCCAGTGCAGGGTGCAGACGAGCTAATGAAGCGGGGCCCGGACACTTTGACCTGGGTTTAGTTTGGTGGGCCGCTGTGGAGAGGCTGGACGCCAGCCCAAGGAGCGTTTAAAGCTTTGTTTACCTTGGGAAGGTCTGGGGCGCATTTCAGCACCTGGCCGACGTTCACACCCTGTTATGGTACCACCAACACCACCACAGCAGCACGGCAACCGATGTGTTTGTTTGGTGTTCCCGAGACCACCTGCAGGCTGGGCTTGGGCACCGGGATGGTTCCGGGATGTCAAACTAGCACCAACCCACCGCTCAGAAGCTTGCTGTGACAGTTGTATGTTTGTGACGAAGGTCAAACACACAATCCAGGGTATCATCCAGCTACTAATGAAGGGTTACAGAGGACTACAAGCCGGCCCGGGAGTCTAGCATTAGGAGAGCACATGATACGACGCTACACACCTCTTGTCAGATCGTTACCTCAAACGTCCAACAACTCAACAGAATATTTAGTCTTAAGGACGTCTCATCCGTTATGACAGAAAGATTTGCGATGTGTTGTTGCCATGGAAGCGTGTGCAATGGGATGTTTGAGGACGCAGGTCAGGTAGAGTTTACAGGGGCGTTGCCTTCTGCTCGTTGCCGCGGAAGAACCCAGAATCTCTGGGAGTCGAGGAGCTTGCTTTCCAAAGCAAACCAATTAAAAAGAAAAGACTCTGACTCTGAACAGGAAACCCCGGCCCAATTACACCAGAGAGAGAAAGAGAGAGTGAGGGTCAGGAGGGAGAGCCAGAGCGAGAGGGCAAGGGAGAGGGTGAGGGAGGGGAAAGAAAGAAAGAATCAGATAGTTTCTTGGGCTCTGGAAGTAGGAGTGAATCACTAGATCCTTGCCAGTTGCTTCTGCGGATGGAAGGAAGGAAGGATGGAAGGGAGGAGAAAAGCTGATGTTGAAGGAAGGATGGTAGGAAGGGAAGAGAAACCCTGATGTTGAAGGAAGGATGGAAGGAAGGGAGGAGGAGAGATGGAGGTGTGGATGGGAAAGGGGGATGAGGAGAATGTAAAGCTTTCACTGAGGTCTGGCTGGGGGACAGTGTGCTGGAGATGATAGTAGACAGAGGGAGTGAGACTGTGTTTACATGTAGAAGACAGGTTGATGGGGTTAAGGGTTGCATTTCAAAGCGGTATCATGTGAAGATGGCTATCTCCCTGAGAGGCGCAATGGACTGGGAGTGGAGAGATGTTATCTCACCATGAAGAGCGGGCTTCTGTGTGTGTGTGCGTGTCTGTGTGTGTGTGTGTGTGTGTGTGTGTGTGTGTGTGTGTATATATGTGGGTGTGTGTGTGTGTGTGTGTGTATGTATGTGGGTGTGTGTGTGTGTGTGTGTGTATGTATGTGGGTGTGTGTGTGGGTGTGTGTGTGTATGTGTGTAGGTGTGTGTGTGTGTGTGTATGTTCTGACTGCGTGGAGGTTCTGGCAGGGTTCCAGTTTGTGTGTTTTTCCCAATAAAAGTCATTTAAAGCTGAGCTCTCACCTCGCGTTCATCATCCAAACACACACACACACACACACACACACACACACACACACACAGTGGCAGTTTCTCCGTGGCATGACAAGGATAAATGGCCTTCACTGCCCCTCGCACAAAACCCATCCGCTGCTTCAGGGTGCCGGGTCTCGGGGGAGGGGTTCTGAGGGGTTCTGAGGCCTGGAACCACGGTGGTCCGTCAGGGCGGAAATGAACCTAAGTGTTGGCGAGCACCGCGGTGAATCTGCCATGAACAAGGCTTGTGTTCTCCCCCCCCCCCCCATGCCCCCCCAGACACACAACACTTTCCCAGGGACCAGGAGGCCGGAGCCAGAACAGTCGGGCCCCTCCATCACTAGAGGGCTGCAGGTTTGGCTGAACGTTTAACATTCGCTGTGTTACACGATAAGATCAATTGTATCTAATAGACCAGAGCTCCAAGAGGTGCCGGTACTCAGCCATTGATAAACCACTTGGTTTAAAGCTGCATTATACTGCATTAAACATGAGCTTATGCAGAATTGTCTGTGGAAACGTTTCTTCCTTTTAATCTCTGTGCCTTTTCTCCTTGCTGCTAAATGATGTTATGCGACCTGTAAGGGCTCGTGGTTCAGATATCCAGGATGTGCATGTACAATACACACTCCTTCACCGAGGATGTTGGGAGTCAGAGCTCACAAATGATGAGTCATTTAGCAGACGCCTGCATGCAAGACAACTTGGAAAGATTCTTAGAGATCCGGGCACTTAAGGAGCATGTAGTGCTCTTACTCATGGGTGTCTGCAGGATGACACTGCAGACATCGGGGTTCCAACCCACAACATTTCAACTGGTTTCTGAGCTCACTAATAAAAACCAAACAAAGAAACACAGGAAATAACCACAGAGAGAAATGGAGAGAAGGGGCTTAGAGATCATATCTCCAACTCGTTGTTCAGTCGTCGGTGTACGAACTAAAGTCCTTTCCTGTCCGACTACCGCGGTCTGATGAGCGATGGCGTGACATCGAACAAGGAAAAGCTGGCGGCAGGTTTATATAAGCTGGGGTGCAGGAATGCAGGTTTCCCTGCACACTCGTTTATTTAGCAGAACATGAAAATGGCCGACCCCACCCTCCATTAATATTTATTCCACAGCTTAAAGACCCTGCCCAGAAATATTAAAGAAGTGGTAAACAGGGGGGTGGGGAGAGAGAGAGAGAGAGAGAGAGAGAGAGAGAGAGAGAGAGAGAGAGAGAGAGAGAGAGAGAGAGAGAGAGAGAGAGAGAGAGAGAGAGAGAGAGAGAGGTTAACTAACCTGCTGGCTCCTCAGTGCTGCTGACCACAGCTGTAGGGTTGACTACGGGGATTTCTGAAACACAGAAGAAAAGCAAAATACTTTTTTACTGGAGCGAGGCATACCATCAATACATGGGCTTTACAGGGACACGCTGAAACAGGTTTGGAAGGATGCCATCCGGATGGTCAAATGAATAAGTTATGTCTGAAAACAGTGGGAATTAGTTCTGCAGAGGCCACAGGAATGTTGTGCATACATACATACATACATACATACATACATACATACATACATGCATACAGATAGACATACACACACACACACACATACACACATACATACATGGAATCATATGCCAGAACTGGCTATAAACAAAGAACAGGAGCTACACACAAGTCCCCACAAAACACATACAGACGAGTCCCTACAAAACACATACAGACGAGGCCCCACAAAACACATACAGACGAGGCCCCACAAAACACATACAGACGAGTCCCCACAAAACACATACAGACGAGGCCCCACAAAACACATACAGACGAGGTCCCACAAAACATATACCCACACGTCTCCACAAAATACCTCAACCTAAAGAATGTGGTATGTAAATATGGTTATTGTACTTGTAATAATGATAATCAGCATTGAGACGTACTAAATCTATAAGATCTAAATCTGTAACATCTATAAGCATTAAAATAGAGGATGAAATGGATGACTAACAAGTCACCCATTTTTTATTCTCAAAAATGCCAATAATGTCGACAGCGTGGGCAGCAGAAAGTACCAGCAGTCCTTGTTAGGTGTGATGATCAGATCAGACTTTGGGATGAGCACTGAAATGTCTCACTTTCTTTTGCTTCCTTTAGGTTTCGTCTCACAGGCGACAGAGCTCAGAAAAGGATTCTCTAAATAGAAAGAGTTCATACGGGAACTAAACCTGACCAATGAATCGGTCCCATTAAAAATCTTTAAACAAAATCCAAATTGTGTCATTTCACTCACTAGATTAGGCCACTGTCTTAGTTTCTTTAGCATATTTCACAGTATCTGCAGACAGATGCTGTAGCCCCTCCCTCCAGAAGGCCTGCGTGATGTTCTGTTGTTGGCCCCTGTACTCCAGCCATGCGCTGCTTTCCAATACAAATGCTAATGCAAACAAACGAATGGAAACGTAAACAGCCTCAGAACAACCGGCTTAGCATCTACTCAAGAGGATTTGTTTCTGATTGGCGGTTTTGCTGTGAGAGGATTTGAGGATCAGCCAGCCCATTGGAGGAGGAGGAAGAAGAGAAGGAGGAAGAGGAGGGGGTGTCCATCTGGAGTGATGCTCTGAGGGGCCGAGGAGGACGGCAGTTGGATCTCTCTGAGATTATGGACACCCCTGTGAAACAAAACAAAACAAAGAGGATGGGCCCGATTCAGCCGGGGACCCGACATAGAGGGCCAGCTGTTGAAGAGCCTCCGGTCCCGAGGGTTTGAGTTGAACTGAGACAGAACCAAAGCCGTGAAAGAGAAATTTAAATAAGGGTCAGTGCTGTCATACTAATTGGCTGCTTAGTGGCCCTTGTTTTGTGTGCAGAAGCCAGGAGGGGCCACTTGGGTGGACGGGGCTTCTATGAGTCCCTTTGAGGAGAAGAAAGGACAAACCAATGCAGGCAGCGAGTACAGACTTCATGGACTCTCCATGTACTGGATCCAAAGAGCTGGAGGGGGCGTTACAAAAAGACGAGACAAACTTAAGCACACACACATGCATACAAGCTCTCCTTGATCCTATTGGATGGGTTGTGACATGTGGCTCCATGCGGCTCCATGCAGCTCCATGTGGCTCCATGTGGCTCCATGTGGCTCCATGCGGCTCCATGTGGCTCCATGAAGCTCCATATAGATCCATGTGGCTCCATGTGGCTCCATGCAGCTCCATGCCCATGCGGCTCCATGTGGATACATGTGGCTCAATGCGGCTCCATGAGGCTCTATGCAGCCTCATGTGGCTCCATGTGGATACATGTGGCTCTATGCGGCTCCATGCGGCTCCATGTGGCTCTATGCAGCCTCATGTGGCTCCATGTAGCTCCATGTGGCTCCATGCGGCTCCATGCGGCTCCATGTGGCTCCTTGCGGCTCCATGCGGCTCCATGTGGCTCCATGTGGCTCCATGTGGCTCCATATAGATCCATGTGGCTCCATGTGGCTCCATGTGGCTCCATGCAGCCTCATGTGGCTCCATGTGGCTCCATATGGCTCCATATAATTCCATGCGGCTCCATGCGGCTCCATGTGGCTCCATGTGGCTCCATGTGGCTCCATGTGGCTCCATGTGGCTCCATGTGGCTCCATGTGGCTCCCTGTGGCTCCATATAGAGCCATGTGGCTCCATATAGATCCATGTGGCTCCATATAGATCCATGTGGCTCCATGTGGCTCACAGCCTGGCACGGGGCAGCAGTGTGTGTGTAGATTCTGCCCACGCAGCCTGGCAGGCAGTGTTGGCAAGTTTCCCTATTTGCCTGAACTCATGTACTTTGTGGATATATACACACACACACACACACACACATCGTGTCACACACACACACACACACAGGTCATATTCATACAAACAAACACATGCATAACCACACCCGACACGCAGACATGGGCGCACAGTTCACAAACACACACACACATCTCCAACACATGCACACAGTTCACAAACACACACACACGTCTCCAACACATGCACACAGATCACAAATAGACACGGTTCACACAAACACGAGTGAGTGAGTGCGTGTGTGCCTGCGTGCGTGCGTGTGTGTGTGTGTGTGTGTGTGTGTGTGTGTGTGTGTGTGTGTGTGTGTGTGTGTGTGTGTGTGTGTGTGTGTGTGTGTGTGTGTGTGTGTGTGTGTGTGTGTGTGTGTGTGTGTGTGTGTGTGTGTGTGTGTGTGCGTGCCCGTGTGTGTGCGCGCGTGTGTGTGTGTGTGTGCGTGTGTGTGTGTGTGTGTGTGTGTGTGTGCTGACTCACTGATGCAGGGCGCGACAGGAGAGCGGCTCTGCTGGTAGCCCTTGGCGCAGCGGTTGCAGGTCACACCGGTGACGCCGTCCTTACACGGGCACTGTCCCGTTGTCTGGTTACATGTCTTACCAGCCGCGCCCACCGGGTGGCAGTCACACGCTGGGGGGTGGGGGGAGAAGATACTTTTTCACTTTTCACTTTTGAATTTGTATTCATATTTACGTTAAGTGTGACATGTTCAAATAGGGGAGGGATATAGGGTGTATGTATATTCATTGTTTTGTATCAATCCTGCTTTTTTACAACATATTATGAAGACATTTATGATCCAGGAGAGTTCATCTCAACGGGTCTCTAAACAGGTGGAACTATGGACGAGTCACGGTGGCCATCTTAGACGATAACAATGTGTGTGTGTGTGGGGGGGGGGGGGGGGGGGGGGGGGAGTGGTCTTGAGTGATGGGAAACATACATGAAACTAGTTGATGAAAAAGAGAAAAGACAGAGTGAGCTAGAGAGAGAGCAAGAAGAGAAGGAGAGTTGAGAGAGTGAGTGGAGAGAGAGGTAGAGAACAGAGGGAGGGGGAGGAGGAAGGGGGAGAGAAAGATGAGAAATCTAGAGACAGTAGATAGAGAGGAGGGTGAGAATGAAAGAGTGTGAGAGTGAGAGGAGAGAGAGAGCTGCAGTAGTCTCTGTTGGAGCCTCGACACATCACCCAAGGCCATATCTCGCAGCAACAAACATGTGCTGCTCCACCAATAAACACACACTTAACATTTCACAATGATCGTGGCGCACAAACAGCTCATTTGCAGACACGTGGGAACCCAGGGTGGAAACCCCAACCGGCTCTTAAAAGTAGTCCCAGGAGGCCTGTGATTGATTGATTCTGACACGACCTCCAAACTGTTCATTATCTCTGCACATCGGAAAGGGAAACTTTTCCTCTCGTTAAAAAAAGCAAAAGTACATCAACCTTATCTAGTCCATAAATGTCTCCAATGTGGCCGAATCCCACAGCGTGCTGTCCCTTTAGTCAGCAGCAATGGCCCCAGGGGACTAACGTGGACTGGACGAGTGTGTAAGTACAGGTGAGGATGCGGGGCGGGGGGGGGGGGGGGGGGGGGGGGGGGGGACATTGAGTCAAGGCTAAATGACAGCTGGGGGAGGGACGCCGTGTGTGGTAGCTGAGGACAACCTGTTATTAACCAGGGAGACACAACCTCAGGGTGAACTGCTTAACGAGTCGTTAAGATTAACGAGTCTACCTGTGTCTACCTGTTCCACGGCGTCGCGAGGTGCTTTCAAATATTGTGTTTATGAGTGTTGAGAAAACGATAGTCATATCACAATACACTGTTACAGCGAAACTTCTTTGAATCCGTCTTTGAACTGGTTAATAAGCTGAACAGAAAGACAGGTGGCTTAGTTTAAAGAAACATTTAAAAATGACCAACAAATGAGGAGGTTGTGTTTTCAGGGCCAGTTTATCTGCTGTGCTGATTGGGTTACTCTTGGCCAACTGAGCTGGTTACTGTGGCTCCTTCACCCCTGATTGGTTTGAATATGATCATTTCCTATTTCCTCAACCCAGAAGTCATTCTGTTTGTGTGAACATGTTTACACACAAAGCCTTAAAGAGTAGCTTGTCTGCTTGAAGCTTGCCTTGTCCAAATGTGGTGACGTAGTGATATTGATATTCTATATATTTATACTGGTATGGACGGTCTGTCATAATTGAAATGTGATTGTGTATTCATGTGCTGTCCAGGTGTCTGGACCACAGGGATTGGCTGGGAATGGAAAGACATTCCTTCCCTGTGCAGAGCCGGACACCTGTTGCTGGACTGCCATCTTGTGTGTGTGTATGTGTATGTGTATGTGTATGTGTATGTGTATGTGTATGTGTATGTGTGTGTGTGTGTGTGTGTGTGTGTGTGTGTGTGTGAATACCGTAAATCTGACAGCCCCGGGGCCCGTAGCCAATCCCCAACACCACCCCTGCAGCCAGGGACCCCAGTCCTAACCCTAGCCCTGCTGCCAGGGGCCACAGTCCTAACCCTAGCCCTGCTGTCAGGGGCCACAGTCCTAACCCTAGCCCTGCTGCCAGGGACCCCAGTCCTAACCCTAGCCCTGCTGCCAGGGGCCACAGTCCTAACCCTAGCCCTGCTGTCAGGGGCCACAGTCCTAACCCTAGCCCTGCTGCCAGGGACCCCAGTCCTAACCCTAGCCCTGCTGCCAGGGGCCACAGTCCTAACCCTAGCCCTGCTGTCAGGGGCCACAGTCCTAACCCTAGCCCTGCTGCCAGGGACCCCAGTCCTAACCCTAGCCCTGCTGCCAGGGACCCCAGTCCTAACCCTAGCCCTGCTGCCAGGGCCACAGTCCTAACCCTAGCCCTGCAGCCAGGGCCACAGTCCTAACCCTAGCCCTGCAGCCAGGGACTCCAGTCCTAACCCTAGCCCTGCAGGGGCCACAGTCCTAACCCTAGCCCTGCTGCCAGGGGCCACAGTCCTAACCCTAGCCCTGCTGCCAGGGACCCCAGTCCTAACCCTAGCCCTGCTGCCAAGGGCCACAGTCCTAACCCTAGCCAACTCTAACCCTAACTGTAGCTGCCAGCAGAGTCAGTCAATTTTGGCTGGGAGTCAAACGCCATAACCCCTAGACAGTACATTAACAAACATGCATTCTGGTGCATCATGGGACATTTTTACATTTAGATGAAACCCACTCAATTCCTGTGTTCATGACCTCACTCTGACTTGGACAGAACTGACTTGAGGGTCAAATGTCAAGTAGACAAATAGTTCAGTTCGAGAGTCCAGGTCTGGTCTACCTTTGTTCCTGCCAGTCTGGTGACCATGTGACCCCCACAGCCAGCAAAAACCCTAGCCTCGGCCAAAGCCACACCACTAGCTCCAAACCTAGCCACGACCCTAGCCCTGCCAATGGTCCCACAGCTAGCCACAACACTAGCCCCACAGCTAGCCCTAATACTAGCCAAACAGCTAGCCACAACCCTAGCCCTGCCAATGGTCCCACAGCTAGCCATAACATTAGCCAAACAGCTAGCCACGGCCCCAGCCCTACCGCTAGCAACAACCGTAGCTACATACCTAGCTGTAACACGAGCCCTGATCCTAGCATCACTGCTAACCCAACTGCTAGCCACTTAACTAGCCCAACCAATAGCCCGACCACTATCAGCTCTGCTAGCTCCAGCAGGCTGAACCCCATACTTCCCCTTCCCTTCTGCACTAGCGCTCAATGCGGTGGACATCAGCCTACACTCAAGGATCTCACTTTCCTTCCAAACAAACCCGCCTTGTTCAGACAGCAGCCCTCACAGCCAGCGTCTGCATTGTGCAATAAACAAGCCGCCAGGGCCAGCTGCAGCAGCACTGTGTGTGTGTGTGTGCGTGTGTGTGCGTGCGTGCGTTGTTTCGGTGCTGTGTGAGGACCGGCCTTCTGAAGTTTTACGTGCGGAGGGGCTTAGGCCAGTTTAGGGCCAGGCCAGTAAAAATGTCCTCAGATGTTGATGACTTTTCAGATCTGTGCAACTGAAGGCATGACCAGGCATTGGCTGACTTAAACTGATTAGCTCTGGGTGAGAGACACAGAGAGGGAGACAGAGACACCCACATAGTGTAAGAGAGAGAGAGAGAGAGGTTGTGCTTAGGTTGTGTGTGAATGGTTATGTTTGTATGCTGCTTGAGCACAAACCATTTTAAAGCTTTTTTCGACATGTTGAGGATGAAAGCCAATTTTAAGCAATTTGACATTTGAATTCAAAGTTAGACATTGCTAAGATAATGAATGACCTAAGACCTATGATATTAACTGTATGTATTTACAATATATTATTGTTGTGTATGTGTGTGTGTGTGTGTGTGTGTGTGTGTGTGCGTGTGTGTGAGAATGTATGTCCAGTGTACTGTGTGTGGTGGAAGTATTTGCGAGTGCTGTGAGTTTATGTAGCTGTAAGTGTGTCTGTGTCTGTGTGTGTGTGTGTGTGTGTGTGTGTGTGTGTGTGTGTGTGTGTGTGTGTGTGATTGAAAACAGACATGACCTTACCTCCATCACACCCCCTCCCTTCATGCTGCTTTAGAAAACACCTGTATTTTATTGCTTACAACCCCACCACCACCCCCATCACAGTATCCAACACTGTTCCACACCCCCAGCTCTCTTAATCTGTGACAGATTAAGAGAGCTGGGGGTGTGGGGTGAATGAGAGATGAAGAGAGGCAGAGAGAGAAACACGCAGAGAGAGAGAAATAGAGAAAGAACGAAATACAACAAAAGAGAGAGAAATATAGAGAAAGAACAAAAGAGAACGAGAGAGAAAGAAATAGAAATAGAGAAAGAGAAAGAGAAAGAGAAAGAGAAAGAGAAAGAGAAAGAGAAAGAGAAAGAGAAAGAGAAAGAGAAAGAGAGAGAGAGAGAGAGAAGCTCCTGTTCTGGTCCTCCGACGTGCCTGGCAACCCTGGTCCATGATCATTACCACGGCAACGGTCGTTTTCCAGGGTGATAAACATTTTACCATCTTGATCACCAAGCTTTCATTAAAACTGATGACAGAGGGGTCTGGAACCCACCCTCCTCCGGTCTGATCCAGTTCCACCGCAAAACAAAACCTTAACAATAGAATGACAGAACTATCAAACTACACCTAGCCATGAAATAACACAACAGCTAACCACCAAGCAACAGTCAACCCCAACAGCTAACACGAAACAAAACTACAGTCAGCCACAAACACCAACCACCAAACAACAGTTAACCGTGGACAACAACAAAGCAACAGATAACCACTACCACCTAAAAACAGTTAACAAGCGAGCAACAGCCATGCTACAGTAAACTACAAACAACAGTCAAACACTGAACAACAGGCAACCACAAACAACCCCTAGCCACCAAACAACAATCAACCAACACAAAACCATAAACAACAACTAAATGCAGAGCAACAGACGACTACCAACACCTAAAAGTTCCTGATGAACAGCCAATCACTGAACACATAAAACAGTTGGCAACCTAACAAGAGTCAACCAATGAACAGCAGCTGACAAACAAACAACGTTAAACAATTAGTTCTTACCAAGGGATTGGACAAGAGGCGTTCTAGAGTGCTGACAGAAAAGAAGAACGCTGGGACTTTCACCTGTACATGTATCAATGAGCTCTACAGGTGTTTGTAATAACGTAAGCTGTTAAACTCATCATACATCCAAGTGAGTGTCAGCAGACCCTGATCTCACTGGAAACATCCAGAGACATAGCATGAATCCAAGTGAGTGTCAGCAGACCCTGATCTCACTGGAAACATCCAGAGACATAGCATGAATCCAAGTGAGTGTCAGCAGACCCTTATCTCACTGGAAACACCCAGAGACATAGCATGAATCCAAGTGAGTGTCAGCAGACCCTGATCTCACTGGAAACATCCAGAGACATAGCATGAATCCAAGTGAGTGTCAGCAGACCCTGATCTCACTGGAAACATCCAGAGACATAGCAAGAATCCAAGTAGTGGGCCTGCAGTCACGCGTAGACCAACACAACGTAGCAAACTAGCAGGAAAAGTTGATGTGTTGCTTGGCAACAGTCCAGTCCCAGTCCAGTTATGGAACTATTTGTGTTGGCGGGGCAAAATAAATGTTTAAATAAACAAAGAAATCAAAATCTGTTGTCGCTTATTACTGTTGACTAATAAATGGCGCTTGTAGAACTGTTGTATGGAAGCGGTGTCACACTTGAGGTCGGTCTGTTACACTGCATATCAGCACGGCGGTGATTCTGTCGTGGGTACGAGGCGCCATGCAGAGCACCCGATATATCCAAAGCCGTGCTGATGAACATGAACATCCAACACCTACACACCAAATAAACACAACCAACATTAGATTACCATTTCTGAAGCCTACTATCAGCTGGTGAAGGTCAGCTGATAGTTTCTGCTCCAACAGAAGACTGGGAGGAACAACCAAGGTGCCAGCCGTAGGGAGATGGCACACCACAGGAACCTTGTCCATTAGCTGTGTCCGAACCATCAAACCCCGGAGTCGAACCCACAGCGACAATATGTTTGCATCAGTTGAGAGAAAAACTAAAAAGGGAAAGGCCTCCAGCTGAATATCAGTCTAATAATAATATTCATTGCAAATGTGAAACATTCCCTTGCCAATACACGTTTTTTCCATGAGTATAAACTAATAATGCGATGTGGCTTGTGGTGTGAGGAGATATTTAAATGTATTGGCAGAGCTCCTTCTCTATGTTTACTTTTGCAGGCATGGGACTACTTCTCTGCTTCCCGTGCTAACGCTACGCTATGCTACGCTACGCTGTTGCAAGTCAGAAATGCCTATTATATCTGCCATGAAATCCCCATAGCTCAGTGACAGCCCCATTCGTGTTTCCATAGTGACGACTAACTACCAAACTACTCTATAAAGAGGAAAAGCATCATGTATTAGTCCTTGGGGTTAGTTGACTACCAAACTACGCTACAAAGAGGAAAAGCATCATGTATTAGTCCTTGGGGTTAGTTGACTACCAAACTACGCTACAAAGAGGAAAAGCATCATGTATTAGTCCTTGGGGTTAGTTGACCACCAAACTACGTTAAAAAGAGGAAA
>JACYXH010000419.1:22500-25000 GCA_026745465.1 Lota lota | reverse complement strand
TGAGCAGACCTGAGTAGATCTGAGCAGACCAGAGCAGACCTGAGCAGACCAGAGCAGACCAGAGCAGACCTGAGCAGACCAGAGCAGACCAGAGCAGACCTGACTCACAAGGGTGGTCTTACTTCTATGGTGACTTCCCAAGTAAAACAGGATATGTGTGTTGTTGTCTCATATCATAAGACACAGCGTGATATCTTATTTGTCATATTGTTATGATCTTCATGACTGAGCGAGGGCAGGGTTTTCAGGGTCCACTAGTCGGAGACTCTTATTGTTGCCATGTGTGGAACCTTCCCCCTCATGTTGATACAGACACATTTGAGCGCTCCAGAGGTTTCTGTTCCAAATCCCTCCCCCACACCCACACCCCCCCACCCACCCACACACACCTCCATCACCTCCCGCTGCCCTTACCACCCCCGCCCATGATCATCTCCACGACCCCTCACCCCACCTCAGCTCATTTTAACGCTAGGAGGCATTGTGTCTGCTGCCCTGCTAGCCTCCAGCTAACAGGACTGGGTGGCAGGGTGGGGCTAGCGTCATGGCCCATACATGTTGTATCAACACCGCCCTCGTACTCCATATAAAGAGATCTGGAGGATCTGAAGACAGCCAACGGCGCCAAGCACGGTTTAATTAGCGAGACCAAGGAAATGTACATTAAAAACCTCAGCCGTGAGATTTCAATCCTTTATCGGCAAACACTTGATAAGCCCCTGCTGAAGTGAGACGGGATCATAACGAGCATTCACTGGGCCCTCTGACCTCCGGGAGCAACCTTGGGTGGCTTTCCCGTGGTTGGGTTTTTTGGCAGGGACGGGAAGAGGTGTGGAGCCAGAGAACACAGCCTGCTGCTCAGCAGGGCCGCAAGCACGGAAGCTCCTCCTGCTCAGACTTAGCCCTACAGGAAGTGTTAGCGACGCACGCTCCTCCTGCTCAGACTTAGCACTACAGGAATTGTTAGCGACGCACGCTCCTCCTGCTCAGACTTAGCCCTACAGGAAGTGTTAGCGACGCACGCCCCTCCTGCTCAGACTTAGCACTACAGGAAGTGTTAGCGACGCACGCCCATCCTGCTCAGACTTAGCACTACAGGAAGTGTTAGCGACGCACGCTCCTCCTGCTCAGACTTAGCACTACAGGAAGTGTTAGCGACGCACGCTCCTCCTGCTCAGACTTAGCACTACAGGAAGTGTTAGCGACGCACACTCCTCCTGCTCAGACTTAGCATCACAGGAAGTGTTAGCGATGCACGCTCCTCCTGCTCAGACTTAGCCCTACAGGAAGTGTTAGCGACGCACGCTCCTCCTGCTCAGACTTAGCCCTACAGGAAGTGTTAGCGACGCACGCCCATCCTGCTCAGGCTTGATAGGAGATATATAGATATACATGACGATCAATGGTACAAATATAAGTGAGACAATATCAAGGTACAATGTATTGTAATGTACTGTATTGGTATTGGTTGTACCACAGAACCCGAATGTTAGCTTTTGTGCTAACAGAATTGTACAGAATAAATATGTTTCTGTACTCAAGGGTTGCAACACAATAATGTCTGATAAGGAGGTCAGCAATTAAGATGCTGTTCTATGTAGGCTTTAATAACTCAGAGCTTCTCTTGATGTTTAGATTTAGCAATAGGGTGATGTGCCAGGTACATATATGATTATATATGGTATAAATATCATATGGATATAATATCGACACTGTGGTACAGCATTATTATGGCTGCACTAACATGACAAAGTGTACATCTGTTCAATGCGACACAAGGTGTTGAAAAGTTTGTGTAATACTATTCAGTATGTAATGGGATGTAAAGGCTATTACAGGCTATAATTGCTGAAGTAAATGAGCTGTGAATGCCTGCATGGCTAATTGATCATTTATAATGTTAACATAATGATCAATGCCATTGTTGAAAGTCTTATCAAATACCAGGACATTGAAAGTGATGGAGTACGTCTGTGTGGGTGGTAGAGGGTGTCCAATGGGAAACAATTTGACAAATTACAATCATTTAAATCAAGTAAATAATGTGTGAATGATAAATAGAAATGCAGGCCATTTAGTGGGCTCTTTCAACCAAAGCGTCTTACAACACTGAGTGCCTCCAGTCGCACCATGGGTGGCCCTGCCTGTGTCACAGACACCATAAACAAGGTGTGTTTAAAGAGTCTTATATCCAGCATGGAAGACTCCCTACGACAACGTAGATCTCTTACTAAACACTAACAACATCGCTGTAATTAGCATGGCACACATGACCTCATTCGGCAGCGGCAAAATAGTTGAAGAATTCTGGGAAATTCCCATTCAGAAATGTCCCTCCTGACAGAGTGCGAGTGCGCTCAGCAGGTAAAACAGCGACTGAGATTTCAGAACCAGATCGACTTCGAGCTCAGAGAGCCAGAGAGCCAGAGCGTGAGAAGGGGTTTTGGCTCCATCCACCAAGAAATAAATGACAATATTGGGAAAAGAGATCAGAGAGCAG
>JACYXH010000419.1:0-17500 GCA_026745465.1 Lota lota | reverse complement strand
GCGGCAGGCGGCGCCCGCGTCGTCGTAGCAAGGGTCAGGGGGCGGGGCCTGTTGGCCCAGGAAGGGGTTGGCGGCACTGTGGGCGGAGACGGTCCACGCCAGGAGACCCAGCCACAGGACACAACTCCAGGCGTCCTCCCACATCCTGCCGACGGTCCGACCGCCTGGTCGAGTGGTCTGCGGTCCGGGCCGCTTGTTTGGAGTAAGGGAAGGCTGAATATGCCTCAATGTGTGTGTGTGTGTGTGTGTGTCGGGGTGTGTCTGTGTGTTCTTCTGGGTTAGCGCGTAGCCGTTATGATCCCTTTCACACACAGCTCCTTGCTTCAAGATGAAACCTAAAAAGAAATCAAAAGAGAGCACATTACTATACCTCTCCATATTTACTGTGTGTTTTTCTGTACCATAAATGGACATAATTCAGTGGCGGGTAAAACTATGCAAAACATCCTGAGGCGTCTACGTTGCATTATTTGGGCTCGGTCCGTGACCCTTAACAGTGACTAATGAACCTTTTCATTAACTAAAAGACAGAGTAGGCCGGAGTGAGCATGAGGGAAATAGGCCCCGGGGTTTTGAAGAAAGAGGGAGCGGTTGAATAGAGACATAAGAGGCTTCAGGCGGCTGACTCTGAATCTTAATGCGATCCCCCTCTTATCCAACACACTCCCCCCAGCATGATGGAGCACCCCTCTTATCCAACACACTCTCCCCAGCATGGTGGGAGCTGCAGCACCCCTCTTATCCAACACACTCTCCCCAGCATGGTGGAGCACCCCTCTTATCCAACACACTCTCCCCAGAATGATGGAGCACCCCTCTTATCCAACACACTCTCCCCAGCATGGTGGAGCACCCCTCTTATCCAACACACTCTCCCCAGCATGGTGGGAGCTGCAGCACCCCTCTTATCCAACACACTCTCCCCAGCATGGTGGGAGCTGCAGCACCCCTCTTATCCAACACACTCTCCCCAGCATGGTGGGAGCTGCAGCTCCCCTCTTATCCAGTCAAAGGGCATCTTGGTGGCTCAACCCTGCCGCTAGGACGCTAACCATGTAGCGCACCTTTAGCGGCCACAAGTGGGATTCAGACCTGCGGACCTATGCTACCTTGTCATTCTCTCATAAAACTAATAAAAAGACCACCAAAATATGTACACACACAACCTTTCTTCCAAGCCTTCCAAAACTAAAATAAAACAATTTTGAACATAGTTTTGGTCTTGTTTTCTTGTTGACCACCATCTTTTGTTATCACTTTCACTGATATGTTTAACTACTTTATTAAAGTACCTTTATTGTTTCTGTTTGCAAGATTGCAAGAAATGTTTAGAGAAAACAGAAAAGAGCAGACACATTTGAAAATAAGCAACCCAAAGACATGCCCCTCCCTCTGCTCCCTCCTTCCCTCCGTTTCTCAGACATTGAGCACGGTGCAGAGATTGACAACCAAAAATGAATTCCCTGAACCAATAAGGGAAGAGATGCCCTGATTGGTCAGAAATAAGCTGGGAGCTGTATGAGAAAATCAAAATAGTGTCATACAGAGGCAGGCGCGGTCATGTCGACACATTTCCTTCATTGTCTAGCTCTCCTACATCGTGCCTACAGCAGCTTTAAGGTTGAGTAATGTGTGTGAACATTGCAGTGCATTCGAGAGGCTGATAACCTTTCACCCTTCATTCGTCTCGATCTCCGCCCACATGGTACCTGGGGTGACATCTAGAGAGAGACCACCTCCGCGGGACACGCTGGAGGTGTCAGGGGGGTTTGAAGGGGGTACGACGCCTGGGGTAATGGGGTGTGAAGCCTGGGGTGTGAAGCCTGGGGTAATGGGGTGTGAAGCCTGGGGTGTGAAGCCTGGGGTGTGAAGCCTGGGGTGTGAAGCCTGGGGTATGAAGCCTGGGGTGTGAAGCCTGGGGTAATGGGGTATGAAGCCTGGGGTATGAAGCCTGGGGTATGAAGCCTGGGGTAATGGGGTGTGAAGCCTGGGGTATGAAGCCTGGGGTGTGAAGCCTGGGGTATGAAGCCTGGGGTAATGGGGTATGAAGCCTGGGGTATGAAGCCTGGGGTATGAAGCCTGGGGTTTTGCTTTGCGTTAATCCCCTAACAGGGTACTAGGTCCGGTCTCCACCCACCCACCCACTCCATCAATCAACTACCATGAACCTCCCCCTCCACCACCACCCTGGTCCCCTGGTGGTACGGTCCCCCTCAGCATCCGTCCCCTCGGGGAGGACACAATGTGTCTCCACCCCCCTCAGTCCAATGGGGGCAAACTAAACTCCTTCTTCATGTGGGACTAGAAAAGGAATTAGGATGGTGGTGAGGAGGAGCATGTTTTTGATGTTGTTACTTTCCCAGCAAGGTCTGAAGCTGGTGGTGCTTAGCAGAACAGAGAAGGGGCCCAGTGAACCGGTAAGCTGGGCCCCCCCAAGCTTCTCCGTTAAGGGCAGGAAGGAGCAAACAGTGCCCCCTTGGGAAAGGTCCAGGAGTGGGTGTCAGAAACGCTTGTAGAGAGGGAGGGAAGGTGTGAGGGAAGGTGCTTCCCACTGCTTCTGAGGTCAAGTGAATGTAGGAGATCAAGGAGAGCCCAACATAAGAGCGTTTATTTGGGGTTGGTGGGCGAGAAACATACTCATTTAGAAGCTGCTCAAAAAGCTGTTTCAAAATGTTGTTTATTTTCCACTCTGGACTCTTCCAACGCAGCCACCGTGACCCTGGTGGCCCTTTGTGTGGCCCTTTGAGCAGAACAGAAGCACTCTACAGGCTGTGGGGAAAGGCTTGAGGGGCTGTTTGAGGTGCAGGGTTATAAATGGACAGTGGAAGATCTGGCATGGGGGGCAAGAGGGGATGAAGACAAATAGATGTACTATAAGAAATTGAAAACTGAGTTAAAAGCTTGGGTGTTTGTGTGCGTGCGTAAGGGGGGGGGGGGGGGGGGGTCAAGGGAATGTGACAGAGGGAAGGCTTATATTGACAGATTGAGGGTGGAGACAAAGCAAGGCACATGAAAACAGGAGTCAAAAAGAAAGATGAAACAACACAGGTAAAGATGTAAACGGCAGACATGTTGGAAGAGAGATGGAGTCAGGTAAGGTGGAAGAGAGAGCGAGAGCGAGAGCGAGGTGGTTGAAGAAAATAAGAGTGATGGAGCTGAGATTCCACAAGCCAGTGCGAGCGAGGGAGAGATGAATGACAGGAGCAGACGAGGAGGAGAGTGTAAAAGATGGAAAGAAGGAAGCTGAGAGAGGAAGTATAAAAATTACATGAGCAATGGAGGGATGGAGTGAATGAGAGCAAGAGAGAGAGACAGAGAGAGACAGACAGACAGACAGACAGACAGACAGAGAGAGAGAGAGAGAGAGAGAGAAGATTGAGACTAATGAAAGTTGTGTCGTCGTTTATTAGATGACTAAATATGGAGTGGTTTGCATGCCGCCGGGGCTGCTGGGAGGTTTTGTCTGTGCTGACAGGCGCGTCTGGCAGATGAAGGAGTATCCTAAACACAGCGGGAACAGCAACGTGCTGCATGATTACTCTCCCTGTAAACGCCTGCCTGGCCCCAATAGGGCTGCACTCTGGGGGAACATCTTTTAGATCCCACTCCATCCCAGCCACCCAACACACATGACAGCGTGGCTGGTTCCCAACCTGTGGGTCGGGCCCCACGTGCATGTGTGGTTGAAGGAGATTACTGGCTTTTAAGTAACAGATATTTTATCATACTTTTTTGCACTAGGTAAAAGCTACGGCGAGTCAACTTTTAGTTCCTTGTCGGAAACTATGGTAATAGAAAAAGTCTACATTTTATACGATTGTATGAATTTAAAACATTTGACACTTTATTTATTTTTTTACTTCATAAGATTTCAGACCAATCAGCATACCAAATGTATAGTAGTTGGTTAAACCTATACATTTGAACGTTAATATTGTTATTAGCCGTGTTATCATTAACATTAATGTTTCAGATGCTCATATGCACAAGCGCAACAGACAGTTAGCAGGAGCATCCATGTTTTTTCTGATATTGTAGCTCGATGAACGTAGGTTGGAGATGACAACTTTCCCGATTCCAACTTGTCCCGTCCAGCCGTGAACGAAGGCCGCACTAACCCGTGGGAGGAGGGCCCAGGGATCTGACTGGGTCAGGCTCAGCAGACGTTCTCCTCTCGCAGCATCAGGTTCAACACGCCGTAGGCATCCTGGCTCTCACTGCGGTCGCAGCAGCAATACAAGCAGACTGCTAATAGAGAAGCTAAACTGACATCTTAGGCTACTGTGAGATGTTGAGATGTGCGCTCCCTATTAAATTATCAGTTGAATATAGAACATACTGAGTTGATTAGTATGCACGATCTCAGAAACTATTAACCACTAATACAAATCCAAAGCACTAAATGTAAATGTGTGTAAAGGTCCGTAGTGAATATGGAGGAACCCCAACTCATAAGGATTACGGACATGATGGTGGAGTTATGGAGGAGGAAATGAGGGGGACAAGATGGTTGTGTTTGCAGGGCCCTTGTGGTAACGCTGCAGCAGATCACTATGCCATAAATACACAAGTGCATTATGGGTGAATGTACCTCATTCTTTTTTAGTAGAAGGATTTCTTTAGTGAAATCTTTGTTAGAAGTATTATTAGACAATGTAAACCGACATGACCATTTAGTCTTCAAATTAAGAATGACGATTTTTTACAACGCTAGTTACAAGTGAATTCTCATACATGTCCTCAAGGGCCAGCTAGGGTTGATGGGGTGAAACCCAGGACCCTAACCACTGGATTAGCCTGGCTCCTGTTGAACATCACACAGGCCTTGCTTATTGTGGACTATATTATGTTGGGATTTAATCATTACAAGACGAGACCATTCGAAATCAGCCAATAGATGGTTTCAAGACAGATCGCAGAGACCTTGGGTTTAAACAGCCTTTGGGTTCAGAAACACCCCTATGGAACCCAGACCCGGTCCATGTTTTGTTTTAGGTTGAGGTCAACACACTGCAAGATATTATGGGAAAAGGTCATTCCTACTTCTGAACTGGGAGATGAAAGAGAAAACGATACACTCTGAAGCGTCTTCAAACACACACACACACACTCGCTCTCACCACACACACACATACTCTCACTATATGCACACACACACACATACACACACTCTCACTATACGCACACACACACACACACACACTCGCTCTCACTATACGCACACACACACACACACACACACACACACTCGCTCTCACTATACGCACACACACACACTCGCTCGCTCTCACTATACGCGAACACACACACACCGCCGTTTCTATGAATTGACGGGTTAATTTGAATTGATTAATTTGTCCAGGTGAATCAGGATGAGTGACGGGAACAGGAAATGACCTCAGGACTTGTAGTCCTGACCTGAAGTTGATTGACTGCTCTGTCACAGTGCGAGTATCCCTCATGTGAACTCATTAACTGACTGTGCACATGTCACTTTGATAGTGCACGGATGTCTGTGATGCAGCTCTATTGAGAGGCACGTGTGCCCTATCAACAGAGCTGCATCACCCTGTGTGTGTGTGTGTGTGTGTGTGGTGTGTGTGTGTGTGTGTGTGATCCCGGCAGCTCCGTCTCAAAGCCACAGTGAAACCTTGGCACTGCTGTCACTCAAACCCGTGAACTTTGACCTCTGCTTAACACAGCAACCAGGTCCTAGCCCTAGCTATCCATTACCACACACAGCTAGTCAAGCGCCTGCAGGCTCACTGCACATCACTAAGACATGGAAGGAAAGAGAGAGAGAGAGAGAGAGAGAGAGAGAGAGAGAGAGAGAGAGAGAGAGAGAGAGAGAGAGAGAGAGAGAGAGAGAGAGAGAGAGAGAGAGAGAGAGAGAGAGAGAGAGAGAGAGAGAGAGAGAGAGAGAGAGAGAGAAAGAAAGAAAGAAAGAAAGAAAGAAAGAAAGAAAGAAAGAAAGAAAGAAAGAAAGAAAGAAAGAAAGAAAGAAAGAAAGAAAGAAAGAAAGAAAGAAAGAAAGAAAGAAAGAAAGAAAGAAACAAACAAACAAACAAACAAACAAACAAACAAACAAACAAACAAACACAAGACAGAGAAGTGAGAGAGGACCAAAACAACACTAGACTCCAACCGGAAGCTGCAGCTAGTTGCCCTGGCGATACACACACCATTACAAAATGGCTGATAAGAAGATATGAGTCCATGTCTGGGGGGGGGGGGGGGTTCCCCACAGTGAGGTCATGGTCGTCTGTGGTTCAGGGTCAGAGTCTCAAAGAGTTTAGGGTGGAAGTGGAAAGTTCTTGCTGACACAGTGAAATAGGAAGAAGAAAGGGAAAGTCCGCCTGGGCACTATGCTCAGTCCAAGAGCAGATGTTGGGGTTCAGACAGAACAGGGGTATCAGGTGTAATATGAATTATTGACACGTGTTCAATAAAAATCCTTATTTTGTTAGCCGGGGTAGGCTAACAAAATACCCTTCAGATCAAGGCCAGGTTGAGGAGGGGAAAGTCCACAGTGAGTCACACCTGGTACGTCTCGTCTAAAGGGGGCAGAGAAGTCTAGTGGTTGGGGTGTTTGACTACCAGCTGAAAGGTTCTGGGTTCCAACCCCAATGTCTGCAGCGTACCTGTAGAAATATTTCATCAAGACGCCCTAACCATTATCTGCTCATTAATGACAATTCCCTGTAAGTGGCTTTGGATAAAAGTCTCTATGTTAATGCATAGTGAAAGTGTGAGTACAGGATGCAGACTTTGAAGGAGCTGATCAGTTAGCCTCATTTTAAATCAGCCCAATAGTCATCAAGGAGCAGGCAGGGGTTAGGGCATCTTGTTCAGGTGACTGCGGACATTGGGGTGTGAACCCAGACCCTTTTGGCTGGAATCCAAACCCCCTAACCACTAGACTATCCTGCCTCCTCCTGAGGGGCAGCCTCCTTGACTTTCCTTTTCCCAGGACCCAGAACAGACCCCCGGCAGAGCCCTGACCAGAGAACTCAGTGGTAGAGGGGTACTGGGGGGCTGGGGGGCTGGGGGGCTGTTGGGGCTGGGGGGCTGGGGGGCTGGGGGGGCTGGGGCCGTTGCTGAGCTGTGCACCTTGGTGTAAAGGAACCGGCTGGTCTACCTTGATGGAGGGATGGATTGAGGAATGGATGGAGGGATGGGGTATTTCAAGTGGTAGGCTATTCAGAGTTAGAATGCTGTGGCAGGCAGTTGTGGTTTCACCCACAGGAAAACTGTTTATTTTACTTAATTTGCAGAAGAGGTTATTTCCACACACTCGTTTTGTTTTGTACGCCCATTGGGCGTACAAAATATCTACATTCCGGAAAACATGCACACCGATAGCATGGAAACAACTTGCTCCAGTGACAAAATAAAGTATGTTTAGCGTGACTTTAAATGCACGACATCTCAGAAAACGTATGCTCAACCTTTTCCATATGCTCCTCCTCTCTCTCCCCCTCCCTCTCTCTTTCTTTCTCGCTCCAGCACAACACATGCCTGGGGAGGGACTTGCACTGCTTTGCATGTGGAGAACCGCATGGCAACGTTCTAGAGCCCTTCATGTTCTTGGTGCAAAGTGAACACCAGGTATCAGCCTGCTGTCAGCTGTCTTCTCTTTGCTTAGTTGCCCATGTCTCCTTGCCAGGTTTTACAGTGATTGACAGCTGATGCAGCCAATGAATATGTTAATAGAATGTGTGTGTTGCATACAAATTCAAAGTCTATTTCACACATAAAATATGTGGAATACACAGACTTCTCAACAAAGGGGAAATTACCTTTGCAAATTATACAAAAATATCATAGGGCCAGGACAGTGTGGTGGCTGGGATGATCCAACTCCCAACGCAAAAGGTTAATCTGCTAAATAACTCAATAGTAATAGGCTAACGTGTTAAAGTACAAGTATAATATTTTAAAGTCTGTGAGAATGAAACTTAAAATTGAATTATGAGTTATTGAAACTGCTTCAAGTCTGAGTGGGATTTAAAGAGACAGGTTAAGATAGAGAATAGATAGTTAGAGAGGGTTTTAGAGAGACATAGGGCTCCAAAGAAAAAGAGGGAGAGCTGTAGAGAGAATGATTGCAAGAGAGAGGGAGAGAGAGCATCAGTGGGAGAAAGAGAGTCAGAGGAATAGTATGAGAGAAAGAGGAAAAAAGAGAGAGAGAGAGAAAGAGACAGGAAGAGAGAACGAGCGCAAGAGAGAGAGACAGACAGAGAGAGTAAGGTCGAAAGGGGGAAGGATGTGGTGGTGTAAGAGAGAGAGATTGTGAGAGAGAGGGAGAGAGAGAGGGACTGAGGTCTAGCGTTACATTGCTCCTGTCATGCAGCCTCAAACCGTGAAAGAAAAATAGATTGGATGTGTTGACTTAACTCTCAGGTGGACAGAGCCAAGAGCCAGCCACACACACACACACACACACACACACACACACACACACACACACACACACACACATATATATACACCTACACACACACACACACACACACATATATACACCTACACATTCACACACACCCACACACCACCCCCCCCCCCCACCCCCCCCCCCCCCCCCCCCCCCCCCCACACACACACACACACACACACACACACACACACACACAAATCCATTGGATTAACTTTCCCATCATGTGTTGGTGGCTGCTGTCTGGGAACAAGCAGACTTACTCACTGGCAGAGAAAGGGAAGAAATGCAATTAAATAATGATGATTAATTGACCAAAACAAGGACCTAATGACCGCCCTCTTGACGGATAACACACTACACCAGAAGAATTCCACTGCAAATAATACAGCCCCGTGGAATCTAACACACACACACACACACACACTTTTGACAACGAGGAAGAGGGACAGAGACGAAGAAAGTGAGGGAGATGGCAACACAGAGGAAGAGAGAGGAGAGAGAAAAGTAAAGCGAGGAAGAGCGTATGGAAGGATGAGTGAATGAGCGAGTGAGAGAGAAAGGAGGGAAGAAAGAGAACATGAAACAGTGAGTGAGTGAGTGAGTGAGTGAGTGAGTGAGTGAAGAAGAAAGAGAAAATTAAACAGAGTAAGAGGGAGTGAGGTGAGTGAGAGAGAACAAGAGAGTTTTTAGTCCTCAAAGAGACGCCTTACACGCACATCTGCACTGCTTCGGTGGTCTCGGCTTCGCTGAGAGGTGAAGTGGCTTTTTACGATCGGTCTAACGGGCAGATTATATATGTTCAAACGATCTGCATAGATCTGCCAGATCCGGTTGGGGTCGATTTCAACCATGAGATGTGACGACACACCAGGTCTTATTTCATGTCATTACAAAATAGAACAAAACACATTTGTCTGCTTGATTTAATCACATTAAATAATTTGAGTTATTACAACACATTTAAATTGAGCATTCGTTACTTTATATTTCTTTCAATATTTGTAATAAGCTTTAACGAGGGACTGCATCTGTGGCAGTATATACGCCATGCCGATCTTCTGCACCCAAATACGAGCGGTGTGGCCTCAGAACCTCAGAAGGGAAAATATTAGAATCGACAAACGCATCGGGAGATTTGGCACGCCGCGGTGCCACGGAAGACGGGAACCGAGGTTCGCTTTGCTTGTCTTGGCATCCGCGCTTGGCCCCAATGGTCGCTGTTAAACACGTTGGCTCCCCTCGTAACCCGTATTAAAGCCTAGAGCCCAAGCCCCGTTTCAGTGCGCTTTACCCCTCGTGCCACGGGTACGGTGTAAAACCGAGCAGAGATCACTGCGCGCTATCTGATCGTCCGGCTAGCCTGCTGTTCCGTGTCAGCTCGCGTGATTACGTACACGTACACACACACACACACACACACACACACACACACACACACACACACACACACACACACACACACACACACACACACACACACACACACACACACACACACACACACACACACGTTTTAATATAATATAGAGGGTATTTAAACGTATCCTACCCCAACAGGGTCATTTTGTTTTATTAACATGATCCCTTTTAATTATGACTTTCTGCCTGTTGTTTCTTGCTATTAAACCAGAGATGGAGCCTTTAATATTAAATTGATCATGATATATTGAAGCTCTACTTAGTTTCTCTCCGGTGTCCAAATAAGAGCTGCATAACACGGTGCCAACATTCTGCAGAGAAGGAAAAAGCATTATGCGAAATAAAGTCATTTATTTCTGAGCATTTCACATCCTACCGAGATCTCTCTCTCTCTCTCTCTCTCTCTCTCTCTCTCTCTCTCTCTCTCTCTCTCTCTCTCTCTCTCTCTCTCTCTCTCTCTCTCTCTCTCTCTCTCTCTCTCTCTCTCTCTCTCTCTCTCTCTCTCTCTCTCTCTCTCTCTCTCGCTCTCTAAATCACTTCCAGATTGTCGCCGACGTCGCGCGCAACAGCGACAAACATTCAGGCATGTTTAACTTTCGTATAATGTTTAAGCGTCGCTGTTTTTTTCACGACGTCGATTAGTTTCAGCTTTGTCAACACCTCTCAGTGTCCCCTCCACAGAGAGGTGGTCTTGTTTTTACAACCAATCCCTCCTCCGGGACCGAGGCCGAGCGGCCAATGGAAGCTGGTGATTAGGACTGTAAACGAGATGAGAGGCGAGCAATGCAAATCAAACCGCTTGGTTTAAGCAACATCTAAGCGTCAGGGGCAATGCAAGCAAGTCGTGTGAATATGTTAAGGTATATATGGGGGGGGGGGGGGGGGGGGGGGGGGGGGGGGGGGGGCGGCGGCGACGACTTTGGTGTGGAAAGTTGGCCGGCGCGATGTATACCTAACGTATGAACTCTTCTCGGTGCATAGAAACCGGGAATTCCTGCATATTCAGGGGGCGAGCGCTAATGCAGTGTCACCGGGATTCATTCGTGCGTTCTCGATGAATGCGCGCGTACATTTTGTATGCGTAAAAATGGCGCCAAGGGACGAAGACAAAACCGTACCTTGCGTGTTTACAAAAGGAAGATAAAACGCAAACGGTTACGTTGGGTCCGGTCAGTGTGTGTTTTCGCAGGTGTCGCGCGCGCAGTACACCGGTGGATAACTGAACCGGAATTGGAGAAAGGAACGCATACCGGGACTCTCAAACCCCGAGCCGCTCCTGACGCCGCGCGGTAAGCTGCTCAACATTCCTCCTGTATTTAATGTACCATCCACCGGAGGGAACAACACGAGCCAGCCGAGCCGGTCCCGGGCCCGTCTCGCTCCCGAACAAGCCCACGGTTTGTTCTGGTGTTAAGTGTGTTGCTGAGGGAAAACAAAGAGCCTTTTAATTTCCCTGAATTACTCCGGGTCGAAACACGATAGGCCTAATAAAGGTAGTCAGAGAGAGAGAGACAGGCAGAGAGAGGGAGGCTGAGAGACAGACAGACAGAGAGATGTGGGGGGGGGGGGGGGGGGGGGAGAGACAGACAGACAGAGAGAGGGAGGCTGAGAGACAGACAGACAGAGAGAGGGGGGGGGGGGGAGAGACAGACAGACAGAGAGAGGGAGGGAGAGACAGACAGACAGAGAGAGGGGGGAGACAGACAGACAAAGAGAGGGGGGAGAGACAGACAGAGAGAGGGGGGAGAGACAGACAGAGAGAGGGGGAGAGACAGACAGACAGAGAGGCGGGGGAGAGAGACAGACAGACAGAGAGAGGGGTGAGAGGCAGACAGACAGGGAGAGGGGGGGAGAGACAGACAGATAGAGAGGGGGGAGAGACAGACAGAGAGAGGGAGGAGAGAGACAGAGAGACAGGCGGCCAGACAGAGACAGATAGAGAGAGAAAGACAGCAAAAGAGAGACAGACAGACAGGACAGACAGACAGACAGACTGAGAGACAGACTGAGAGACAGACGGACAGACAGACGGACAGACATAGAAAAATGAGAGAAAGATGACAGGAAAGACAACAACGTGAAGCTATCGGACACCTGTCTTCCCCCGGCTTGTCAACTGAGGTAACGGAGTGTCCACCGGATGAGAGGGAGACCCATTGGTTAAAGCGGCAAACAGCGATACCGACATCCAATCAATTACGTTCAGAACCTACACGTCGCAAGCCCGCTATTACCAAGTTCGATTCTGAACGTTAGTCATATCTTGCTGAGAAACACACACACACTCACACACACACACACACACACACACACACACACACACACACACACACACACACACACACACACACACACACACACACACACACACACACACACACACACACACACTCCTAAACTATCCGGCCGAGTCACAGAGCTTCTCATCATACAAAACATGTTATTTGATTGTTCATTTAGTGTTTATGTAGTTGTTTAGAAAGTGAAATTGAACGGGCCTGAATATTTGTGTATATTATTTATATATATATATATATATATATTATATATATAATATATATAATATTAAAATATGCTTTATTATTTAACCATATCTGTACCAAAACTCACGAATCACATTTCGGTAAAGTTTCACAATGTGGTTGTAAAATAGTCCTATTTCCATATCCACACACACACACAGCAGCCTCCTTTGATTTGAGAAAATGATAATTAATGCACAATGGAGCCTAACTGTACTGCTAAAATACACAATACCAAACTACAAGGCACAAACTTAGGCTATTGTTTACGGTCCCGACATAGATATACCCGATGGTCCAAATCATCCCTCTACAGTGCACTGTTACTTCCCACATTCCCACATCTCGCTCCCATCCATGCGGTGGATGATCGCTCCTGAAGAGTGAGCCTTCACTAAACAGAGCGCAAGCAGAGAACGAAGAGGAGAGCCACTCACTTGCTGTCAGATGGGATTCGAGCGCTGAGACCTCCTCAAATGGTCTTCTTTGATCTCCGATCTCGGCGTAGCCGGTGATATTGTCTAAAACAACAAAACCACAACCGAATTAGTTGAAAGCCTCCGTTTGTCTCAGGTTCGACTTCCCCGCGGCGGACACCCTTGAGTAAACGTCAGACTCCGGCTGTTCCCTCGCTTCATCTTGGCCGTTCCGTGCTTCAGAAGATGCTCGCTGTGAGTGGAGGGGAACCCCCACCCCGCCCCATCCCACCTACTCCGCTCTGAAGGGCCTGCTGTGGGGGACGGGCGCCCCCTACCGACCATGCACCGCCCTTACATCAGCCAGCTGACGCAAATCTCGCTGGTCCCCGTAAGTTGGTAAGAACTGCAAAGAAACCAAAATATGTCGTGGAGTAGTTCAACTCGACCCGCGCGTGATTAACGACTGCGTAAACATCCATTCTGATTGGTCCACGGGGTTCACGAGCCAACCGGTGCTTATTAACTGATTAATTTCAGGTGTTGACTGACATTCTGCGCATGCCGATGAGAAGACATCGCGTATGTGTACATGCTTCGACGTTTAGTGGCCGTCAGAATAACCATTCATGTGATTCATTTGGCGTCTTTATTTATTTAAATAAATGTGCGTTTATTGCCCAAAAAAAAGTATGTCATTCTTGGCGAAACTCCAGACGAAACTATACAGGAACATTATTCAACACACACGTGTGTGTGTGTGTGTGTGTGTGTGTGTGTGTGTGTGTGTGTGTGTGTGTGTGTGTGTGTGTGTTTGTGTGGTTATTAATAAGTGAATATGAACTGAATAAATATTTAGATTAACTCCAGAAATCAGAGCAATTCGTTCAATAGTTAGTGTTGCACTTGGTGGGGTATAAAGGCTGGATAAAGAAGATATTTGTAAACTGCTGCACACAAGTGACAATATAACTAAATATATATATATATATATATATCAATAAATCAAATGTAACCAAAACGATCGTTAGTTGTAACATCACGTTTGGATTACCCTGAAAAAAGAATTGTGCAAAACATTCACAATGTTGTTTTTTGTGAAAAGACAGTTTAGGATATTGTTTTCTTTTTCTGTACAAGTATCACTGTCAGATATTACCAATTCATAATACAACTTTAAAAACGCTTGTTTTAATACTTTCACCGCCAGAGGGCAGTGTTGTTCCAGGTTAATGCGACCATAGTCTGTGGTCAAGTAATCTGAGAGAAATACTAGAACAGAAGCCCTCGCCCCCTCTCTCCCCCTCTCTCCCCCCATTTCCCTCCCTCACCCGTCCTGGCATGGGACAGTCAAATCAGCACTAGGGAATATTTTACCACGGCTTCGTCGATGACGGTCACATGGGGTCACATGACCCTTTGGTCTCAGGCCAGATGAGTTTCCTGAGGACTGTTCAGCCCGCTGATGGCATGTAGCTCCACCCCTCCACTCCTTATACAGAGTTACCAGTGATGACCCATGACAGATTAGCTGTTAGTAGATGATTTTATCCAAAGCGATTTACTGTGACTTCTGAGACAGGTCATTAAAGGAAAACTTCTGGATCTTTCAACCTGGACCCTTATTTCCAATCATTTTGGAACCAAGGGACGCGTTCACTAACGCCCGAACTAAGCACTACTAAGCACGAACGAGCTCCCCCAAGAACCAGACTTGGTTGGACTCAGTAACAGACGGGATCGAGCGAAAGGTAAAGAAACATTTAGATTTCTCTGTAGGGATCCATAGCATAATGTTAGACTATTATCTGAGCAGTGGCAAAACAAGCCCTTTCAGGTGGTACAGTGAAGGGCATCCAAAGCATGACATCACAGCCCGTTTCACAGATTACAGCTGCAGAGTTCTCGCTCAATACTGGACTCTTTTCAAATATATTGTCCCTGTTAGTCCCTCAGACTTAAAATGATCAGAAAATAAATTGGAAAATCCCAAATTTCTCCATTGACAAGCAGGTAGGGGTTAGGGCATCTGGCATCAGGGATGCCTACAGCTAGGCTGTGGACATTCAAACTCATAAACCACTAGACTACTGTATATAGAGAATTATATATATATATATATATATATATATAATATATATATATATATATATATATATATATATATATATATATATATATATATATACTGTTGTGTGTTCTGTACCATTTGTGAAGATGGCCAAATCTCTAATCAAACCTAACCTAATTTAATCTAATATGTCATCAGATTAAATTAAATAAAAGCAATCTAATCCAACTCAATCTAACCTGAAAGACTTAACCCAACCTAAATGAACATACATCACCTGTTCCTTAACTCGCCTTGCTTCTCTCCTTTGAAGGACACATAGAGACCCCCAGCCCTGTCAGACCGGCTGGACCCGGCTGGACCCTGGACTAGACCCGGTTGGACCCTGGGCTGGACCCTGGGCTGGACCTGGGCTGGACCTGGGCTGGACCCTGGGCTGGACCCGGGGCTGGACCCTGGACTGGACCCTGGGCTGGACCTCGGGCTGGACTCTGGACTGGACCTGGGGCTGGACCTGGAGCTGGACCCTGGGCTGGACCTGGGTCTTGACCTGGGCTGGACCTGGAGCTGGACCCTGAGCTGGACCTGGAGCTGGACCCTGGGCTGGACCTGGAACTGGACCCTGGGCTGGACCTGGAGTTGGACCCTGGGCTGGACCTGGGGCTGGACCCTGAGCTGGACCTGGAGCTGGACCCGGGGCTGGACCTGGAGCTGGACCCTGGGCTGGACCTGGAGCTGGAGCTGGACCTGGGCTGGACTTGGAGCTGGACCCTGAGCTGGACCTGGAGCTGGACCCGGGGCTGGACCTGGAGCTGGACCTGGGGCTGGACCTGGAGCTGGACCCTGGGCTGGACCTGGGGCTGGACCTGGAGCTGGACCTGGGGCTGGACCTGGGCTGGACCTGGAGCTGGACCCTGAGCTGGACCTGGAGCTGGACCCTGGGCTGGACCTGGAGCTGGACCCGTGTCTGGACCTGGAGCTGGACTCGGGGCTGGACCTGCTCTCTACTGCATAGAGATCTGATCTTTAGACACTTGGAGGAGGACTGGGGTTAGCTCAACACTAGTCTAGTCTGTTTTGTATGTTCAGCTGTTAATGGCAGTTCCAGTCTCAAACATAACCCCTCCTAAGCCTGTCCTGTAAAGGACGAGGATAACTCCCCTATCAGAAGTCAGAGGGTAGAAACCTTGAGGAGGAACATAGAGGTGGTTCCTTCCAGGGGCATTAGGAGTGTATGGTTCAGCGGTTTCTAGCGTTTTTCGACTGGATGCGGTATTTCGGAAGCCATAGCATGATCACCTTGAGATATTATAGACATTATGCCTTTTATCAGAAAAATGTCCTTCACATTCTTCTTGTGACCACCAACCAAAGCTAGAAGTAGATGCCCTGACTGAAGCAGGGAAGGTGTGGGGAAAGTGTGGGTGAGGCCGCGTCCTGGTGGAGAGACCCCCCTCTTCTCCGGTGTCTAGCTGCGTGAAGGTCCTCTTTGTGGCGCTCGGCGCTTCACCTCATTTCCTGTCCCGGAGAGCTCTTAACTATTCGGAGGGGTTGCCCAGTGTGGAGGCTACGGCGGCCTGCTCACTAATCACCACGCAACCCAACACCAGCACCCCTCCCCCGCCCTGACCGGGGAGGGGTGTTAGGGTCCACCCTGCTCCCCAATGTGCGATGGACCCAGCCACTCCGTGTTCTCCTCAAGACCCCAGAACAACACTCTGACTTGGAGAAGTCCAAAACAATCTGATACCATAACATCACAAGAGGCAATGGTCTGGTCTGGCCTGGTCTGGTCTGGTCTGGTCTGGTTTGGTCTGGTCTGGTTTGGTCTGGCCTGGTTTGGTCTGGCCTGGTTTGGTCTGGTCTGGTCTGGTCTGGTTTGGTCTAGCCTGGTTTGGTCTGGTTTGGTCTGGCCTGGTTTGGTCTGGTCTGGTTTGGTCTGGCCTGGTTTGGTCTGGTTTGGTCTGGCCTGGTTTGCTCTGGTCTGGTTTTGTCTGGCCTGGTTTGGTCTGGTTTGGTCTGGCCTGGTTTGGTCTGGCCTGGTTTGGTCTGGTTTGGTCTGGCCTGGTTTGGTCTGGCCTGGTTTGGTCTGGCCTGGTTTGGTCTGGTTTGGTCTGGCCTGGCCTGGTTTGGTCTGGTTTGGTCTGGCCTGGTTTGGTCTGGCCTGGTCTGGTTTGGTCTGGTCTGGCCTGGTTTGGTCTTTTTAGTGTGCTACAGCCTGGTGTCCCTGGTCTGGTCTGCTCTAATCTGGTCTGGTTTAGTTTCCTTTTGGTCTCTGATCTGGTCTGGTCTGGGTTTGGTTTGGTTTAATTTTGGTCTCTGATCTGGTTTATTATTATCTCATCTGTTCTGGTCTGGTTCGGTTTGGTCTATGGTCTGTTTTGATCTGAACTGGATTGGTTTTGGTTTGGTCACTCTCCTTGTTAGGGCCTGGTCTAGTTTGGTCTGGTCTCTGGTCTGGTCTGGCCTGGTTTAGTCTGGTCTAGTTTGGTCTGGTCTCTGGTCTGGTCTGGTCTAGTTTGGTCTGATCTCTGATCTGGTCTGGTCTGGTCTGGCCTGGTTTGGTCTGGTCTAGTTTGGTCTGGTCTCTGGTCTGGTCTGGCCTGGTTTGGTCTGGTCTAGTTTGGTCTGGTCT
>JACYXH010000418.1:0-73842 GCA_026745465.1 Lota lota | reverse complement strand
CTACATTTTTATCTTTAGAATTTTCAGCTACAGTACGACGCTACTCCATTTAAAACATCCTTGAGTATCTTTTGGGACGACGTTTCTGGATGACTTAAGTCTGTGGCCCAAATCAACGATTTGCCTTTGCAATCCAGTATACATCAAGAGCCTGGAGCGATCCAGCATCTGGCTTTCTATTCCACCTCCTACACACTGGATAGGATGACTTGAGTGTCATGCAGATTGGATTGCAGTGTGACTGAATTATGCAAACAATGGATACTAGGAACAATGGATGATGGACTAATGGCATTCTGAATGGACAGAATGGACAGGAAACCAACTGAGAAGATGAAAATGTACCAGAACATTTTTGTAAATGGTTATTCAAGCTTGACAGTCTGCGACGTGGCTGCCCTTCCTACCCCCGACATGATCGATGGCTGCCATGACCTGTGGATCTTCTGTACTCCTGTGCTGAGACGCAAGTCTTTCGCTGGCTGAATTGTAATGTATTGGACGAGGCTAGCTGGACCTGGGAGATGGGTCCCTTGAATCAGAAACCATCTTGGAAACATCCCAACTAGGGTCCTCTTCAAGCTGCAGGTGTGTTGTTCTTCAGATGTGGACGTAAAGAAACCCTAACTGGGGCTTCAAGATCTATGAAGAGGAACATTGAAATGTGCTCAATGGTTCTCTACTGTAAGAGTTAGGTTGTATTCTAGTCGCTAAGTGTTCGAGCCCTCACATCCTACCCTTGGCATTTCTCCTTGGGCAGTCCCTGTCACGGTCCTGACGGATGTTCCTGTTCATGTAACTGATGTGACGACAGCCTTATGAACACTTGGTTATTTCTGAGGGGGAACATCTACAGAACTGTAGACTTAAGATAGCACAGTGTCCTAGCATGCATCTCGGGCCACTCAGACCACACCCAGATCAATAAGGCAACACTCATGCAATTTGAATGCAATGTTTTTGAGAGTAGCAAGGAAGTGGACAAAAAGCATCAGATCAGTTTGTTTTTTTGTACGCTGGTGAACCTTGTTTATTGGTAGTAGTTAATTAGTTAGATGGGGGAACTGTTTAGTCAAAATTATTTGTACATATACCAACAGCATCAAACTACTAGATCGCCTCAAGGTAAGTCTGTTGGCTGTATTTTGAAATGCGAAGATGATCAAAGGACCACAAGATCTTCATCGTCGTTCAGCTCAAGGTGAGGTGCTGGTTATGTATTGCTGGTTTGTACTGGAACGTTAGGATTCCAGTATGACTGTTTTGGGTTTTCTGCCAAGGTTAGTAGTTAGAAATATGCAGTTTGTGAACCTCTAATGCTGCAGTACTGTGTATGAGTTGTGGATGTTGATTCACCTGGTAGGGCATCTGGCAGTATGATTAGGGTTGACATTTGCGTAACCTCATCACTAACAAGCCTACCTAATTAGGTCATCTGGCGGTTCCCTATTTCTATCAGTAACCATCTGCAATATTTGATCACTTTATTGTGCTTTAGGTAGTGCACTCATAATGAAACATAACATTTTTATTAAATCCCGCAAAACTACTTTGATGATTGCTCTCTACAACTGACACTGTGTTGTTGCGTAAACATTTTCGAGTCGCGTATATGATGCAGAGATCGTTTAAGGCTGCAACATTTTAATTACAATTTGGCATTTCCATAGTGCGGCTCCTTTGATCTACAACAAGCCAGCAGCTGAATATGGCTAAGTATCATTTTACTATTATATTACTATTGATACTGCTAGTGTTTTAAATATCTGGGCTGTGATTGGCCCAGTTAAACCCTCACCCTAACCCTACAGAGCTGAAATTGTAACTGTAGTTTGTGTCACAAGGTGTCTGCCTCCACACCCAGCTCCATCCCTCGCTGCCGTCTCCCCACTGGGCTAAAAAGGACTCCATAACGGTGAGGTCAATGCACTTTCAGTTTCAGTGCTTGGGCTGAATAAATTCTGTCTTCTCTGTGTTGTCTCTACTAGACTTCAGAAATAAAAGGAAGGGTTCAATGTAAACGTGCTTATTTGTGTAAAAACTAATGGAATAGCTGTTCAGAAGAGTCAAATAAGTTTAATTGTTGCGCAAATGCTACCATAAAACTGCGGCTGTAGATGAAATCCCACATAACATAAGCAAACTAAGAACAGTTGTTCCTCTTAAGCACCCTGACTATTGTATTGGTTTTCAGTTTATTCTTGGTGAGGCCATGATGTAAAGCTCATTGAAGAGTAGTGACACATTCAGACATACTACATCTTTTGCGTACACTCATTGACTTGGAAAATGAGGCAGGACAGGTTTTTATAGGAAAGGATTTATAAATTGCTGCATCACTTCCTGTGTTTGGTAATTGTTGTTCCCATGTGATTCCAGTGTGTGATGTCTTGTATTAAATGGATGATTGTTTTGTGTTAACAGTGGGGGCAGCTCCAGTCCTTGCTATCCTGAACCTGTATGACGCACAAGATGTCAATCCAACCACGCAGGTGAGCGTTTGATATGGACGGTTTCACATTGATACCTACCGTATTTACCCATTCTTTTCTGTAACGTTATATGACCTTCTCAAAGTGATCTATGCAGAGTGGTCGGGAGGTAGATGTGGTCGAGGAAGCGTTGAACCAGGCTCACTAGTGTTAGTGGCATTCCATAGTGTAATTGAACTTGCTGTTGTGATATTCATAGAATATATTTGTTACCGTGTGTTGACATCACTGTTAATGATTATGGAGTTACAATGATTTCTATTGGATGTGAATATGCTTGATTGTGATTGGTTCAGTACCTTGACTCGGTGTGTGGAAGTTTGCCTTCCTGAAGACGGCCAACCTGTATGTCTCTAGTTAATAAATAAAGCTAATAAGTTATAGCACAGCTAATATGTTATAGCACGTCGTCTTCTGAGATTTAATTACATGTACATATTGTACAAAACAAGACCTCTGTGTAAACGTGTTTACAAAGATGCTGTCTGACTTTACAGGATCCCCTGGACCAGGGTGGACCAGAGGGTAACCAGATCCCCTGGACCAGGCATGGGGCACCAGGGTGGACCAGAGGGTAACCAGATCCCCTGGACCAGGCATGGGGCACCAGGGTGGACCAGAGGGTAACCAGATCCCCTGGACCAGGCATGGGGCACCAGGGTGGACCAGAGGGTAACCAGATCCCCTGGACCAGGCATGGGGCACCAGGGTGGACCAGAGGGTAACCAGATCCCCTGGACCAGGCATGGGCACCAGGGTGGACCAGAGGGTAACCAGATCCCCTGGACCAGGCATGGGGCACCAGGGTGGACCAGAGGGTAACCAGATCCCCTGGACCAGGCATGGGGCACCAGGGTGGACCAGAGGGTAACCAGATCCCCTGGACCAGGCATGGGGCACCAGGGTGGACCAGAGGGTAACCAGATCCCCTGGACCAGGCATGAGGCACCAGGGTGGACCAGAGGGTAACCAGATCCCCTGGACCAGGCATGGGGCACCAGGGTGGACCGGAGGCTGAGGACCAGAGGGTAACCATCACCAAGCTGTTCTGAAACGCTAAATGCCCGGAGGTTCTTTTTAGTTTTTGTAAACGATTGTAGAGGGAGATTTATTAGTTTTTAGTTTGTGAATTTTCACTGTGAATTCTTCCTAAGCTGTGATTTGAGGTAATATTTTGGGTCATCTAAGTCACGTGAGCTATTTTTGCTCCTATTGCTGCTACTACTACTACCATAGTTACACATTTCTCAGTTAATTTCACAGTTATACATTTCTCAATAAGTCAACTTGGAAACTTAAGGAAGTTGGATATTCGCTCTACCCTTTGCAAATGTTTCCATCCCCAGGTTTGTTAGCAGATGTTAGACCCAACTAGCGCTGTTTGATAGCAGACCGGGACGCCGTGGCGGAGGGGAGCTGATGGTGGAGCCGTGCTGGAGGTCCTGCCTGACGAAGGACGTCCCGGTCGGGGCGAATGAAGCCCAGCTCTAAAGTGATTATCACACTCACTGCTACTGAAGTGTTTTTGTTCTTAAATCTGTTAGGGCAGCCATCACTTATGGTGGCTGATTTAGAGAAAACAGTCCCTGGTGTTAATACGTTTTATTTAGACTCTCTAACCCCTAAATGTGAAGGCTACAGAGTCTGTGCTACTGCTGCACAAGTTCTACAAGTTGTATGGTTTATTTGAACAAATGATAGTGAGTCTGTCGGCTGAGGTGGGAGACGGTTTTTATTTGTATACTGATTTAAAGTGGATTGTGAATAGATGAAGCTGATGACCAGGAACAACACGAGGCCTACGATGTGACTGCTTAAGTCTTTGGAAGGTTAATACCAACCTCAACCTTTTTTTCTACGTCATTTGACAACCTGTTGAATTCACACAATGTTTGACTGTTTTCCTGAATAACAAGAGTGTGCATGTTTCTTAGTGCAAGTTTAAAATATCAAATGAATCTTCCATTCCTCTTTTACACTCAAGCCAGCACTTTGGTTCAGAATGATTTAAACGAGGCGTCCAAAGAATAAATGGCTCAACTACTACCACTGTGTTTGTTAGCGGACCAGGAATCCTTGGCTGAGGAGAGCTGATGCTGGAGCTGTGCATCTGGAGGAAGTATTACTGGGAAGTTTGCATAAACTGCATTGCTTCCATTCAGACATGACTGTAAAGGACCAACGTTACCACACCATTCAAACCACTGCTTGTGTTACCAGACAAACTACTGCTGTGTTTGTTACCAGACAAACTACCGCTATTTGTTACCAGACAAACTACCACTGTTGGTTACCAGACTAAATAATGCTGTAGTTACCAGACAAACTACCACTGTTGGTTACCAGACTAAATAATGCTGTAGTTACCAGACAAACTACCACTGTTGGTTACCAGACTAAATAATGCTGTAGTTACCAGACAAACTACCACTGTTGGTTACCAGACTAAATAATGCTGTAGTTACCAGACAAACTACCACTGTTGGTTACCAGACTAAATAATGCTGTAGTTACCAGACAAACTACCACTGTTGGTTACCAGACTAAATAATGCTGTAGTTACCAGACAAACTACCACTGTTGGTTACCAGACCAGATAATGCTGTAGTTACCAGACAAACTACCACTGTTGGTTACCAGACCAGATAATGCTGTAGTTACCAGACAAACTACCACTGTTGGTTACCAGACTAAATAATGCTGTAGTTACCAGACAAACTACCACTGTTGGTTACCAGACCAGATAATGCTGTAGTTACCAGACAAACTACCACTGTTGGTTACCAGACCAGATAATGCTGTAGTTACCAGACAAACTACCACTGTTGGTTACCAGACCTAAATAATGCTGTAGTTACCAGACAGACAAACTACCACTGTTGGTTACCAGACCAGATAATGCTGTAGTAACCAGACAAACTACCACTGTTGGTTACCATCAGATAATGCTGTAGTACCAGACAAACTACCACTGTTGGTTACCAGACCAGATAATGCTGTAGTTACCAGACAAACTACCACTGTTGGTACCAGACTAAATAATGCTGTAGTTACCAGACGTTGAGAGACCACTGCTGTTTGTTACAGACCAGGACTCGTGGCGGAGGGAGCTGATGGCTGGAGGACCTGCCTGGTGAAGGACTTCCCTCGTGGGGGTAAGGACACCCGTCTCTAAAGTGATTATCACTTCCACCTCAATGGAATAGAGTACTACTGCTACTACTAAACTAGCCACTGATGAAGAAAAACTTCTTTATAGACACTTGACAGCAAAATATTTGATTGAATTTTGGAGCATGATCATGGGAAGATGCAGGCAGCAAAGCTACCAAGCATACATTTAATGAGACAATGGGGTGCACATGATTCTTATATCACATGGTGGGCAGGAAGTACAAAGGTGAGGGGAGTGACCATGGTGGAGACTTTAGGACTGGCCATGGCTGAAGTCAGTCATGGGGAGAGACACTATAGGTGAAGTGGACATGTCCACAAGGCTGCAGGACAGTTAAAGGAATCTACACAACAAAGAAGTAGATTGGCATGGCCTCAGTATCAGACTTCATGGCTACAGTGGCAATGCAAATGCTAAACTAGCTTAACACCTTTCAATTAGAGAAAGGAAGGGAGGTATCTCTAGGTCCAAGGAGAATGTATACAAATTAATTTTCAATTGACTAGTAGTTATATAAACAAGGTTTTAAATAATTTGTATATAGTTGTATATTTAAACCTGTCACTGCAGCCATCCCTTCTAATCCAAATGATTTTGAGAAAGCATTCCCTGGGTTAATGGCACTATGAGATAACAGGATTTATTTCGACTCAGTTTTGTTCTAAATGTGACTGCTGTAGGGTCTGCTCTACTTTCTCATAAGCTCTAAAAGTTGTATTTTTTTAATTTAATAAATGATAAATGAGGTTGGAGACGGCTTTTGTTCATATCCTGATTGAGTTGTGACTAGATGACCCAGATGACCCACCAGGATCAGCGTGGAGGACTGCCATGTGACTGCTGAGGACTTTGGAAGGTAAAACAGTGTGTTCTGCATGTCATGTGACACAGAGGTATGCTCTTGAATTAAACTAATTGAACTTGACTTTGTCACCATATGTTGCGTTCCATCAAGGTTTCCTTCCCACAGTGGGAGGCTCCTTGTCCTTCAAGGAGTTAGGGTTCAGTGTTAGGGAAAGAGTTAGGGTGAGATGGTTGAATACATGGGCTGCTTTCACAATATACCGCTCTAATTGGTTTCAAAATTGGACTGGACAATGGACAAGGCTTCCCCAAAATGTTTCAATGTGTGCAAAAATGTTCAAATGTATACTAATGGAGTTTTCTAATAGAAACTTCTCCTACCTTGTTGTGTTGCTTTTTCAGCATGTTGTGAGGTAAGTTAAATGTCCATAATGAGTTGACTAATACACGTATATATTAGCATTATACAATATTCTCTAACCTTAACCTCTACCCTAAACTTAACCTCTACCCTTACCTTAACCTCCTCCCCTCCCATCTACCCTCACCGTAACCTCCTCTACCTTAATCTTAAACTCCCCTCTACCCTCACCTTTACCTCCTCCCCTTGTGAGCGGACATTGAGTCCCAACTATCACTGTTTGTTACCACCAGGAAGGCGTGGCAGAGGGAAGCTGATACAGAGCCGTGCTGGAGGACCTGCCTGGTGAAGGACGTCCTTGTGGGCGAGTGACACCCGACTCTAAAGGGAAAACCACTGAGGAGAGAGAGCTGAATGTGGTACTGTGGTCCTCGTACAGGGCAGGATGGGGTGTTGGGCTCTCTATCACATGGTACTGGGTTCCACCCCCAAGTTCTCAGACTACATGTAATGCATCTGAATTCACTAGGTCTCTTTGGATACGAGTGTCTGCTGAAGAACTGAATGTTGGATCCTTTTGAATAATGAGAAAAATGTGTCATCCATCTTTGTAAGGCGCGGTTGAAATACTGTGTTGAGTCTGGGGCAGACACACACCAGAGCTGTATCACACCTGTATCTCTGAACAGCTCAAGTCCTGCAGGTCAGTAGTCCACTGCTAAGATAACATGGATATTGTGTTCATTATTGATTACCTGACACTGCTTAGACAAATACAGTCTTAAAGTGAACAATTTGCAACATTTCAGTGACCAACAAACAGCGCTTCATCAGAGCTGAGGTCATCGCTGGACTGGATTCATGGCCTACACACTCACACAACTTGACTTTGTCACCATATGTTGCGTTCCATCAAGGTTTCCTTCCCACAGTGGGAGGCTCCTTGTCCTTCAAGGAGTTAGGGTTCAGTGTTAGGGAAAGAGTTAGGGTGAGATGGTTGAATACATGGGCTGCTTTCACAATATACCGCTCTAATTGGTTTCAAAATTGGACTGGACAATGGACAAGGCTTCCCCAAAATGTTTCAATGTGTGCAAAAATGTTCAAATGTATACTAATGGAGTTTTCTAATAGAAAATTCTCCTACCTTGTTGTGTTGCTTTTTCAGCATGTTGTGAGGTAAGTTAAATGTCCATAATGAGTTGACTAATACACGTATATATTAGCATTATACAATATTCTCTAACCTTAACCTCTACCCTAAACTTAACCTCTACCCTTACCTTAACCTCCCCCTCCCCCTCCCCTCCCTCTACCTCCCCTCCCCCCTCCCTATACCTTAACCATAACCACCTCTACCTTAATCTTAACCTCCCCACTACCCTCACCTCCCCTCTTCCTCCTACCCTCTTAACCTCCCCTCTCCCCCTACCCCCCTACCTTAACCTCCCCCCACCTAACCTCCCCCCTCTCATCTACCCTAACCGTAACCTCTACCTTAATCTAACCTCCCTCTCCCCCCCACCCCCACTTAAACCTCCTCTCCCTCCTCTCCCTATACCTTAATCCCAACTAACATAACTAACCTCTACCTTAATCTAACCTCCCACTTCTCCCCAACCTCTCACCCCTCTACCTTAACCCCCCTTCTCTCTGCTTAACCTCCCCCTCCCCCTAGGCTTTCTTTTTACCCCTACTTTCTATGGTGACCATTTTATAACTTGTTTAACCAACCACAGAGTGTTTTTTTCTACCAGTTTTATCTTCTCATTTTCCCTTCCTTTGATGCTTTTTTTCTCCATGGTTTTAATGGTAAGCTCTTACCTGGGGTTTTTAAGCAAAAAGTAGACATGTGGCCCTTTTAATGCAAACAGCTCCAGTGCTTTCCAGCAACCACTCCCTGTCTCTCGGGGCCTCAGCAACAGGCCTCGCTCCTCATTTGAGGATCCCCACCCCTTGGGGACACTAACATTGGATTTTGAACAACAAAAAAGCACACATCTCCAGCCACCAAAGGACAAGAACAAACAACAAAGGTTTTCTCTCCTCACCATCCCCACCGCAAACCTGGGGTAAGCTCATTTTTTACAGACCACCACCTTGACCCCCCTGCCCCCAGCATTGTGCTCTTTACTCATACCTTCATTTACAGAGCTGCTGACTTGACATTTTATGGTTTATGCTTTATGGTATTCATGTCTTGGTATTTTCATTGGTTTTGGTCACCATGTTTAACCATGGTTTAAGGTTTGGGCTTGTCTCACACGGAGAATGTAAAACACTACTCAACACAGTGACACGCACAAGTACCACACACACATGCACCCACTAGTGACTCAGACACACCCGCTACATTAACCCCACACCACATCTCCACTCCACACATCAACAACATATTCATAATGATATACACTACAAATCCAAAATATACTTCACAGAACAAGTCCACACAATAAGCAGGAGGGATAATGCTGGGTTAACATTGTACGAGTTCAAAATGAAGAATATATTACAATCTACATTGGGTAAACAAGAATGGCTGGAGGTAACATCACCTTTACTTCTGTACAAGAATTTTACACCCCACTATGGCTTTTTTGTGGTGGGTGACAGTGGGTTTTTTTATAAGCGGTTTGGAAATAATAAAATATTTTACAATGTTTTACTAGTATCTTAGTATAATTCTTCGTTTCCTTACAAATTTTGAAAATGTCTTTTAAATAGATTACACAGTATTGACAGTAACTTCAATGACAAGTAAAGAATGACACAAAAATTGGTAGATAATGTAAAGACACAAACATAATAAAACTGTAATAAGACAAAATTAATATCAGCTATTAAAATATACACTAAGATTTAACACTGCAAAATGTGTCTTAAAAACATACTTACTTACAAATGTTATGAGCAGTCAGAACATAATACAAAGACTGTTTTGATATGTTACATTGTAGGAGGTTGGTGTAGTATTGTTTCTTTGTAGTGATAGGTTAATTATAACATAATATGGACACATACTAGCTGATAATGATTATACAACAAATGTATAATGAGCTTAGTGAAAGACAAACAGACATACATTAAAAGTATTACAAACATCACATATTGTTATAAACAAAAAAGGAAAATGCATAAGTTAAGGAGTGAACTGACAGTCTATTGGTCGTATGTACACTGGGTCAAGGAAAAACTAAAAAGATTAATTTACAATAGTTATAACTATAACAAACTTATTGTGACAATCTCACTTGGGTAGAGAACATAAACACACTATGGGAATAATACAGGGATGATTATAAACTGTTAACACATTTCAAACATTGAGGTTAAATTCTTATTGAAGGAGTGGTAATATCGGCCATAAACAAAATGGGAGTTTATAGTGAGAGAGTGATGAATAATGGAAATTATGTATCACATAACAGATTTGTATAACACAACCTAATATGGGATTTGGATTGATGAAGATTGTGTCATATCTGTGACAAATGTATACATAGAAACCAAATGTTATATAGAGCTTAACACTGATCCATGAAGATGAACAAAATAATAGAAAATAAGAGTGGGTAATGTGGTGATGATATTTTTTAAGATTTTTTTCAAATATATGATTTTATTGTTATTATTTGGGAGAAAATAATACACCAGTGTTTTTAAGATTATCTCTTTTATATAGTTAGAATAAAGAGACTTTAACACTTGTTAAAACATGCAGGAAAAGGTGGAGTATGAGGGGGGTTAATAATAAAATTAAGAGTGTTTGCATGAAAGATGATATGATTAAACACACATACGGGTTGTTTAATTTACTGTGAATAGGTAATATAAAATATTTTTGGGTTATATGATAACATTGGTTAAATTTTTATAGTGAAATAGTATGGACATGAAAATAATAATTTTGATATCATTATAAAAGATCACATTATAATGTTTCATGGGGTTAAATATAACATGTAATGAAATAAGGAATAAGGAGTGAATATTTAATTTAAACAGATGGGACAATAGTTTACACATAAAATTATTATTTCATATATATTGGTTACATATATTTATACAATTTTAACAACAAATATGCTGATTAATCATTATATTAATACACACATAATTTTATACAAACACTCAACAACTTAGATATAGTGTACTTTATGTACATAGTGTTATATAATTGTACTAAAGTTACAATTTTTGGTGCATTCAAACGTATGGGGTATTTAATAAAAACATCACACTTTGATGTTCATTATTACAATTATTTCACATAGTTATTAAACTGTGTACATTATGTTTAGAATGATGGAAAATTTGTAAAGTGGTTGACAATATGTAAACCAAGGTGATGTATACAAATATGGTATTTATTGTGATGTATGATAGGTATAATAGTAAAGTATATAAATTAACAAATCTCATTTGTAATAAATGAGTTTATTGTGTAATGAATATATTAGTATTTAATTAAAGAAACTTTTACATAGATTAATATATTGGATACAATAAATACACATACAGATAAATATGATATATGTAAAAATAACACATACAAACATGGATAAATATAAACACCACACATTGACACACATGAACAAGGGATAATTATATATTGGTATAATGAAAATAAGGGCTTGTGTATACAATATGGTAGTTTATTGTTAAGATGGTATAAAAATATGTAATATGTGCTAAATTGTTAATGACTAATATAAGGTTGTTTATGGAAATGTTATTATGAATTACAGTGAACAGTAATTTCAAATAGGTTTTAGGAATTGGGTTAGAGAATGGGGGTCTTCAAATATTTATAATGTGAAAGTATAATAGTGAATTAATAAAAGGGGGTGTGTTATGGTGAGTTATAAATATGATATATTCATTACATGTAATGTAGTGTATTAAGGGGTTTTGTGGTCATTATATACTTGAAAGTATTTAATAGATTAATATAAAGTGACATAAATAAGGAGTTTAGATGTGGTGTTGGTTAAAGGGGCTACATAGTATTTATCTGTGAAAGTATAATATATTTTATTTGGTGATAAATTATGAATGATGTAGATAGATGGCTAAGGGACAGTTTTATTTAAAGTCTATGTTTTCTTGTTAAATTAAGTGTGTGATATAAAGTGATGTATTTTATTGTTGATATGTTGTGTATAGGGGGTTTTTTTTATAAAAGTATTTAATATATTAATATGGTGTTTTATGTGACTTATTTAAAAGATGTGGTATGTATGGGGGTTTTGATTCAATTTATATTATGAAATTGTAAATAGATTAATTATAATGTGTATTGTATGGAGAATACATTGTTTGTATGATGGTGTGTGGGTCATGTATTTCTGAAAATTTGAAAGGATGTTAATACGTTTTTAATTATTTGTGTTTATGGAGTTTATTTGTTATGTATGTGGTGTATCAAAGTTTGTATTTATATGTAAGATGTGTTTGTTATTATTGATGCTGATTTTGGTGATTGTTGATGGTGTTGTGGGGACTATTCTATATAATGGTGAAGGATAATTATGTTGGCAATACTGTTTTTAAAGGAGTGGTGGACGTGTATGATGACTCAGGGGGGTGGTTGGGGGGGGGTGGGGGACATGTGCCATGGGGTGGTGGGTTAAATGGGGGATGATGGGATGGAGGTGTGACTAGAAGAGGGGGGGGGGGGGCTTAATGGGGGGATGGAGGAGGTGGGGGGGAGGGATGTGGTGAGTGATGTAAGAATGGTAGATGTGTGGGTGGTGAGTGGTTGGGATGAATGATATGGGGTTGGGTGAGGGGTGTCTGGGTGGAGGGGGGGGGGTGTGTGTATGTGAGTAGGTGGTGGACTGGTGTTTGGGAGGGGGCTTGATTGTGGCACAGATAATGGGTGTCTGGTGTTTTTGCAGGTGTAATGTGATGTTTGTTTAATGTGTTTTGGGTGAAACTGGTTGAGTGGGATTTGGGTGGGAATTGGTGGTATTTTACAGGTGTATTGTGATTGAGCTTGTAGTATTGTTTTGTGGGGTGTATTTGTGTGTTCAGAAAGTTTTTGTTTGGGAGTATTGGGTCTTAACCTTAAAGTGTATGTGTGGTTCTTGTTATGATTGTGGGTGTATCTGCGTGTGAGTTGAGTGGTTAGAAGTATGTGTGTTTGTTTACCCAGGTGTCTCAGTGTTGGTATGTTTCTTTTTAGTAATGTTGGGTGTATCTAAGGTGTTGGTTGAGTGGTTATGTAGGGCTATGTGTTTGTATTTACCCAGGTGTCTCAGTGCTGTATGTTCTTGTTTAGTAATGTTGGGTGTATCTAAGGTGTTGGTTGAGTGGTTATGTAGGGCTATGTGTTTGTATTTACCCAGGTGTCTCAGTGCTGTATGTTCTTGTTTAGTAATGTTGGGTGTATCTAAGGTGTTGGTTGAGTGGTTATGTAGGGCTATGTGTTTGTATTTACCCAGGTGTCTCAGTGCTGTATGTTCTTGTTTAGTAATGTTGGGTGTATCTAAGGTGTTGGTTGAGTGGTTATGTAGGGCTATGTGTTTGTATTTACCCAGGTGTCTCAGTGCTGTATGTTCTTGTTTAGTAATGTTGGGTGTATCTAAGGTGTTGGTTGAGTGGTTATGTAGGGCTATGTGTTTGTATTTACCCAGGTGTCTCAGTGCTGTATGTTCTTGTTTAGTAATGTTGGGTGTATCTAAGGTGTTGGTTGAGTGGTTATGTAGGGCTATGTGTTTGTATTTACCCAGGTGTCTCAGTGCTGTATGTTCTTGTTTAGTAATGTTGGGTGTATCTAAGGTGTTGGTTGAGTGGTTATGTAGGGCTATGTGTTTGTATTTACCCAGGTGTCTCAGTGCTGTATGTTCTTGTTTAGTAATGTTGGGTGTATCTAAGGTGTTGGTTGAGTGGTTATGTAGGGCTATGTGTTTGTATTTACCCAGGTGTCTCAGTGCTGTATGTTCTTGTTTAGTAATGTTGGGTGTATCTAAGGTGTTGGTTGAGTGAGTGGTTATGTAGGGCTATGTGTTTGTATTTACCCAGGTGTCTCAGTGCTGGGACTTAGCCCCCTTATCTATTTTAACTGTGCTAACCAGTTGTCTAATGTGTCTGTTGCAGTTTGTGGTGTCCAGTGTATATTGTCGGTCTGGGTGTGAAATGAGTGGTGGTGAATTTCAAATAATGTGTTGTATTTTAAAGTGATGTATGCATTAAAGTGTTTGAGTGTATCCTGGTGTGATGTGAATAATTGATGATGGGACATAGATTGTGGCCCGCGGGTATGTTTCTGTGGCTCTACAGTGAAGTGCCTGAAGCTGGCCCACTGCCGTCTCGCGCCCCTGCCCCATGTTGTTGATGCCCAGAGAGAGCACCACAATCTTAGTGTCCAGGTTAATGGGGCTTTTTTGGAGGATCTGTGCAATATGGAAGCAGTTGGCACCGGGATAACTGTCGATTTGGACGTCTATGTGTGTGTGGGGAGGGATCCGACTCAGGTTTGAGTCACCGATGATCACTACGGGTTTGATGGAATCAATAGTCCAATCCCTGACTTTATACCTCGTAGGATGGTGTCTGTTGATGTTGAATGTCGTCTTATTCGGTCGAGGCTTGGGGTCGGTGGTTACACTCGGCCGTCTGCGCTCGGGAGTGAGGGTGCGGGGACTTAAAGTGGCCGAATTAAGAGCGTGGTGGAGTCTCTGCTGTATAATGTGTTGTGAAGGTGTGCTAACGGACTGGCTGGCCAGTGGAGGAGACCTGTTGTTAGAGGTGGCTTCAGATTGGGATTGCTGTGTGGGACATTTCCCTTTGCTTTGACCCATCATCACCTTAGCCACCTGCTTGGGTCTCTCCGCTGTACCTACACCAGTCCGGGTCTGTGGTGGGGCCCGCTGCTTGGATGAGCCTGCAGGACGGGAAACAGAGTGAGTTTGGGGTGGACTGGTGTCTGTGTCTATAGCTTCTATTGAGGAGGAAACTGAAGAGACTATGTGGCTGAGTTGATGTACTTTCAGGTGGGTGTATGTAGGTGCCGGTGGTGCTGTCTCTGGGCTCGTGGTGGGCGAGCGCTGGGACGACAGTGGACTACGGAGTGAGTGGGTGACCGTATTGAGGACCTGGGCCTCTACGTGGACTATTCTGCCAGCCGGGGGCCCAGGCGCCGGGGTGGAGGAGGGTACCTGGGGGGTATTATTACCAGGGGCCTTATTGGGAGTAGTGGGGATGAGGGGTGAAAATCCTCCACAGATAGTATACTATCGGCATCCAGGCCCCCAGTCGGCAAGGCCCTAACCCACGCCTTTGGTTGAGCAGGGGAAGGGGGGGAGGAAAGGGGGGGAGGGGTTGTGACCGGGGTTGGGGGAGGAGGAGATAGAGCTCGTGTCTGTTCCCCCCCGGGAGTTGCCCTCCCGGAGCCATAATTGGCCAGTGGTGTAGGTCTGGCCGTGGGGGGGATCGTCAGTGTGTTAACAAGACGACTCCTCTCCCTGGGTGCTCTGGGGGCCAATCCGGGTGGTGGGCTCCTCATACGGTAGCTGGGGAGTGTGGGACGAGTGTGGGAGATGGTAGGGTGGGGGGGTATAGGGCTGGGGTGGGTAGGGGGAGTGGGCCTGGGGAGTAGGGGGAGGAGGGGAGTGGGGTTGGGTAGGGGGGGCAGGGGGAGGGGGGAGTGGGCAGGGTGGTGGGAGCGTAGGAGAGGGGGAATCTGGCAGGAGGATGGAGGAGGAGGAGGGCGAGTGCGGGGCCTGGGGAGGGGGGGATGGAGGGTGGTGAGAGGGTTAGGGGGTCTAGGAGGTGGTGAGGAGAGATCAGGGACGGCAGTGGTAAGATGTTTGTATGTCTGAGGGAGGGTGGTGGGCCAGAACCGGTGTTTATACCGGGTGCGGGCCCACCTCCTCAAAAGGAAGGCCTGTGGGAAGGAGGGTGGTTAAAACAGTTTGGTAATGTTCATTTAAAATGACCAGCTTCTGCTTCAGCCAGTTGTCCGTGTTCTGCTTGACCCTGTTGGCTGTAGTTGGGTTAGGGCATGCAGGTTTGATGAACTCGGCTAGCTTACCCACCTGTCTGAGCATCCCTGCTGGTGGTGTGTTGGTGGTGATGGCGTGTGAAATGATATTTTGGTGGTGTACTGCTTGTATTATCTTGAAGTATGTTTTAGTGATGTGTGTGAGTGGCGGTGGGCTTTGAATGTTGGGAGCTGGGTGTCTCTGTGTGCGTGCATGTGTTGTGTGCATGTGTGTGTGTGTACGTGTGCGTGGGTGCATGTGTGCGTGTGTGTGTGTACATGTCTCCGTCTGGGTGAGACAAGGGCCCAAACCTGGAACCATGGTTAAACATGGTGACCAAAACCAATGTAAAATACCAAGACAAAGAATACCATAAAGCATAAAACCATAAAATAAGTCAAAGCAGCAGCTCTGTAAAATGAAGGTATGAGTAAAAGAGCACAATGCTGGGGGCAGGGGTCAAGGTGGTGGTGGGGTAAAAAATGAGCTTACCCCAGGTTTGCGGTGGTATGGTGAGGAGAGACCTTTTGTTGTTTGTTCTTGTCCTTTGGTGGCTGGAGATGTGGCTTTTTTGTTGTTCAAATCCAATGTTAGTGTCCCCAAGGGGGTGGGGATCCTCAAAAGGAGCGAGGCCTGTTTGCTGAGGTCCCCGACCGACAGGGAGTGGTTGCTGGAAAGCACTGGAGCTGTTTGCATTAAAAGAGGCCACATGTCCTACTTTTTCCCCATAAAAACCCCAGGTAAGAGCTTACCATTAAAACCATGGAGAAAAAAAGCATCAAAGGAAGGAAATAAAAGAAGATAAAACTGGTAGAAAAACAGCTCTGTCTTGGTTAAACACAAGTTATAAAATGGTCACCAGTCATAAAAGTGGGTCAAAAAAACCCTAGGGGGAGGGGGAGGTTAAGGCAGAGAGAAGGGGGGGTTAAGGTAGAGGGGAGGTGAGGGTAGTGGGGAGGTTAAGATTAAGGTAGAGGTAGTTATGGTAGATGGGAGGTTAAGGTAGAGGGAGAGGGTGGAGAGGGGGGTTTAAGGTGAGGGGGGGGGGAGAGGAGAGGTTAGGATTAAGGTAGAGGTTACGGTTAGGGTAGATGAGAGGGGGGAGGTTAGGGTAGGGGGAGGTTAAGGTAGAGGGGGGTAGGGGGAGAGGGGAAGTTAAGCTGAGGGTAGGAGGAAGAGGGGAGGTGAGGGTAGTGGGGAGGTTAAGATTAAGGTAGAGGTGGTTATGGTTAGTGTATATGGGAGGGGGGAGGGGAGGTAGAGGGGAGGGGAGGGGGAGGGGGGAGGTTAAGGTAAGGGTAGAGGTTAAGTTTAGGGTAGAGGTTAAGGTTAGAGAATATTGTATAATGGTAATAATATACGTGTATTAGTCAACTCATTATGGACATTTAACTTACCCTCACAACATGCTGAAAAGCAACAAACAACAAGTAGGAGAAGTTTCTATTAGAAAAACTCCATTAGTATATCGTTTTTTGAAATTTTTGCACACATTGAAACATTTTGGGAATGCACTTGTCCATTGTCCAGTGTCCAATTTTGAAACCAATTAGAGCTGGTATATTGTGAAAGCAGCCCAGTGTATTCAACCATCTCACCCTAACTCTTTCCCTAACACCTGAACCCTAACTCCTTGAAGGACAAGGAGCCTCCCACTGTGGGAAGGAAACCTTGATGGAACGCAACATATGGCGACAAAGTCAAGTTGTGTGTGTGTGTAGGCCATGAATCCAGTCCAGCGATGACCTCAGCTCTGATGAAGCGCTGTTTGTTGGTCACTGAAATGTTGCAAATTGTTCACTTTAAGACTGTATTTGTCTAAGCAGTGTCAGGTAATCAATAATGAACACAATATCCATGTTATCTTAGCAGTGGACTACTGACCTGCAGGACTTGAGCTGTTCAGAGATACAGGTGTGATACAGCTCTGGTGTGTCTGCCCCAGACTCAACACAGTATTTCAACCGCGCCTTACAAAGATGGATGACACATTTTTCTCATTATTAAAACCATCCAACATTCAGTTATTCAGCAGACACTCGTATCCAAAGAGACCTAGTGAATTCAGATGCATTACATGTAGTCTGAGAACTTGGGGGTGGAACCCAGTACCATGTGATAGAGAGCCCAACACCCCATCCTGCCCTGTACGAGGACCACCAGTACCACATTCAGCTCTCTCTCCTCAGTGGTTTTCCCTTTAGAGTCGGGTGTCACTCGCCCCACAAGGACGTCCTTCACCAGGCAGGTCCTCCAGCACGGCTCTGCCATCAGCTTCCCTCTGCCACGCCTTCCTGGTGGTAACAAACAGTGCTAGTTGGGACTCAATGTCCGCTCACAACCGGGGAGGTAAAGGTGAGGGTAGAGGGGAGTTTAAGATTAAGGTAGGGGAGGTTAGGGTTAGAGTAGATGGGAGGGGGGAGGTTAAGGTAGAGGGGGGGAAGGGTGAGAGGGGAGGTGAAGGTGAGGGTGGGGGGAGAGGAGAGGTTAGGATTAAGGTAGAGGTTACGGTTAGGGTAGATGGGAGGGGGGAGGGGAGGTTAAGGTAGAGGGGGTAGGGGAGAGAGGGGAGGTTAGTATGAGGGTGGGGGGAGGTTAAGATTATTAAGGTAGAGGTTACGGTTAGAGTAGATGGGAGGAGAAGGTTAGTGTAGGGGAAGGTTAGGGTAGGGGGAGGTTAAGGTAAGGGTAGATGGGAGGGGGAAGTTAAGGTAGAGGGGTTAGGGGGGAGAGGGGAGGTCAAGGTGAGGGTGGGGGGAGAGGGGAGGTTAAGATTAAGGTAGAGGAGGTTACGGTTAGTGTAGATGGGAGGGGGGAGGTTAGAGTAGGGGGAGGGGGAGGTTAAGGCAGAGAGAATGGGGGGTTAAGTTAGAGGGGTGGGGGGTTAAGGTAGAGGGGAGGGGGGGTTAAGGTAAGGGTAGAGGTTAAGGTAAGGGTAGAGGTTAAGTTTAGGGTAGAGGTTAAGGTTAGAGAATACTGTATAATGCTAATATATACGTGTATTAGTCAACTCATTATGGACATTTAACTTACCTCACAACATGCTGAAAAAGCAACACAACAAGGTAGGAGAAGTTTCTATTAGAAAACTCCATTAGTATACATTTGAACATTTTTGCACACATTGAAACATTTTGGGGAAGCCTTGTCCATTGTCCAGTCCAATTTTGAAACCAATTAGAGCGGTATATTGTGAAAGCAGCCCATGCATTCAACCATCTCACCCTAACTCTTTCCCTAACACTGAACCCTAACTCCTTGAAGGACAAGGAGCCTCCCACTGTGGGAAGGAAACCTTGATGGAACGCAACATATGGTGACAAAGTCAAGTTCAATTAGTTTAATTCAAGAGCATACCTCTGGTCACATGACATGCAGAACACACTGTTTACCTTCCAAAGTCCTCAGCAGTCACATGGCAGTCCTCCATGCTGATCCTGGTGGGTCATCTGGGTCATCTAGTCACAACTCAATCAGGATATGAGCAAAAGCCGTCTCCAACCTCATTTATCATTTATTAAATTAAAACAATACAACTTTTAGAGCTTATGTCAGAAAGTAGAGCAGACCCTACAGCAGTCACATTTAGAACAAAACTGAGTCGAAATAAATCCTGTTATCTCATAGCGCCATTAACCCAGGGAATGCTTTCTCAAAATCATTTGGATTAGAAGGGATGGCTGCAGTGACAGCTTTAGGACTAGTTGAGTAACTGTTGTGGAAATATTAAATCCTAACTATAATATACAACTATATACTAATTATATAAACCTTGTTTATATAACTACTAGTCAATTGAAAATGAATGTGTACACATTCTCCTTGGACCTAGAGATACCTCCCTTCCTTTCTCTAATTGAAAGGTGTTAAGCTAGTTTACATTTGCATTGCCACTGTAGCCATGAAGTCTGATACTGAGGCCATGCCAATCTACTTCTTTGTTGTGTAGATTCCTTTAACTGTCCTGCAGCCTTGTGGACATGTCCACTTCACCTATAGTGTCTCTCCCACCATGACTGACTTCAGCCATGGCCAGTCCTAAAGTCTCCACCATGGTCACTCACCTTTGTACTTCCTGCCCACCATGTGATATAAGAATCATGTGCACCCATTGTCTCATTGAATGGATGCTTGGTAGCTTTGCTGCCTGCATCTTCCCATGATCATGCTCCAAAATTAAATCAAATATTTTGCTGTCAAGAAGTGTCTATAAAGAAGTTTTTCTTCATCAGTGGCTAGTTTAGTAGTAGCAGTAGTACTCTATTCCATTGAGGTGGAAGTGATAATCACTTTAGAGACGGGTGTCCTTACCCCCACGAGGGAAGTCCTTCACCGGGCAGGTCCTCCAGCCATCAGCTCCCCTCCGCCACGGAGTCCTGGTCTGGCAACAAACAGCAGTGGTTTAGTCTCAACGTCTGGTAACTACAGCATTATCTGGTCTGGTAACCAACAGTGGTAGTTTGTCTGGTAACTACAGCATTATTTAGTCTGGTAACCAACAGTGGTAGTTTGTCTGGTAACTACAGCATTATCTGGTCTGGTAACCAACAGTGGTAGTTTGTCTGGTAACTACAGCATTATCTGGTCTGGTAACCAACAGTGGTAGTTTGTCTGGTAACTACAGCATTATCTGGTCTGGTAACCAACAGTGGTAGTTTGTCTGGTAACTACAGCATTATCTGGTCTGGTAACCAACAGTGGTAGTTTGTCTGGTAACTACAGCATTATCTGGTCTGGTAACCAACAGTGGTAGTTTGTCTGGTAACTACAGCATTATCTGGTCTGGTAACCAACAGTGGTAGTTTGTCTGGTAACTACAGCATTATCTGGTCTGGTAACCAACAGTGGTAGTTTGTCTGGTAACTACAGCATTATTTAGTCTGGTAACCAACAGTGGTAGTTTGTCTGGTAACCACAGCATTATCTGGTCTGGTAACCAACAGTGGTAGTTTGTCTGGTAACTACAGCATTATCTGGTCTGGTAACCAACAGTGGTAGTTTGTCTGGTAACTACAGCATTATTTAGTCTGGTAACCAACAGTGGTAGTTTGTCTGGTAACCACAGCATTATCTGGTCTGGTAACCAACAGTGGTAGTTTGTCTGTTAACTACAGCATTATCTGGTCTGGTAACCAACAGTGGTAGTTTGTCTGGTAACTACAGCATTATCTGGTCTGGTAACCAACAGTGGTAGTTTGTCTGGTAACCACAGCATTATCTGGTCTGGTAACCAACAGTGGTAGTTTGTCTGGTAACTATAGCATTATTTAGTCTGGTAACCAACAGTGGTAGTTTGTCTGGTAACCACAGCATTATCTGGTCTGGTAACCAACAGTGGTAGTTTGTCTGGTAACTACAGCATTATTTAGTCTGGTAACCAACAGTGGTAGTTTGTCTGGTAACTACAGCATTATTTAGTCTGGTAACCAACAGTGGTAGTTTGTCTGGTAACAAATAGCGGCAGTTTGTCTGGTAACAAACACAGCAGTAGTTTGTCTGGTAACACAAGCAGTGGTTTGAATGGTGTGATAACGTTGGTCCTTTACAGTCATGTCTGAATGGAAGCAATGCAGTTTATGCAAACTTCCCAGTAATACTTCCTCCAGATGCACAGCTCCAGCATCAGCTCTCCTCAGCCAAGGATTCCTGGTCCGCTAACAAACACAGTGGTAGTAGTTGAGCCATTTCTTCTTTGGATGCCTCGTTTAAATCATTCTGAACCAAAGTGCTGGCTTGAGTGTAAAAGAGGAATGGAAGATTCATTTGATATTTTAAACTTGCACTAAGAAACATGCACACTCTTGTTATTCAGGAAAACAGTCAAACATTGTGTGAATTCAACAGGTTGTCAAATGACGTAGAAAAAAGGTTGAGGTTGGTACCTTCCAAAGACTTAAGCAGTCACATCGTAGGCCTCGTGTTGTTCCTGGTCATCAGCTTAATCTATTCACAATGCACTTTAAATCAGTATACAAATAAAAACCGTCTCCCACCTCAGCCGACAGACTCACTATCATTTGTTCAAATAAACCATACAACTTGTAGAACTTGTGCAGCAGTAGCACAGACTCTGTAGCCTTCACATTTAGGGGTTAGAGAGTCTAAATAAAACGTATTCACCCAGGGACTGTTTTCTCTAAATCAGCCACCATAAGTGATGGCTGCCCTAACAGATTTAAGAACAAAAACACTTCAGTAGCAGTGAGTGTGATAATCACTTTAGAGCTGGGCTTCATTCGCCCCGACCGGGACGTCCTTCGTCAGGCAGGACCTCCAGCACGGCTCCACCATCAGCTCCCCTCCGCCACGGCGTCCCGGTCTGCTATCAAACAGCGCTAGTTGGGTCTAACATCTGCTAACAAACCTGGGGATGGAAACATTTGCAAAGGGGTAGCGAATATCCAACTTCCTTAAGTTTCCAAGTTGACTTATTGAGAAATGTATAAGTGTGAAATTAACTGAGAAATGTGTAACTATGGTAGTAGTAGTAGCAGCAATAGGAGCAAAAATAGCTCACGTGACTTAGATGACCCAAAATATTACCTCAAATCACAGCTTAGGAAGAATTCACAGTGAAAATTCACAAACTAAAAACTAATAAATCTCCCTCTACAATCGTTTACAAAAACTAAAAAGAACCTCCGGGCATTTAGCGTTTCAGAACAGCTTGGTGATGGTTACCCTCTGGTCCTCAGCCTCCGGTCCACCCTGGTGCCTCATGCCTGGTCCTCAGCCTCCGGACCACCCTGGTGCCTCATGCCTGGTCCAGGGGATCTGGTTACCCTCTGGTCCACCCTGGTGCCCCATGCCTGGTCCAGGGGATCTGGTTACCCTCTGGTCCACCCTGGTGCCCCATGCCTGGTCCAGGGGATCTGGTTACCCTCTGGTCCACCCTGGTCCAGGGGATCCTGTAAAGTCAGACAGCATCTTTGTAAACACGTTTACACAGAGGTCTTGTTTTGTACAATATGTACATGTAATTAAATCTCAGAAGACGACATGCTATAACATATTAGCTGTGCTATAACTTATTAGCTTTATTTATTAACTAGAGACATACAGGTTGGCCGTCTTCAGGAAGGCAAACTTCCACACACCGAGTCAAGGTACTGAACCAATCACAATCAAGCATATTCACATCCAATAGAAATCATTGTAACTCCATAATCATTAACATTGATGTCAACACACGGTAACAAATATATTCTATGAATATCACAACAGCAAGTTCAATTACACTATGGAATGCCACTAACACTAGTGAGCCTGGTTCAACGCTTCCTCGACCACATCTACCTCCCGACCACTCTGCATAGATCACTTTGAGAAGGTCATATAACGTTACAGAAAAGAATGGGTAAATACGGTAGGTATCAATGTGAAACCGTCCATATCAAACGCTCACCTGCGTGGTTGGATTGACATCTTGTGCGTCATACAGGTTCAGGATAGCAAGGACTGGAGCTGCCCCCACTGTTAACACAAAACACACTGTTCGCCTCAACACTGTTAACACAAAACAATCATCCATTTAATAACTAGACATCACACGCTGGAATCACATGGGAACAACAATTACCAAACACAGGAAGTGATGCAGCAATTTATAAATCCTTTCCTATAAAAACCTGTCCTGCCTCATTTTCCAAGTCAATGAGTGTACGCAAAAGATGTAGTATGTCTGAATGTGTCACTACTCTTCAATGAGCTTTACATCATGGCCTCACCAAGAATAAACTGAAAACCAATACAATAGTCAGGGTGCTTAAGAGGAACAACTGTTCTTAGTTTGCTTATGTTATGTGGGATTTAATCTACAGCCGCAGTTTTATGGTAGCATTTGCACAACAATTAAACTTATTTGACTCTTCTGAACAGCTATTCCATTAGTTTTTACACAAATAAGCACGTTTACATTGAACCCTTCCTTTTATTTCTGAAGTCTAGTAGAGACAACACAGAGAAGACAGAATTTATTCAGCCCAAGCACTGAAACTGAAAGTGCATTGACCTCACCGTTATGGAGTCCTTTTTAGCCCAGTGGGGAGACGGCAGCGAGGGATGGAGCTGGGTGTGGAGGCAGACACCTTGTGACACAAACTACAGTTACAATTTCAGCTCTGTAGGGTTAGGGTGAGGGTTTAACTGGGCCAATCACAGCCCAGATATTTAAAACACTAGCAGTATCAATAGTAATATAATAGTAAAATGATACTTAGCCATATTCAGCTGCTGGCTTGTTGTAGATCAAAGGAGCCGCACTATGGAAATGCCAAATTGTAATTAAAATGTTGCAGCCTTAAACGATCTCTGCATCATATACGCGACTCGAAAATGTTTACGCATGTTTACTCACCTTGAGCTGAACGACGATGAAGATCTTGTGGTCCTTTGATCATCTTTGCATTTCAAAATACAGCACATACAAAATAAAATAATACAATAATACAAATAATTTTGACTAAACAGTTCCCCCATCTAACTAATTAACTACTACCAATAAACAAGATTCACCAGCATACAAAAAAACAAACTGATCTGATGCTTTTTGTCCACTTCCTTGCTACTCTCAAAAACATTGCATTCAAATTGCATGAGTGTTGCCTTATTGATCTGGGTGTGGTCTGAGTGGCCCGAGATGCATGCTAGGACACTGTGCTATCTTAAGTCTACAGTTCTGTAGATGTTCCCCCTCAGAAATAACCAAGTGTTCATAAGGCTGTCGTCACATCAGTTACATGAACAGGAACATCCGTCAGGACCGTGACAGGGACTGCCCAAGGAGAAATGCCAAGGGTAGGATGTGAGGGCTCGAACACTTAGCGACTAGAATACAACCTAACTCTTACAGTAGAGAACCATTGAGCACATTTCAATGTTCCTCTTCATAGATCTTGAAGCCCCAGTTAGGGTTTCTTTAAGTCCACATCTGAAGAACAACACACCTGCAGCTTGAAGAGGACCCTAGTTGGGATGTTTCCAAGATGGTTTCTGATTCAAGGGGACCCATCTCCCAGGTCCAGCTAGCCTCGTCCAATACATTACAATTCAGCCCACGAAAGACTTGCGTCTCAGCACAGGAGTACAGAAGATCCACAGGTCATGGCAGCCATCGATCATGTCGGGGGTAGGAAGGGCAGCCACGTCGCAGACTGTCAAGCTTGAATAACCATTTACAAAAATGTTCTGGTACATTTTCATCTTCTCAGTTGGTTTCCTGTCAGATTCTGTCCATTCAGAATGCCATTAGTCCATCATCCATTGTTCCTAGTATCCATTGTTTGCATAATTCAGTCACACTGCAATCCAATCTGCATGACACTCAAGTCATCCTATCCAGTGTGTAGGAGGTGGAATAGAAAGCCAGATCCTGGATCGCTCCAGGCTCTTGATGTATACTGGATTGCAAAGGCAAATCGTTGATTTGGGCCACAGACTTAAGTCATCCAGAAACGTCGTCTCAAAAGATACTCAAGGATGTTTTAAATGGAGTAGCGTCGTACTGTAGCTGAAAATTCTAAAGATAAAAATGTAGCGATAAAATACACCACATTAAACCAACCTGTTTTAATCTTCAGGGGTCAGCCCACATCCCATGTCAAGACGCTCACACATAGTATGCTATGTCAGGTCGATCCCTGGCCATCCTTACAAGTAATACCCCATGCCAGGTCAAACACTGGCCACACTCACGTGAAGTACCTATGCCAGGTCAAACGCTGGCCACGCTCACATGAAGTACACTATGCCAGGTTTAAAGCTGGCCACGCTCACATGAAGTACCTATGCCAGGTTGAAAGCTGGCCACGCTCACATGAAGTACCTATGCCAGGTCAAACACTGGCCACGCTCACATGAAGTACCTATGCCAGGTTGAAAGCTGGCCACACTCACATGAAGTACCTATGCCAGGTCAAACACTGGCCACGCTCACATGAAGTACCTATGCCAGGTTGAAAGCTGGCCACGCTCACATGAAGTACCTATGCCAGGTTGAAAGCTTGCCAAGCTCACATGAAGTACCTATGCCAGGTTGAAAGCTGGCCACGCTCACATGAAGTATCTATGCCAGGTCAAACACTGGCCACACTCACATGAAGTACCCTATGCCAGGTCGACAGCTGGCCACACTCACACATTAAGTATCCCATGCCAAGTTAAACCATGGCCACGCTCACACCGTTTATTCTATGCTAGGTTGAAGCCCGGCCACACTTTCATGTAGTAAGAACCCCATGCCAGGTCAGCCTCTGGCCCGGCTCACACATGTATGAAAAAATACAAATTAAAGAATTAAACAAACAATTACCATACTCACCAAACAAGGTAACAAAGTAAGATAAGCGGAAGCAGAAGGAGAACCCAGTGGTGGGTTGGTAGGTCTTAAACAGAAGGACAGACCAGTGGTGGGTTGGTAGGTCTTAAACAGAAGGACAGACCAGTGGTGGGTTGGTAGGTCTTGAGCAGAAGGAGAACCCAGTGGTGGGTTGGTAGGTCTTGAACAGAAGGAGAACCCAGTGGTGGGTTGGTAGGTCTTGAGCAGAAGGAGAACCCAGTGGTGGGTTGGTAGGTCTTGAGCAGAAGGAGAACCCAGTGGTGGGTTGGTAGGTCTTAAACAGAAGGACAGACCAGTGGTGGGGTAGTAGGTCTTGAACAGCAGGATCCTCATCATCCCATCTTGGGAGCAGGCCGATGAGCCCCCTACTGGCTCAGACACGAGCCTTTCTCAGGCTAAACTGCAGAGTAATGGGTGAGGCCAGCTGGCCCTGGAAGATGGGTCTCCTCAAATCAGCAACCATCCTGGAAAGATCCCAACAACATCCCTTTCCGAACTGCAGTTGTGCTCTCCTCCAGCTGGGGAGGTAGAGAAACCGTCGCCACGGCTTCAAGATGTATGGAAGAGAACGTTGCAGTGTGCTCAATGGTTCTCTCCTGTAAGATCTAGGTTGTGTTCTAGTTGCTAAGGGGACGAGCCCTCACACCTTGCCCCTGGCGTTTCTCCTCAGGGGAGACCCTGTCAGTATCTTGAAGAACATTCTAATTCACGTAACTGACGTTACGAGGGCCCCTTAAACACTTGGCTTCTCCAGAGGGGGCACATCTACAGAGCTGTAGATATCAGACAGCACATTACCCTAGCATGCATCTCTGATCACTCAAACCATATTCCCCCATAATTAAGACAAAACACATGTGATGTGATGCAATGTACAGCAAAGTAGTGGGAAAGTGGGCAGAAACATATCAGAGCAGGGCGGGGGGCCTGAGAGCGGGGGGACAGAGAGAGAGGGGACAGAGAGAGAGGGGACAGAGAGAGAGGGGACAGAGAGAGAGGGGGCAGAGAGAGAGGGGACAGAGAGAGAGGGGACAGAGAGAGAGGGGACAGAGAGAGAAGGTGACGAGAGAGAGAGGGGGGACTGAGAGAGAGAGGGGGGGACTGAGAGAGAGGGGGCATGAGAGAGAGAGGACTGAGAGAGGTGGGACAGAGAGAGGACTGAGAGAGAGGGGACTGAGAGAGAGTGGGCATGAGAGAGGGGGCATGAGAGAGAGGGGGGGCATGAGAGAGAGGGGGCATCAGAGAGAGAGGGGACAGAGAGAGAGGGGACAGAGAGAGGGAGGGACAGAGAGAGGGAGGGCCTGAGAGAGAGGGGCATGAGAGAGAGTGGGGGCAAGAGAGAGAGGGGGGACTGAGAGAGAGAGGGGACTGAGAGAGAGAGGGGGGACAGAGAGAATACAGAGAGAGAGAGAGGGGGGACTGAGAGAGAGGGGACAGAGAGAGGGGGGACTGAGAGAGGGGGGACTGAGAGAGAGGGGGGCATGAGAGAGAGAGGGGGCATCAGAGAGAGAGGGGACAGAGAGAGAGGGGACAGAGAGAGGGAGGGACAGAGAGAGGGAGGGCCTGAGAGAGAGGGGCATGAGAGAGAGGGGGGACTGAGAGAGAGAGGGGACTGAGAGAGAGAGGGGGGACAGAGAGAATACAGAGAGAGAGAGAGAGGGGGGACTGAGAGAGAGGGGACAGAGAGGGGGGACAGAGAGAGAGGGGACAGAGAGGGGGGACAGAGAGGGGGGACTGAGAGAGAGGGGGGACTGAGAGAGAGAGGGGGGACTGAGAGAATACAGAGAGAGAGAGAGGGGGGACTGAGAGAGAGGGGACAGAGAGAGGGGGGACTGAGAGAGGGGGGACTGAGAGAGAGGGGACAGAGAGGGGGGACTGAGAGAGAGGGGGCATGAGAGAGGGGGGACTGAGAGAGGGTGTGGGCATGGGGGGGGGGGGGGCATGAGGGGGAGACGGGGCGAGAGAGCCTCAACCAACTAGGAGGCCAAAATGAGGCCTCAGCATAAAAAGGAAAGATCAGGACTTACAGTTTGCCGTTTCTTCTTCATGATTCAGTTGTGATACTCACAGAATCTCCATTTCTTGTTCTTGACCTGTGAAGGAGTGCAACGAGCAGATTAGTTTTAGAGCTCAAATGAACCACTGAACACAGTGGCAAAGTTGCTTCCTGTTCTATTAATTATTCATGCGTTCCTTTCCCCAATCTTGGGCACTTGTCTACTTCCATATTTGTAGAGCGACCAATGTATTACAAGTTTTAAAACCCAGTTCTTTATTATTAAGCTTTTGATATTTTTAATAATTTGTAAGATACATTCACCTTTTTACAGTGGAAGTCTGTGGGCTTCAATCTAACAACTCAAAGTACTTTCACCTGTAGAAACTTTATAAAAATTAAGACATTTTTTACTTTATTGCATAAAGGTGCAGTTGGAACAGACTTAGCAGAAATAGATAGATATAGCTTTATCTATATCTCTAAGTGTTTTAATTAGTGAATAATACAATTGCTTAAGAAGAAGCAACTAATAGTGATAGATACGTAAGTGTGGAGAAAAAACAAAGGATCATGGTACCACTCTTGATACTAAGAGGTGAATATGTGTGTCTGCTATGTTGTATGTATACAGCTAGTATATTTCCATACATAGTATCAGACAAGGGCCAAGAGGACAATAAGGGAGCAGTGGATTTCAACATAGGATGAGGTTGTGACGTATGGATGTGCAGAATGGAGAATATAGGCCAAAGTCTGGGGAGAGGCCAGTTAGTTCTTTTACAAACTAACTCAGCTTTTGTTGTTACTCGTTCCAAGTGACAATAAAGTCTTCTGTACCGCTCTTATTTTGTTAAAGTGCTTATCCACCACAATGGCACTAATAAATGACAGTTGAATGGCTGTAATCCATTATTCAATGACATCTTACTCAGCGAGGGGACGTGGGCCACAAACCAAGGAGGGTCCTGGTGGTCCTGCCTCACAGTGGGGGGGCTGGTCTTTGGCAGGCTGGCCTCTTGGCAGAGGAGGAGGAGGCTGCACAGGATGGGGACCTTGAGGCACGGGGAGGGCTGGGAACACACACACACAGCTGTAGTAGAATACACACACACAGCTGTAGCAGAACAATACACACACACACAGCTGTAGTAGAAGAATACACACACACAGCTGTAGCAGAACAATACACACACACAGCTGTAGCAGAACAATACACACACACACAGCTGTAGCAGAACAATACACACACACACACAGCTGTAGAACAATACACACACAGCTGTAGTAGTATAATACACACACAGCTGTAGCAGAACAATACACACACACAGCTGTAGCACTCATTTGAATTCAGTAATAAATGAATGAACCATAACGAATGATTGACTGACATTAATTACTGATAGACTACGTATTCATTCAGTCACTTTTATTCACGCTAAACTCCACTGACGTCAGAAACATTTACCAAGTGTTATAAAGAGTCACTTATTAATTACAAGATTAAAAGGACATGCAGCAGCTTTAGCAGACTACTAGTCTATCACCTTGTTATTGCATAGCCATCTGAATATTATCATTGGACTTCACTAAGGAATGTATTAATGCACCGGAACCAATGATTGACTGAATGAATACGTAGTCTATTAATAATTAATATCCGTCAGTTGTATTCACCCTAATCTCCACTGATATCCCAAACGGTTATCAAGTGTTACAAAGAGTCATTTGGTTTTTATTCGATTTTCAGCTTACAAAACAGCACAATGGGATTTGGTAAATGTGTGGGGGTGAGGGATTTCTACTCTCAGCCCTGTAAGTATCCCTTTATGTATCTTTTGAGCAGAGACCCAATCCCTACCCACTATTAAGACATTTGGCTTAAGACGCTTTTACATTTACAAAAGCCTCATTAGCGACACTAAATCACCAATCAGTGTGGGTTGTACCATGTGACCCCATCCTGCCCTGTACGAGGACCACCAGTACCACATTCAGCTCTCTCTCCTCAGTGGTTTTCCCTTTAGAGTCGGTGTCACTCGCCCCACAAGGACGTCCTTCACCAGGCAGGTCCTCCAGCACGGCTCTGCCATCAGCTTCCCTCTGCCACGCCTTCCTGGTGGTAACAAACAGTGCTAGTTGGGACTCAATGTCCGCTCACAACCGGGGAGGTAGTGTGATGGTCTGGTATCAGTGGTAGTGTGATGGTCTGGTATCAGTGGTAGTGTGATGGTCTGGTATCAGTGGTAGTGTGATGGTCTGGTATCAGTGGTAGTGTGATGGTCTGGTATCAGTGGTAGTGTGATGGTCTGGTATCAGTGGTAGTGTGATGGTCTGGTATCAGTGGTAGTGTGATGGTCTGGTATCAGTGGTAGTGTGATGGTCTGGTATCAGTGGTAGTGTGATGGTCTGGTATCAGTGGTAGTGTGATGGTCTGGTATCAGTGGTAGTGTGATGGTCTGGTATCAGTGGTAGTGTGATGGTCTGGTAACACACAGCAGTGGTTTGAATGGTGTGGTAACGTTGGTCGTTTGCGGTCATGTCTGACAGTAAACAATACAGTTCAGCAAACTTACCAGTAATACTTGTTGGCAGGTAGGTTCATGGTCTTGCCCCAGATGGCTCCTCCATCAGCTCTCTCAGCCAAGGATTCCTGGTCTGGTTACAAACACAGTGGTAGTAGTTGAGCCATGGGTGGGTGGGTTTATTCTTTGGACGCCCTGTTTAAACCAAAGTGCTGGCTGGAGTGTTAAAGAGAATGAAATAGGATTTTTCTTTCATTCCAACTTGCCCTTACATACAAACTGTGGCAAATGCCAACCATCTTCAGTTATGGGTTAGTCAGAAAACAATGTGAATTCAAGAGCATCACTTTTTAATTCAAGAGCATACCTCTGGTCACATGACATGCAGAACACACTGTTGACCCACAGCTGGCTTTACCTTCCAAAGTCCTCAGCAGTCACATGGCAGTCCTCCACGCTGATCCTGGTGGGTCATCTGGGTCATCTAGTCACAACTCAATCAGGATATGAACAAAAGCCGTCTCCAACCTCATTTATCATTTATTAAATTAAAAAAATACAACTTTTAGAGCTTAGTGAGAAAGTAGAGCAGACCCTACAGCAGTCACATTTAGAACAAAACTGAGTCGAAATAAATCCTGTTATCTCATAGCGCCATTAACCCAGGGAATGCTTTCTCAAAATCATTTGGATTAGAAGGGATGGCTGCAGTGACAGCTTTAGGACTAGTTGAGTAACTGTTGAGAAATATTCAATCCTAACTATAATATACAATTATATACTAATTATATAAACCTTGTTTATATAACTACTAGTCAATTGAAAATGAATTTGTACACATTCTCCTTGGACCTAGAGATACCTCCCTTCCTTTCTCTAATTGAAAGGTGTTAAGGTAGTTTACATTTGCATTGCCACTGTAGCCATGAAGTCTGATACTGAGGCCATGCCAATCTACTTCTTTGTTGTGTAGATTCCTTTAACTGTCCTGCAGCCTTGTGGACATGTCCACTTCACCTATAGTGTCTCTCCCGCCATGACTGACTTCAGCCATGGCCAGTCCTAAAGTCTCCACCATGGTCACTCCCCCTCACCTTTGTACTTCCTGCCCACCATGTGATATAAGAATCATGTGCACCCATTGTCTCATTGAATGGATGCTTGGTAGCTTTGCTGCCTGCATCTTCCCATGATCATGCTCCAAAATTCAATCAAATATTTAGCTGTCAACAAGTGTCTATAAAGAAGTTTTTCTTCATCAGTGGCTAGTTTAGTAGTAGCAGTAGTACTCTATTCCATTGAGGTGGAAGTGATAATCACTTTAGAGACGGGTGTCCTTACCCCCACGAGGGAAGTCCTTCACCAGGCAGGTCCTCCAGCCATCAGCTCCCCTCCGCCACCGAGTCCTGGTCTGGCAACAAACAGCAGTGGTTTAGTCTCAACGTCTGGTAACTACAGCATTATCTGGTCTGGTAACCAACAGTGGTAGTTTGTCTGGTAACTACAGCATTATCTGGTCTGGTAACCAACAGTGGTAGTTTGTCTGGTAACTACAGCATTATCTGGTCTGGTAACCAACAGTGGTAGTTTGTCTGGTAACTACAGCATTATTTAGTCTGGTAACCAACAGTGGTAGTTTGTCTGGTAACTACAGCATTATCTGGTCTGGTAACCAACAGTGGTAGTTTGTCTGGTAACTACAGCATTATCTGGTCTGGTAACCAACAGTGGTAGTTTGTCTGGTAACTACAGCATTATCTGGTCTGGTAACCAACAGTGGTAGTTTGTCTGGTAACTACAGCATTATTTAGTCTGGTAACCAACAGTGGTAGTTTGTCTGGTAACTACAGCATTATTTAGTCTGGTAACGAACAGTGGTAGTTTGTCTGGTAACTATAGCATTATTTAGTCTGGTAACCAACAGTGGTAGTTTGTCTGGTAACTACAGCATTATCTGGTCTGGTAACCAACAGTGGTAGTTTGTCTGGTCTGGTAACAAATAGCGGTAGTTTGTCTGGTAACTACAGCATTATTTAGTCTGGTAACCAACAGTGGTAGTTTGTCTGGTAACAAAGAGCGGTAGTTTGTCTGATAACAAACACAGCAGTAGTTTGCTCTGGTAACACAAGCAGTGGTTTGAATGGTGTGGTAACGTTGGTCGTTTACAGTCATGTCTAAATGGAAGCAATGCAGTTTATGCAAACTTCCCAGTAATACTTCCTCCAGATGCACAGCTCCAGCATCAGCTCTCCTCAGCCAAGGATTCCTGGTCCGCTAACAAACACAGTGGTAGTAGTTGAGCCATTTATTCTTTGGACGCCTCGTTTAAATCATTCTGAACCAAAGTGCTGGCTTGAGTGTAAAAGAGGAATGGAAGATTCATTTGATATTTTAAACTTGCACTAAGAAACATGCACACTCTTGTTATTCAGGAAAACAGTCAAACATTGTGTGAATTCAACAGGTTGTCAAATGACGTAGAAAAGAGGTTGAGGTTGGTATGAACCTTCCAAAGACTTAAGCAGTCACATCGTAGGCCTCGTGTTGTTCCTGGTCATCAGCTTCATCTATTCACAATGCAAATCCACTTTAAATCAGTATACAAATAAAAACCGTCTCCCACCTCAGCCGACAGACTCACTATCATTTGTTCAAATAAACCATACAACTTGTAGAACTTGTGCAGCAGTAGCACAGACTCTGTAGCCTTCACATTCAGGGGTTAGAGAGTCTAAATAAAACGTATTAACCCAGGGACTGTTTTCTCTAAATCAGCCACCATAAGTGATGGCTGCCCTAACAGATTTAAGAACAAAAACACTTCAGTAGCAGTGAGTGTGATAATCACTTTAGAGCTGGGCTTCATTCGCCCCGACCGGGACGTCCTTCGTCAGGCAGGACCTCCAGCACGGCTCCACCATCAGCTCCCCTCCGCCACGGCGTCCCGGTCTGCTATCAAACAGCGCTAGTTGGGTCTAACATCTGCTAACAAACCTGGGGATGGAAAACATTTGCAAAGGGGTAGCGAATATCCAACTTCCTTAAGTTTCCAAGTTGACTTATTGAGAAATGTATAAGTGTGAAATGAACTGAGAAATGTGTAACTATGGTAGTAGTAGTAGCAGCAATAGGAGCAGAAATAGCTCACGTGACTTAGATGACCCAAAATATTACCTCAAATCACAGCTTAGGAAGAATTCACAGTGAAAATTCACAAACTAAAAACTAATAAATCTCCCTCTACAATCGTTTACAAAAACTAAAAAGAACCTCCGGGCATTTAGCGTTTCAGAACAGCTTGGTGATGGTTACCCTCTGGTCCTCAGCCTCCGGACCACCCTGGTGCCTCATGCCTGGTCCTCAGCCTCCGGTCCACCCTGGTGCCCCATGCCTGGTCCAGGGGATCTAGTCCAGGAGATCTAGTCCAGGAGATCTAGTCCAGGGGATCTGGTTACCCTCTGGTCCTCAGCCTCTGGTCCACCCTGGTGCCCCATGCCTGGTCCAGGGGATCTGGTTACCCTCTGGTCCACCCTGGTGCCCCATGCCTGGTCCAGGGGATCTGGTTACCCTCCGGTCCACCCTGGTGCCCCATGCCTGGTCCAGGGGATCTGGTTACCCTCTGGTCCACCCTGGTGCCCCATGCCTGGTCCAGGGGATCTGGTTACCCTCTGGTCCACCCTGGTGCCCCATGCCTGGTCCAGGGGATCTGGTTACCCTCTGGTCCACCCTGGTCCAGGGGATCCTGTAAAGTCAGACAGCATCTGTGTAAACACGTTTACACAGAGGTCTTGTTTTGTACAATATGTACATGTAATTAAATCTCAGAAGACGACGTGCTATAACATATTAGCTGTGCTATAACTTATTAGCTTTATTTATTAACTAGAGATATACAGGTTGGCCGTCTTCAGGAAGGCAAACTTCCACACACCGAGTCAAGGTACTGAACCAATCACAATCAAGCATATTCACATCCAATAGAAATCATTGTAACTCCATAATCATTAACATTGATGTCAACACACGGTAACAAATATATTCTATGAATATCACAACAGCAAGTTCAATTACACTATGGAATGCCACTAACACTAGTGAGCCTGGTTCAACGCTTCCTCGACCACATCTACCTCCCGACCACTCTGCATAGATCACTTTGAGAAGGTCATATAACGTTACAGAAAAGAATGGGTAAATACGGTAGGTATCAATGTGAAACCGTCCATATCAAACGCTCACCTGCGTGGTTGGATTGACATCTTGTGCGTCATACAGGTTCAGGATAGCAAGGACTGGAGCTGCCCCCACTGTTAACACAAAACAATCTTTAATAACAAGATATCACACACTGGAATCACAAGGGAACAACAATTACCAAACACAGGAAGTGATGCAGCAATTTATAAATCCTTTCCTATAAAAACCTGTCCTGCCTCATTTTCCAAGTCAATGAGTGTACGCAAAAGATATAGTATGTCTGAATGTGTCACTACTCTTCAATGAGCTTTACATCATGGCCTCACCAAGAATAAACTGAAAACCAATACAACAGTCAGGGTGCTTAAGAGGAATAACTGTTCTTAGTTTGCTTAAGTTATGTGGGATTTAATCTACAGCCGCAGTTTTATGGTAGCATTTGCGCAACAACGAAACTTATTTGACTCTTCTGAACAGCTATTCCATTAGTTTTTACACAAATAAACACGTTTACATTGAACCCTTCCTTTTATTTCTGAAGTCTAGTAGAGACAACACAGAGAAGACAGAATTTATTCAGCCCAAGCACTGAAACTGAAAGTGCATTGACCTCACCGTTATGGAGTCCTTTTTAGCCCAGTGGGGAGACGGCAGCGAGGGATGGAGCTGGGTGTGGAGGCAGACACCTTGTGACACAAACTACAGTTACAATTTCAGCTCTGTAGGGTTAGGGTGAGGGTTTAACTGGGCCAATCACAGCCCAGATATTTAAAACACTAGCAGTATCAATAGTAATATAATAGTAAAATGATACTTAGCCATATTCAGCTGCTGGGTTGTTGTAGATCAAAGGAGCCGCACTATGGAAATAACAAATTGTAATTAAAATGTTGCAGCCTTAAACGATCTCTGCATCATATACGCGACTCGAAAATGTTTACGCAACAACACAGTGTCAGTTGTAGAGAGCAATTATCAAAGTAGTTTTGCGGGATTTAATAAAAATGTTATGTTTCATTATGAGTGCACTACCTAAAGCACAATAAAGTGATCAAATATTGCAGATGGTTACTGATAGAAATAGGGAACCGCCAGATGACCTAATTAGGTACGCTTGTTAGTGATGAGGTTACGCAAATGTCAATCCTAATCGTACTGCCAGATGCCCTACCAGGTGAATCAACATCCACAACTCATACACAGTACTGCAGCATTAGAGGTTCACAAACTGCATATTTCTAACTACTAACCTTGGCAGAAAGCCCAAAACAGTCATACTGGAATCCTAACGTTCCAGTACAAACCAGCAATACATAACCAGCACCTCACCTTGAGCTGAGCGACGATGAAGATCTTGTGGTCCTTTGATCATCTTCGCATTTCAAAATACAGCCAACAGACTTACCTTGAGGCGATCTAGTAGTTTGATGCTGTTGGTATATGTACAAATAATTTTGACTAAACAGTTCCCCCATCTAACTAATTAACTACTACCAATAAACAAGGTTCACCAGCGTACAAAACAACTAACTGATCTGATGCTTTTTGTCCACTTCCTTGCTACTCTCAAAAACATTGCATTCAAATTGCATGAGTGTTGCCTTTTTGATCTGGGTGTGGTCTGAGTGACCAGAGATGCATGCTAGGACACTGTGCTGTCTTAAGTCTACAGTTCTGTAGATGTTCCCCCTCAGAAATAACCAAGTGTTCATAAGGCTGTAGCAACATCAGTTACATGAACAGGAACATCCGTCAGGACCGTGACAGGGACTGCCCAAGGAGAAATGCCAAGGGTAGGATGTGAGGGCTCGAACACTTAGCGACTAGAATACAACCTAGCTCTTACAGTAGAGAACCATTGAGCACATTTCAATGTTCCTCTTCATAGATCTTGAAGCCCCAGTTAGGGTCTCTTTACGTCCACATCTGAAGAACAACACACCTGCAGCTTGAAGAGGACCCTAGTTGGCATGTTTCCAAGATGGTTTCTGATTCAAGGGGACCCATCTCCCAGGTCCAGCTAGCCTCGTCCAATACATTACAATTCAGCCCGCGAAAGACTTGCGTCTCAGCACAGGAGTACAGAAGATCCACAGGTCATGGCAGCCATCGATCATGTCGGGGGTAGGAAGGGCAGCCACGTCGCAGACTGTCAAGCTTGAATAACCATTTACAAAAATGTTCTGGTACATTTTAATCTTCTCAGTTGGTTTCCTGTCCATTCTGTCCATTCAGAATGCCATTAGTCCATCATACATTGTTCCTAGTATCCATTGTTCCTTTCCATTGTTTGCATAATTCAGTCACACTGCATGACACTCAAGTCATCCTATCCAGTGTGTAGGAGGTGGAATAGAAAGCCAGATGCTGGATCGCTCCAGGCTCTTGATGTATACTGGATTGCAAAGGCAAATCGTTGATTTGGGCCACAGACTTAAGTCATCCAGAAACGTCGTCCCAAAAGATACTCAAGGATGTTTTAAATGGAGTAGCGTCGTACTGTAGCTGAAAATTCTAAAGATAAAAATGAAGCGATAAAATACACCACCACATTAAACCAACCTGTTAAAATCTTCAGGGGTCAGCCCACATCCCATGTCAAGAAGCTCACACATAGTATGCTATGTCAGGTCGATCCCTGGCCATCCTTACATGTAATACCCCATGCCAGGTACAACACTGGCCATGCTCACATGAAGAACCCTATGCCAGGTTGAAAGCTGGCCACACTCACATGAAGTACCTATGCCAGGTCAAACGCTGGCCACGCTCACATGAAGTACCTATGCCAGGTTAAAAGCTGGCCACACTCACATGAAGTACCTATGCCAGGTTAAAAGCTGGCCACACTCACATGAAGTACCTATGCCAGGTCAAACACTGGCCACGCTCACATGCAGTACCCTATGCCAGGTTGAAAGCTGTCCACGCTCACATGAAGTACCTATGCCAGGTCAAACACTGGCCACGCTCACATGAAGTACCCTATGCCAGGTCAAACACTGGCCACGCTCACATGAAGTACACTATGCCAGGTTGAAAGCTGGCCACACTCACATGAAGTACCTTTGCCAGGTTGAAAGCTGGCCACACTCACATGAAGTACCTATGCCAGGTTGAAAGCTGGCCACACTCACACATTAAGTATCCCATGCCAAGTTAAACCATGGCCACGCTCACACCGTTTATTCTATGCTAGGTTGAAGCCCGGCCACACTTTCATGTAGTAAGAACCCCATGCCAGGTCAGCCTCTGGCCCGGCTCACACATGTATGAAAAAATACAAATTAAAGAATTAAACAAACAATTACCATACTTACCAAACCAGGTAACAAAGTAAGATAAGCGGAAGCAGAAGGAGAACCCAGTGGTAAGTTGGTAGATCTTAAACAGAAGGACAGACCAGTGGTGGGTTGGTAGGTCTTAAACAGAAGGAGAACCCAGTGGTGGGTTGGTAGGTCTTGAGCAGAAGGAGAACCCAGTGGTGGGTTGGTAGGTCTTGAGCAGAAGGAGAACCCAGTGGTGGGGTAGTAGGTCTTGAACAGCAGGATCCTCATCATCCCATCTTAGGAGCAGGCCGATGAGCCCCCTACTGGCTCAGACACGAGCCTTTCTCAGGCTGAACTGCAGAGTAATGGGCAAGGCCAGCTGGCCCTGGAAGATGGGTCTCCTCAAATCAGCAACCATCCTGGAAAGATCCCAACAAGATCCCAACAAGAACTGCAGTTGTGCTCTCCTCCAGCTGGGGAGGTAGAGAAACCGTCACCACGGCTTCAAGATGTATGGAAGAGAACGTTGCAATGTGCTCAATGGTTCTCTCCTGTAAGATCTAGGTTGTGTTCTAGTTGCTAAGGGGACGAGCCCTCACACCTTGCCCCTGGCGTTTCTCCTCAGGGGAGACCCTGTCACTATCTTAGCAGGGCGGGGGGCCTGAAGCGGGGGGACAGAGCGGGGCCTGAGAGAGAGGGACAGAGGAATAGAGGGGGGGGGACAGAGAGAGAGGACAGAGAGATTGGACAGAGAGAGAGGACAAGAGAGAGGGACAGAGAGAGAGGTGACTGAGAGAGAGGGGACAGAGATAGAGGGGGCAGAGAGATGAGGGGACGAGAGAGAGGGGGGGGGGGATTGCTGTGTGGTTGATGGGTGCAATTGGCACATGAGACGAGGGGACTTGAGATAGAGATGTGGGACTTGGCTAGGGGGACAGATATATATAGGTGGATCCTAGAGATCTAGTGGTTGACTGATAGAGAGAGGGGGACTGATGAGAGAAAACAGAGAGAAAGAGTGGACAGAGAGAGAGAGGTCCTGAGAGAGAGAGTGGCCTGAGAGAGAGGGGGCATGGGAGAGAGTGGACGAGAGAGAGGGGCAAGAAGAGGGGGACGAGAGGAGAGGGGACAGAGAGAGAGGGGGACTGAGAGAGGAGTACAGAGAGAGAGGTACAAGAGATGAGGGGTGACTGAGCTATAGGACAGAGAGAGAGGGGACAGAGAGAGAGGGGACAGAGAGAGAGGGGGACTGAGAGAGAATACAGAGAGAGAGAGGGGGGACTGAGAGAGAGGGGACAGAGAGAGGAGGACTGAGAGAGAGGGGACAGAGAGAGAGGGGACAGAGAGAGAGGGGACAGAGAGAGAGGGGACAGAGAGAGAGGGCATGAGAGAGAGGGGCATGAGAGAGAGGGGACAGAGAGAGAGGGGACAGAGAGAGAGGGGGCCTGAGAGAGAGGGGGGACTGAGAGAGAGGGGACTGAGAGAGAGGGACTGAGAGAGAGGGGGACTGAGAGAGAGGGGCATGAGAGAGAGGGGGGCATGAGAGAGAGGGTGTGGGGGGGGGCATGGGGGGAAGCATGAGGGGGGGGGGGGGGGGGGGGGGGGGCGGGGAGAGAGAGCCTCAACCAACCAGGAGGCCAAAAGGAGGCCTCAGCATGAAAAGGAAAAATCAGGACTTACAGTTTGCAGTTTCTTCTTCATGATTCAGTTGTGATACTCACAGAATCTCCATTTCTTGTTCTTGACCTGTGAAGGAGTGCAACAAGCAGATTAGTTTTAGAGCTCAAATGAACCACTGAACACAGTGGCAAAGTTGCTTCCTGTTCTATTAATTATTCATGCGTTCCTTTCCCCAATCTTGGGCACTTGTCTACTTCCATATTTGTAGAGCGACCAATGTATTACAAGTTTTAAAACCCAGTTCTTTATTATTAGGCTTTTGATATTTTTAATAATTTGTAAGATAAGTTCACTTTTTTATAGTGGAAGTCGGTGGGCTTCAATCTAACAACTCAAACTACTTTCACCTGTAGAAACTTTATTAAAATTAATACATTTTTTCTTTATTGCATAAAGGTGCAGTTGGAACAGACTTAGCAGATATAGATATAACTTTATCTATATCTCTAAGTGTTTTAATTAGTGAATAATCCAATTAAAAAAGCAAGTTGCTTAAGACGAAGCAACTAATAGTGAAAGATACCTATCCATCTATCTATACATATATCTAAATATCTATACATGTATATATATATTGTCTACCGCTATCTATCCATCTCTCTATAGCTATATCTATAGATATCTATATATCTATTTATATCTCCATCGCTATCTATCCATCTCTCTAAAGCTATATCTATAGATATATATATATCTATATCTGTACCTCTATCGCTATCTATCCATCTCTCTATAGCTATATAGATATCTATATATCTATCTATATATCTACCTCTATATCTATCTATATCTATACCTCTATCGCTATCTATCCATCTCTCTATAGCTACATTTATAGATATCTATCCCTATACCTCTATCGCTATCTATTAATCTCTCTATAGCTATATCTATCTCTATATCTATTGACGTTTGTATCAAGAAACGTCAGCCCGTCATCATCATCGTGCCACCACAGAGACAAATCAACCGCTTAGCTTCAGCCACTCAACGGGCTATGGCCCGGTGGAACAAAACCAATGAAGCCATCCCGACACACTGTTTATTAGTCCTTTACTCAGTCAACGCAGAAAAGAGGAAACAGCGCCCCCCGGTGTCACACATTACAATGGCTAACAGAACAGGGCCAAACACCGCCATTGTGTGACGTCATTTCCCCGCCTACTACTTGTGATGGCGGCCAATTGAAAGTGAATGAGGTCTGGAGCTTCTAGAAGCGCTAGGCTAACCATGACAGTCACGTTTATTTCAATATAGCAATAGGCCTATGACTTGTAACAATACTCATTTAAAACACTTTACGTCCCGTTACATCCACAACTAACATTATTTAACATATCAAGTAGGCCTAGTAGAAAAACAAATGTTCCTCACAGCAGGTCCAGCTACAGCAGTCGCTTTTACTTCGAAAAGTCTTCGTTTCCTTGCGGTTAACCCGGAAAACAGAGGACCACATTTGTCCTTAGTCACACATAGAAGTTGAACCGGAAACTTCCAACCGTGTTGTGGTTTAATTTGTAAAAATTATTTAGGAAATGACCGTGTATTGGAGACAAAAGACGGCTACTACCAAACTAGCTGCTTTACTGAACGGAAGTAAACAGCGCCACCTGCAACAATCCCCGCGAACTCATTACCATGGCAACCTAATTAGTACACCTACATGCAGGTGTGCATGGAAGCAAATCATAACGTTTTGAAATTTTAAAAGCCATTTAATTTTGTATATGGAAATGTAAAACACCATTGAATTCATAACATTGACATATTATACTTTGAAGCCAAAATCATCTGAATTCATTCGTTTTGAATTCACCTCGGCAATCGAGACTGAACGTGATGGAACAGACTGCTGTCATGGTGGTTATGTTGTGTTACGAGCTTTTTTGAAGCCCTGAAACCTACTGTGCTTATTGAGGCCCGACTTTGATTATACATAACTGACATAAACCGTACAATTTACCTGAGCCCCGTCCTTCTCCATGTTGGCCATCGTTGGCTTTAATTCTCCAGCAGTTTTCTTTGATCACATGACTGACGGATGGCGCTCTGATAGGCCGGCAGTAGATTCGATTGCATTCTCTCTCTATTGCTTTGGCCTTGGAATGACCTGCTACAGCAGTTTTGATTTTTATGGCTTTAATTTTCTGGTCCATATTTTGACCACTTGAATATGAGTAATCAATATCGTATGTATGTATGTATATATAATATATATATATATATATATATAGATATATAGGTAGATAGATAGATATCTCGAATATATCAAATATCTGCAACTTGATTTTTTTGTATCATAAATAGTGAATGCATAATTTTTTATCGTGTTTTTAAATGGTACAACTTGAAATGCCATATTTGAATTTCAAAGAGGTGATTTCAAAACGAATAAAATCAGATGACCTTGTTTTTAAAGTATAATATTTATACGTTATGAATTCAATTGTGTTTACGTCTCGATATACAAAGTATCATGTTACTACTTAGCCTGCTGATTTAGATATGAATTATGATGATGAAACGGCTTAGTGATTAAGGATCCTCAAGTCCTTAACTGAGTGATTAAGTGATTAAGGAGCATGTGATGCTCCTTAATCAGGGAACAGTTGTCATCAACCAACAGTGGGGGCCAGAGACAGGGCTCTGGCAGGGAGGGGGAAACAGCATGATGCAAAACCAAATGTAACTGTTTAAAGACTAACACTTTCCTCAACAGCGTGTAAAGACAGCTGTTTTTCATATATGGGGTCGAAAGGTCAAAAGGAGCCTGCGCCACGCCCCTTATGAGATTTTAAAAAGTTAGAGGGGTGAGAGGTCACGAGATGGAGCATTATCCGAGGCTCTTTTAGTTACTTCCTGTAGGGCTAGAGGCCCTAACTGTATTATCTTACTTGTCCTTGAGGCCCTCTTTCATATGAAAGAAACCCCAGGTCTCTAGCTCACTCCGAAGTGTCCTTGACCCCTAGGTCACCTACTAATTACATAACTTCCTGTAGGGCTGGATGTACAATATATTAGGTACTGTTTTAGTAAACCTTAATGCCCTGATTCATATAAAAGAGACCAGACGTCGCTATCTTACTCCCAAGTCATTCTGTGCACACACCATTAACGGGGTTAATGGTGTGTTTGCATCACTTCCTGTAGGTCTACGACCCTCATGTTGATAATTGTAGTAATCTTTTGAAAGTCTTTTTAGTCTTCCTTTTACTTTATTGACACATAAACACTTTAAAGCTGGATTTATTGGTCATGATTATCTTGTGCTTATTATCTATGTTTTTATAAAATTAACCTTTGGAATGGATTTTTGGTGGAAGCAAAGCAGACATAAACTCCCTGTTTTCCCACAAAAACATGTCGGCCTGGTCCGTCCCAAAGAAGAAATATGTCATCCGTGGGTCACTCGAAAATCTATGTTTTTATTGAAAGAACATCATCAGCTACATAAAATAACATATCATGACTTTCATATAACACACATAACATAGCAGCCTAGATGACTAATGTTACACAACGCAAAACAACGATTCAAACATCATGCAAGCTGCGTGGTTTCAGGGTTAGCAGCATCTATATGAATCACCATAGCAACGATAGAAAACGTTGCATTAACTAACAAACTAAACATCCTCTACATTCACTGACTGAAGATTACAACATTAAAATGAATATTCATCACTAGAAATCTTATCAAAGCACATTTTAATGCCATAACTATCTTAAAATGTTGCTTTTTCCACTGAGAATATAATGATTGTCATCCATTTTGTTTTGGCAGAACCTTGACATACGTGACGTATTGCTGTTTCTTCAAACAGTCGATAGGGGGCTAAAACGGTCATATGGGTCGTTTTCAAAGACCTTTACAAACATCCTATTCTGACGTTTAGGTTGGAGATCATGTTTCATCGTTGATATTGTCAAAAAGGTTACGTGGATTGGTTGATGGTCATTGAACAGCTTATCCAAGAGAGCCATGAATCAGAACTGTGTATGTTACTCTGTTAACTAAAGCTAGCCTGCTAACATTTCTGATAACTACAGTGGGGCAAACTATGTCATCTATTTATACATTCAGATTATTGGTGTTCTGGTCAGTGATATTAGGATGACACTAGCAAACAAACATTAAATATGTTACATTTATATGCAAAATAAAGACAAATCAGCACATTCACATCAGGAAAAGGTGAATCGTCAATATCAATACATAAATATAACCGCCACTTCAATTCCATTAAAACAACCTACTCAATCAGATTTTAAGATAAAACCCTACTGTGTGGATATCATTTGTAAATCAGCTAAGCCAGACAGAGATATAAAAGCCAACAGATACTTGATTTAGTCTTTTGAAACCATCTTGAACTCACAATCTCCACATTTCAGATCAAAGGATTGATGCATGACACAACTACATCTGCTCATAAAGAAGTTCACTGATTATAAACTAAAGTAACTGTATTCTATATGCTATTCTAGCACAAAATTTGTCACAAAGCCCATAATGACGGAATGCAGAACTAGCTAGCTACCTCAGACACACTCTGAGCTACAGCATTCAGAAACTTCACTACTCAGGTCTTCTTCAGAATCAGCAGCTATGTTCCCCAGTGAGGCCAATTAGGTGCAGCGAATTTGATTCTCTCTTGTGGAAGTATAGAAGCGCAACTTGTTCACTCCTTCTGTCTGGCCTGCAGAAATACAAATATAGGAAGGTTAGTGAAAGTGGCGTAAAAGACCTAGAGTTTTTTTCCCTCATTCACACTCGTAGGTTTAGCGTAGTACTAACGAGGTTTTTTATTTTCCCAAACAGGAGGCTTGAACCTCTTACTGTTTCAAGCTGTTTGTAAATGTTAAAAAGTGGACTGAAAGAGAAGATTCTTCATGAAGATCTTATCTGAGACTCCCTTGTGCAGGTAGTACATGCAAGCTGGTTCATGCCTTTGCAGAAGGTTAAGCATCTTTGGCATTATGAGGACCTGGTAATGGCTCTAGAGGCTGGACACCAACCTGTAAAGCAGATGAAGTTAAGATGTTCTTCACAAGAGCGTGGCCTCCATGTGGAAGGTTCCACACTGGACACGCCCCCACAGGGGCTGGAATGTTGTGAGCCTTCGTCCCATTGGTTGAAGTCCATCGGGTCACCGGACATCCAAAACCAGGAGCTTCCTGAAAGAGACCTACCAACATTGAAAGAGATGAAAGAGTTACATGAGCGGAAGGAAGAATAATGTGGCCAAATATTTAGCTTTTGTTATTTTCATGGTATTTCTGATAAGACAAAGTGATGGACAGACAGATGATCATAAGGACAGACTTGATTGCCTGATAGACACCAAGGTCTGGCCAGTACCTGCGCAGGCCCACCCAGAGGTGGCTGGTTAGTGGGAAGGGGGCGCGAGCCACCAGCTCATCAATCATCTCCTGGTCTTCTGGGCCCATGAGGCTCAGCAGGTCCCAGTGAGAGTCTCTGCAGTAGAGCAGGGCGTCTGACCAGCACAACCGTGTCCCCACCAGTGTGATGTTCCTCCCCATCTCCTGAATGCTCATGGAGGGTGCAGTGAGCTCTGGGGAAACAAATGAAAGTGTGGTGTTGAGGGAGTTCTACTCTCAGTACTGTAAATCTACCTCTAAGTATCAGAGTAACACCTACTACAGAGTAACAACCTAATCCCTACCCACTATTTAGACACTCAGCAGACACTTTTCAATTTCAGAAAGCATTATAAGCGGCATGTAATTAATCGCATATCAGTGTGGGATGTTTTTAAACACATCCATTTTAAGGGCAAAGAAACAATTTAAGACACTTGGCAGTTCTTTATCTCAAAAAAGGAACTGCCACAGTCTAATCTCAGCACATTTGACTTAAACTGATGTGAAGGGCTATGAGGTGTCTTGGACCATATAGAAAACCATTTACTTTGATAATTTACTCTGAAATATCACAATACAGAACAGTCATGTAGATCAGTGGTGCCAACCTTTGACTTTAGGTGGACCACTAAATTGTCATCAAGACCTTTCGCGGACCACCTCAGATGCAAACGGTAGAAAATAGATAAATACAAATGCAGTGGCTGACCAAAGAGTGCCAGCAAACCCTTTATACACAAGTATTACTGCAAGAAGGCCATGGCCAGTGGGAAACAGTGGAAAGAAGAAGTCAGCAATGCTGCTTATGCTCCCTTTGTGTTTATTCAGCAAACACAAAGCAACACAAAACACCAATGGAAAACCTTACAATGCAAAAAAGTGACTTCACAAAGCGACTCCTTTTTCAAAATAATAACAAACCATATACTTTATTTACTGAATAAATATATATATATCTATATTCATTTTTCTATTGTACATTTTTCTATTTAAAAAATAAATCCCACAGACCACTTGCAGTACCCTCATGTACCACCAGTGGTACTCGTACCCCCTGCAGTTTAAAAACATTACATGCAGATTGTCCTTTGGTGGATGCTTTTATCCAAAGTGTCTTACAATGCTGTTGGTGGATACATTGTTATAAAAGGTAGCCCCGAGTGGGAATCAAACCCCTAACCCTGGCAGTGTTAATGCCATGCTCTACCAGTTGAGCTATAAGGAACAGCAGCATTTGACTTTTGACCAATGATGGTTGACCAACAGTGGTACTGGTACACCCATCCCCCTTTGATGATCATGTAATGATGGACTGGGTTCCTACCTCCGTACACTTTGACCTCACAAAACTGCACAAAGCCTGCTTGAGCAGAGGATCTGTAGAAGTTGATGAACCTTCCTTCCATTCCCCAACACTTGACAGTCTGAGTCAAGCAGCTTGGGTCATCGTTGATGATGGCACACCTGAGGAAAAGAGACAGAGAGAAGATACAGTAGTCTGGTGAAGGTATCAGAGACCAGATTCCAGTAGCTGGTGTGTGTCCAGGTGTACTTGAGCAGAGCACTAGTTGTGTTCCCTTATTTTCTGGGAGTACAATATTCTATGCTATTTGGTCATTTACACTTTTATCCAAAGACACTTAAAAGCAGGTCGAGGTCATTAGGGATCAAACCCAGAACGTTTTGGCTGGGAGTCTAACAGTATTGAGTGGAAGTAGGGGAGGTGACACCAGTGATTCACCTTGGATTGTCGTTGCCGTTGTTCACCAGTGAATTCCCGATGAGTATTTCCACGCTGTTGAGCAACTCCCTCCAGGCATTCCTATTAGTGACCTGGATCTCTGACACCCTGTACACACCAGGCAGCTCCAGCCTCCACCAGGGTTTGGCCTGTAACTGGGTAAGACTGCAGCTGTTGTGCTCCCACTGAGGGTCGGTGTTCCCATCGATGGCGCGTTCAGCCAGCCCGCCAAAACCGGTTGAAGACTGAATAGCCGTGCCGCTCAACGCCAGGTTAATGCGGGATGCAGCTTAATGGAGAGTGGAACCACAGAATAGTTAGTCAAGATGCATTATACTAATACTTGCATGTTTGGATAACTTTTCATCGGCCCCTAAATGGGTTCACATAGAAATACCTGAAGATCCAGGTGACTTCCACAGGAGGACCACAACACCTGGTGATGAGGAAATACTATTTACTTAATAAAATTATATTTAAGCTATTATCAGCTAATATTTACAATTATATATCCTGCAACTATTGTATCTATGAAATATTCCAATTATTTGTGGTAGGAATCTTACACACGCCCACGATCACAAAAATATAGGAGGAGGTCAACTGTTAAAAGTTATTAGCAGGTACATTCTTATAAATTAAATATAATGAACTGGATAATGATAAATACTGTAGTGCTGTGTGGAATACCTACCAATGAAACTGCAGATGAGACGACTGGACCCCATGGTTCTGGAGAAACAACATGCCCAGACAATAGCTTATACTAGCTACTAGGTATACATTCCTTCATATTAACATCCTATTAAGAGTGAAAACGAATAGATCCTTTGAGATTGAGCCATAAGTAATTTACATATTACATTAATCTTAGGAGTCCAAAGATGAGGAGTCTACAAATCAATAAAAATAAAATCCTTAAATAGTTTTGTCTGTCTGACTTGAAGATGGTACTCACCGGCAGAGTCTGTAGGTCCTTCTGTATGAATGAAGCGTCTGAATCTAGGATCAGCACAAGATAAACTTGAAAAGACTTAAGTAATCCAAAGGCTCTTCTTTGCAAACATTAGGGTTCTTACAAGGCATTGACGAGTCTCACAGAAAGTGTGAGACACAAAGTGTGAGGCAGACGCGTCCGGGGCTCGGACACTAAAATGAGCAATGCCGCGGTCAGGTCGTCAGTATACTCAGTGCCATACCTAATAGTCTATTCAAATAATGTTTGCAAATATCCACTGTCCTTCAATGAAGGAAGTGCAGGCGGGGCACCAAAACAGCCTCATGATTATCGTTAACTGATTTAATAAAATGTAAGATTAAGCACAACTCCCAAAGGTACCATATGGTGAAGTGTCAGACATAACAATGGGTTCACCCTGTCCATGTGAAACTCAATATAAGGGTATATAACACATAGATTTCCCTTCATCCTTTGTGCAACGTGTTGACGTGTCTCACACAAAGTGTGAGGCATTTCATTTGGCTAATGGCTCGCTGCATACGCATCAAGGAGGGTGGACAGTAAAATGAGCAATGCCACGGTCAGGTCGTCAGTATACTTGGTGCCATACCTAATAGTCTATTCAAATAATGTTTGCAAATATCCATTGCTCTTCACATGCCCCTGTTCAAGCCGGTGCAAAGTGATCTGTAGAGACAGACGTCAGGGCAAGGTACGTAGCAGTGGGACCATAATCATTTTTAAGTAAGATGCACATCTGATATCTCTTTTACTCATGAGGACAAGTGTATTCAGCCCGAACATGTTAATCAAAACTGAAGTTTGAAAAATAAATGTTTTACTTAGAATTACACCTAATTTGAAAAATGTTCTTCCTAAATTCTAAAATGGAACTCATTACCAATTTATAATGAATACATGGAGGAAGAAATACCACCATGTATTTCTCTCCCATTTAATATATTTGCATATCAAATTGCAGAGGAAGGTACAGAGGCAGACAGAGAAGGACAAGGCCCTAGCTAGTAATTAAAACAACTCATTGACATTTTAACCAATCAAAGGGAAGTCTGTTTATTATATTATCAGCATGATAATAGTGCCAGCAGTGGCAAACCACCACCCTAGACAATACTTTGTTAATGTCCAAAGATTTCTAATATGTTCAGAATAGTCCCTTATTTAAAACGAGTGCCAGTAACAACACAACAAGATGCAGTTTGCAAGCATTTCTAGGATTCGTAGCACTAGTGTGAGTAGCTACAAGCTACTTTGGCTTTCTAAATTACGTTTGATAAATTGCTTATTTTAGCAGGTTAGATGGTTAAGTGTAGGTAATTAAGTTAGACATGGTTAAAGGTATAATGTAACATTTCAACATTCAATTTTCTAAAAACAATGAGAAATATGTTATATATTTTATACATCTGTAAGAATATCTCCTCTGGTTGACTGATAGATAGAATGGAAACATTGCTAGCAGCTGCACCCATTTAACAGGGAAATTGGAAGGAGGTTGGATATTTGCAAACATTATTTGTATAGACTATTAAGTATGAGTAGGCGTATTTCCGAGGTGGTGATCTGAATCACTCACGAGGGCCAATTCTCCGCCCAACACATTGTTGGAGGGCCCACTGTGTCTACGGGCCCCCCACCCCACGGGCCCCAGTGGAGCCCCACTGCCTGCACCGTCTTTATTAGGCCATTGGGTAGGGAATCAAGTGCAGGAGGGGCACCAAAACAGCCTCATGATTATCGTTATAAGAATAAATTAAATGTAAGATTAAGCACAACTCCCAAAGGTACCATATGGTTCCATAAGGTATACCTTATTTTGGTTAAATCACGAGGTGTCAGACATAACAAGGGGTTCATTCTGTCCATGTGAAACTCAATTTAAGGGTATATAACACATAGATGTCCCTTCATTCTCTGTGCAATGCGTTGACGTGTCTCACACAAAGTGTGAGGCATTTCATTTGGCTAATGGCTCGCTGCATACGCATCAAGGAGGGTGGACAGTAAAATGAGCAATGCCACGGTCCGGTCGCCAGTATACTTGGTGCCATACCTAATAGTCTATTCAAATAATGTTTGCAAATATCCATTGCTCTTCACATGCCCCTGTTCAAGCCGGTGCAAAGTGATCTGTAGAGACTGACGTCAGGGCAAGATACGTAGCAGTGGGACCATAATCATTTTTAAGTAAGATACACATGTGATATCTCTTTTACTCATGAGGACAAGTGTATTCAGCCTGAACATGTTAATCAAAACTGAAGTTTGAAAAATAACTGTTTTACTTAGAATTACACATAATTTGAAAAATAAAATGGTACTCATTAGCAATTTATAATGAATACATGGAGGAAGAAATACCACCATGTATTTTTCTCCCATTGAATATATTTGCATATCAAGTTGGAGAGAAAGGTACAGAGGCAGACAGAGGAAGACGAAGGCCCTAGCTAGTAATTAAAACAACTCATTGACATATCTACCAATCAAAGGGAAGTCTGTTTAGTATATTATCAGCATGATAATAGTGCCAGCAGTGGCAAACCACCACCTTAGACAATATTTTCTTTAATGTTCAAAGACTTCTAATATGTTCAGAATAGTCGCTTATTTAAAACGAGTGCCAGTAACAACACAACAAGATGCAGTTTGCAAGCATTTCTAGGATTAGTAGTAGTAGTGTGAGTAGCTACAAGCTACTTTGGCTTTCAATATTACGTTTGATAAATTGCTTATTTTAGCAGGTTAGATGGTTAAATGTAGGTAATTAAGTTAGACATGATTAAAGGAATAATGTAACATTTCAACATTCAATTTTCTAAAAACAATGAGACATATGTTATATATTTTATACATCTGTAAGAATATCTCCTCTGGTTGACTGATAGATAGAATGGAAACATTGCTAGCAGCTGCACCCATTTAACAGGGAAATTGGAAGGAGGTTGAAAATTTGGAAACATTATTTGTATAGACTATTAGGTATGAGTAGGCGTATTTCCGAGGTGGTGATCTGAATCACTCACGAGGGCCCATTCTCCGCCCAACACATTGTTGGAGGGCCCACTGTGTCTATGGGCCCCCCACCCCACGGGCCCCAGTGGAGCTATACTGCCTGCACCATCTTTATTTAGCAAGTGGGTAGGTAATGAAGTGCAGGAGGGGCACCAAAACAGCCTCATGATTATCGTTATAAAAGTAAATTAAATGAAAGATTAAGCACAACTCCCAAAGGTACCATATGGTTCCATAAGGTATACCTTATTTTGGTTAAATCACGAGGTGTCAGACATAACAAGGGGTTCATTCTGTCCATGTGAAACTCAATTTAAGGGTACAACAAGAGAATAGAGTGGAGACACTTGCGTGTCTGTTTTCCCTTCATCACACAACAATATAACACATAGATATTCCTTCATTCTCTGTGCAACGTGTTGACGTGTCTCACACAAAGTGTGAGGCATTTCATTTGGCTAATGGCTCGCTGCATACGCGTCAAGGAGGGTGGACAGTAAAATGAGCAATGCCACGGTCAGGTCGTCAGTATACTTAGTGCCATAGCTAATAGCCTATTCAAATAATGTTAGCAAATATCCATTGCTCTTCACATGCCCCTGTTCAAGCCGGTGCAAAGTGATCTGTAGAGACTGACGTCAGGGCAAGGTACGTAGCAGTGGGGCCATAATCATTTTTAAGTAAGATACACATGTGATATCTTTTTTACTCATGAGGACAAGTGTATTCAGCCTGAACATGTTAATCAAAACTGAAGTTTGAAAAATAAATGTTTGACTTAGAATTACACCTAATTTGAAAAATAAAATGGTACTCATTAGCAATTTATAATGAATACATGGAGGAAGAAATCCCACCATGTATTTCTCTCCCATTTAATATATTTGCATATCAAATTGCAGAGGAAGGTACAGAGGCAGACAGAGAAAGACAAGGCCCTAGCTAGTCATTAAAACAACTCATTGACATATCAACAAATCAAAGGGAAGTCTGTTTATTATATTATCAGCATGATAATAGTGCCAGCAGTGGCAAACCACCACCCTAGACAATACTTTTTTTTTATGTCCAATGATTTCTAATATGTTCAGAATAGTCCCTTATTTAAAACGAGTGCCAGTAACAACACAACAAGATGCAGTTTGCAAGTATTTCTAGGATTAGTAGCAGTAGTGTGAGTAGCTACAAGCTACTTTGGCTTTCTAATTGCTTATTTTAGCAGGTTAGATGGTTAAATGTAGGTAATTAAGTTAGACATGGTTAAAGGTATAATGTAACATTTCAACATTCAATTTTCTAAAAACAACGAGACATATGTTATATATTTTATACATCTGTAAGAATATCTCCTCTGGTTGACTGACAGATAGAATGGAAACATTGCTAGCAGCTGCACCCATTTAACAGGGAAATTGGAAGGAGGTTGAATATTTGGAAACATTATTTGTATAGACTATTAGGTATGAGTAGGCGTATTTCCGAGGTGGTGATCTGAATCACTCACAAGGGCCCATTCTCCGCCCAACACATTGTTGCGGGGCCCACTGTGTCTACGGGCCCCCCACCCCACGGGCCCCAGTGGAGCCCCACTGCCTGCACCGTCTTTATTAAGCCACTGGGTAGGGAATCAAGTGCAGGAGGGGCACCAAAACAGCCTCATGATAATCGTTATAAGAATAAATTAAATTTAAGATTAAGCACAACTCCCAAAGGTACCATATGGTTCCATAAGGTATACCTTATTTTGGTTAAATCACGAGGTGTCAGACATAACAAGGGGTTCATTCTGTCCATGTGAAACTCAATTTAAGGGTACAACAAGAGAATAGAGTGGAGACACTTGCGTGTCTGTTTTCCCTTCATCACACAACAATACAACACATAGATGTCCCTTCATCCTTTGTGCAACGCGTTGACATGTCTCACACAAAGTGTGTGACACAAAGTGTGAGGCATTTCATTTGGCTAATGGCTCGCTGCATACGCGTCAAGGGGGTTGGACAGTAAAATGAGCAATGCCACGGTCAGGTCGTCAGTATACTTGGTGCCATACCTAATAGTCTAGTCAAATAATGTTAGCAAATATCCATTGCTCTTCACATGCCCCTGTTCAAGCCGGTGCAAAGTGATCTGTAGAGACTGACGTCAGGGCAAAATTCTAAAATGGTACTTATTAACAATTTCTAATGAATACATGGAGAAAGAAATACCACCATGTATTTCTTTCCCATTTAATATATTTGCATATCAAATTGCAGAGGAAGGTACAGAGGAACACAGAGAAAGACAAGGCCATAGCTAGTAATTAAAACAACTCATTGACATCTAACAGCAAAAAATCTAGGGGAAGTCTGTTTATTATATTATCAGCATGATAATAGTGCCAGCAGTGGCAAAACACCACCCTAGACAATGTGTTTTTTAATATCCAAAGACTTCTAATATGTTCAGAATAGTCCCTTATTTAAAAGGAGTGCCAGTAACAACACAACAAGATGCAGTTTGCAAGCATTTCTAGGATTAGTAGCAGTAGTGTGAGTAGCTACAAGCTACTTTGGCTTTCTAAATTACGTTTGATAAATTGCTTATTTTAGCAGGTTAGACGGTTAAGTGTAGGTAATTAAGTTAGACATGTTTTTAGAAAGTTGAATGTTGAAATGTTACATTATTAACCATGTCTAAGGATGTTGGGGTGGTGTTGTGGTTGGGGTAGTGCTGGGGAGGAGTTGGTTTTGGGGTGGTGTTGGGGAGGAGTTGGGGTGGTGTTGGTGTTGGGGTGGTGTTGGGGTGGTGTTGGGGAGGAGTTGGGGTGGTGTTGGTGTTGGGGTGGTGATGGGGTTGGGTTGGTGTTGGTGTTGGGTTGGTGTTAGGGTGGTTTTGGCGTTGGGGTGGTGTTGGTGTTGGGGTGGTGTTTGGGTGGTGTTGAGGTGGTGTTGGTGTTGGGGTTGTGTTGGGGTCAGGTTGGTGTTGGGGTGGTGTTTGGGTGGTGTTGAGGTGGTGTTGGTGTTGGGGTTGTGTTGGGGTCATGTTGGTGTTGGGTTGATGTTGGGGTGGTGTTGGTGTTTGGGTGGTGTCTGGGTGGTTTTGGGGTTGTGTTGGTGTTGGGGTGGTGTTGGTGTTGGGTGATGTTGGGGTGGTCTTTGTGTTGGTGTTAGACAGTACAGAGACATGTCATTAAGGAGCAGGTAGGGGTTAGACAGTACAGAGACAGGTCATTAAGGAGCAGGTAGGGTTAGACAGTACAGAGACAGGTCATTAAGGAGCAGGTAGGGGTTAGACAGTACAGAGACAGGTCATTAAGGAGCAGGTAGGGGTTAGACAGTACAGAGACAGGTCATTAAGGAGCAGGTAGGGGTTAGACAGTACAGAGACAGGTCATTAAGGAGCAGGTAGGGGTTAGACAGTACAGAGACAGGTCATTAAGGAGCAGGTAGGGGTTAGACAGTACAGAGACAGCTCATTAAGGAGCAGGTAGGGGTTAGACAGTACAGAGACAGGTCATTAAGGAGCAGGTAGGGGTTAGACAGAGACAGGTCATTAAGGAGCAGGTAGGGGTTAGACAGTACAGAGACAGGTTTTAAGGAGCAGGTAGGGGTTAGACAGTACAGAGACAGGTCATTAAGGAGCAGGTAGGGGTTAGACAGTACAGAGACAGGTCATTAAGGAGCAGGTAGGGGTTAGACAGTACAGAGACAGGTCATTAAGGAGCAGGTAGGGGTTAGACAGTACAGACAGGTCATTAAGGAGCAGGTAGGGGTTAGACAGTACAGAGACAGGTCAATAAGGAGCAGCTAGGGGTTAGACAGTACAGAGACAGGTCATTAAGGAGCAGGTAGGGGTTAGACAGTACAGAGACAGGTCATTAAGGAGCAGGTAGGGGTTAGACAGTACAGAGACAGGTCATTAAGGAGCAGGTAGGGGTTAGACAGTACAGAGACAGGTCATTAAGGAGCAGGTAGGGGTTAGACAGTACAGAGACAGGTCAATAAGGAGCAGCTAGGGGTTAGACAGTACAGAGACAGGTCATTAAGGAGCAGGTAGGGGTTAGACAGTACAGAGACAGGTCATTAAGGAGCAGGTAGGGGTTAGACAGTACAGAGACAGGTCATTAAGGAGCAGGTAGGGGTTAGACAGTACAGAGACAGGTCATTAAGGAGCAGGTAGGGGTTAGACAGTACAGAGACAGGTCATTAAGGAGCAGGTAGGGGTTAGACAGTACAGAGACAGGTCATTAAGGAGCAGGTAGGGGTTAGACAGTACAGAGACAGGTCATTAAGGAGCAGGTAGGGGTTAGGGGGCATCTTGCTGCCTACAGGTTGGACTATGGACATTGGGGATCAAACCCAGAACCTTTTGTCACATCTCACCCTCTTCATTGAAGACTTCACTCTCTGTCCTTTTGTTTCCTGCTTCTCTGATTGTTCCCACTCACCTTGATTGTTTTTACCTGTCCCTCATTAACATTCTCCTCCTAGTGTTTTTAGTCAGCGTGTTTCCCTTCCTCTGTGCCAGTTCGTCTTTGTTCCTCTGTGTCAAACGTTCAGGCATTACTCCTAGCGATTTTTACGAATCATGGTTTTTGATTCCAGCCTGTTATTCCCGACTATGCCTTTGCCTTCTCCCTACCAGATTGTTTGCCTAATCTCCAGCTGATTACCCGTGTACCGACCCTTGTTTCTTACTAAAGACCATTCTTAGTATCCAGACTGTTACCTCCGAGTCATGCTGTTGAGTCCTTTTTTCCCTGTGGTTCACCTAGTCGTTACACCTTTCAGCTGGGAGTTAAGCACCCAGTTATCGTTGAAATAATCGTTTTTCCTTGTTCTGTTTTAGGATTGGTCCTAAATCTTTAACAGTAGGCATCTTATTATTATTACTATACCATAGGCTACTTTATTTATATTATAATGGTTAAAGAATTTGCCCTGTCATGACTATTTAAATAACTTCCCATGTTGTAGACATTGTGGTTTTGTGTCATTAGGATAACGTTGTATTTGACGCTCTAGATAGTTTTCAGGGACTTACAGAATACGTTCTTCCATGTTAACTCCTATCTCAGACCTCTGAAAGTGTAGCGTTGTGATACTCAGCTGTTTCAGCTGGACAGGAGTCAGAGACTGCTCACCCTATGCTAACGTGGTTTTTGGACACATCGTTACCTTATTGTAGACAACAATTGATATAAATGTGCTTTGACAATGAATTATTACTTTAATTTAAATGCAAAATGACCAAAGTCTCTCTATCTGGAGACAAAGAACAACACTTTATAAACTAAATAGTCTGACAGAAACATTATCAGGTGAGTCCAACATATTGACCATAATCCTCATGAAGCTGTCCTGTCTGCAGGGCTTCATGTTGTACCTCCTGTTGGATGAAGATTTCTGATTGAAACAACACCAATATAAAATACATAAAATCCACACATTAGAATACATTATGAAAACGAATGTAATGGTGACTTGATTTAACTTGATTAAATTGTTTTCTAGGAATGGCCTCTGCTACTTCCTGGTCTGAAGAGAACTTTTCATGTTCCATCTGTCAGGATGTGTTCAACAGCCCAGTTACCACTCCATGTGGACACAACTTCTGTAGAACCTGTATTACAACGTTCTGGGATGACCAAATCCGGTACAATTGTCCTGTTTGCAACGAGCTTTACCTCACAAGACCTGATTTACAGGTCAATACCTTCATATCAGGTATGGTTGATCGGTTTAGAAGTTCTGTAGGTGTCAAAGAGCAGCCTTGTGTTGAGCCAGGAGAAGTTCCCTGTGATGTCTGTACTGGGACCCAGCTGAAGGCTGTGAAGTCCTGCCTAGTGTGTTTCACCTCCTACTGCCACACCCACCTGGAGCCTCATCAGAGAGTCACAGGCCTGAAGAAACATCTGCTGGTCGAGCCTATCGACCGTCTGGAAGACAGGATGTGTAAGAAACATGACCGACTTCTGGAGCTCTTCTGCCAGACTGAACAGGTGTGTGTGTGTCTGTTCTGCACAGAGACGGACCACAAGTCCCATCCTGTTGTACCTCTAAAGGAAGTGAAGAAGGTCCAGCTGAGGAAGATAGAGTCTGAAATTCAGCAGTTGATCCAGGAGAGACAACAAAAGATCCAGGAGATCAAAGACACAGTAGATCGCAGCAAAGCAGACGCAGACAGAGAGATAGCTGATGGTGTGCTGGTCCTCACTGCTCTGAAGCGCTCGATTGAAAAGTGTCAAGATGATCTCAACCAAACGGTTAAAGAGAAACTAAAATCCACAGAGAAAGAAGCTGAAGGCCTCATCAAAGAGCTGGAGCAGGAAATAAAAGATCTGACCAATAGAAGCTCAGAGGTGAAGCAGCTCTCACACACTGAAGACCACCTCCACTTCCTCCAGACCTTCAGAAATCTGAAGAATCCTCCACCCACCAGGGACTGGAAAACGCTGGAGGTCCATCCTCCGTCATACGTAGGGACCTTGAGGAGATCCCTGGATCAGCTGAAGAAGACTCTGAACATGGAGATGAAGAAGGTGCTTGACCTGAGATCGGCTCTAAAGAAGTGTAAGTGTCTGCAATATCTTGAAAGGTATTACAATTATTGCTTAGATATTTCGTATGAGTAATGAGCTCATCATGCTTTGATGTATAATATGTGTTTATACATTTTCCTTGGTTTCAATGTTTTGATTTGGACAGCCACTCACACACACATGGGATTTCCAATTAACTTTAATTATCTTAAAAACAACATGTTGTATTGCTTAGAAAATCCACTATAGTATTTTTTTGTCTTTCTATGTTAATGTTTGAAGGGTAAATTGCGACCATAAAGTGTCGTAAAGAGATTAATAATAATTATGCAAGACAACAGTACTAGTGATGATGATGATGATGATGAAGAATGGTTCAGCAGCTAATCATGTCTTGTTCTCCCATCAGATGCCTGTGAACTCACACTGGACCCAAACACAGCCAACAGAGTACTCTCTCTGTCTGAGGACAACAGAAAGGTGACAGTGGTTATGGAGGAGCAGTCGTATCCTGATCACCCAGAGAGATTTGACTCCTATCCCCAGGTGTTGTGTAGAGAGGGTCTGACTGGCCGCTGTTACTGGGAGGTAGAGAGGAAAGGAGGTGTCAATATAGGATTGACATACAGAGGAATCACAAGGAGAGGAGGGGGTGATGACAGCAGGCTTGGATGGAACAACAAGTCTTGGATTGTAATGATGGTTTTTACTCTGCCCGGTACAACGGTAGTGGAACAGTCATACGTCTCCCCCCCCCTGGCTCTAAGAGAGTAGGAGTGTATCTGGACCGGCCTGCTGGCACTCTGTCCTTCTACAGAGTGTCCCCAGATGTAGGAGGGTCCTCAGACACACTGACACACATCCACACCTTCCAGTCCACCTTCACCCAGGAGGACCTCCACCCTGGGTTTAGGTTATGGGACGGTGCCTCAGTGTCTCTGTGTCAGTTTTAGCAACACGCACGCACGCACACACACACACACACACACACACACACACACACACACACGCATAGATAAACACAAATACACACATACTGTATATGAATACACACACTACACACTGTTGTACGCTCTGGTGTACCTGTGGTTGATTGGAGTGAGCACCCTAATCCTGCTGATGGAGAAGCTGCATTTGTGGGTACTAGAGCGTGTGCTGGAGCTAAACATGTGGGTGGAAGAGCCGCCACGAGGGGTCTAAGGGGAAACCACCGCACATCATGCGACGCCTAGGCCACACACTTGGTACTACCGAATAGCCGGAGACTTCTACCCTAGAGGGGGAGGAGAGTATGAGCCCCCAGTTACTTCCAATGGTAACACGTGCCTCACCAGCAGAGCCAAACAGGGTGGGGCTACTGGTGGAGCTAGAACTGCTGATTCAGGACAAAGCTGCACGTGAGTGAAAGAAAAAAGAAAAAGATCCAGGGTTGAAACAAAGTTCAAGAATGGAGGGGGTCGAGATTTGATGGGCCTCCCTTATAACTGATAAGCAAAAAGAGGGCTTGAAGAAAGTGCCTACGAACAAGTTTCGTATGATATACTCATGTCATTATATTATCAATGTCCCCTATGCTGTTACTCTGTATGCCAAAATGTGACTTGCTGTTTTTCATTTGTATACCATATAACCTCATAACAAAGAAAGAATGTATTTACTCTTTGTATGAATATCTAATCAACTTTCTAAAGACACATTTGGAAGGTGCACCTGCTGTATGGGGGATTTCCAACTTTGAGCAACTCGTAGCAAGTGGAGTTAACATAGAGTAGTTTAAGTTTAAGTAGTAGTTTAAGTAGTCTATCTAGAACATTAGCTGACGATTGCATAGACTGGGCAATAACACATTTTTGACTATTGTATAAAACTGAAAACACGCCCACTAGATCTCCCCTATAAAATATGGGGACACAATAGAGTAAAGTAGTGAAGGACTAAGGATTAAAAAAGGGTGAATGTATGGAGAGCCAAGAACCAGGACGAAGAACAAAGGACCCAAGTTGCCAGCTCCCTTCAGCAGAAGATGACCATCTGATTTGTTTTTTCTTTTTTCTTCTTCATGTAAAACTGAAAAACCTCTGTACGGTAATCTCTTTTTGATTTGATATGTTATTGAAATAAATACGCCCAGTCTCCAAAGGACTTGGATTAAAGACAGTTCTGGTTTCTCCTGTGCTTAACCACCCTCGCTAAAGTAGACACACCCAAAAAAAACACGCTATGAACTGGAAATAAGAAATAGACCTCATGGGAGTTCTGGGAGCGAGAGGCGTCACAAGGCGCTCCTCGGCGTTGAGTCTCAGAGCCCAACCATCAAAGGGGTGTGGTAAGATGCCACAGGACCAGCATGACCACGGAGCAGCCGGCAGCGCGGGAACACACACCACAGCAGCGTGTGGTGCAGCCTATGTCACAGGGTGACGTCGAGTGCACTATGAGGCTGCTGCACATCAACAATCACAGGGCCAAACATATCACCAAACCATTGGTTTCCATGGGAGATTGGCTTCCACCCTCCACCATATAATGTCTACTATCCTCCTGTAGTGTTAGCCTGTTTTATTTTACACTGCCATGGACGTTGGCGTTATACACACTATCTCACTGTTTTTACTAATTAGAGTATTTGATGCGGTGTGTGTGTGTGTGTGTGTGTGTTTGCGTGCATGTGTGTGTGCCTGTGTGTGTGTATGTGTGTGTCTGTCTCTGTGTGCATGTGTGTGTGTCTGTGTGTGTGTGTATTTGTGTGTGTGTTGGGTTGGTGCTGATGTGTCTTTGTGTGTGTGTGTGTGTGTGTTGGGTTGGGTTGGGTTGGGTTGGGAGTGAGGTGTGTGTGTGTGTGTGTGTGTGTTGGGTTGGGACTGAGGTGTGTGTATGTGTGTGTGTATTTGTGTGTGTTGGGTTGGGTTGGGACTGAGGTGTGTGTGTGTGTGTGTGTGTGTATGTTTAAATACTCACATCCACTTCTTGACTCATCTGCAGCTTGACTGAGGACTGCAGTTAAAGATGGGGGTGGAGGGGAGCTATTTAAAAAGAGGGGGTAAAAAACCTGTGTGTGTGAGTGTGTGTGTGTGAGTGTGTGTGTGAGTGTGTGTGTGTGTGTGTGTGTCCATTTCTTTTAGATATTGCATCTAGAACACATGAGACTCTGTAAACGCAACATAGCACACAATAGTGTGCTACTCACTATAATATAAGAGTGTTTAATGTTTGCATAAAAGAGTGTCCTCTGCAGCAGAGTGAGCAGCGACCATAGTGTTAGTCTTTTAACTGTTTCACTCCCTGGCAGGAACGCTACGTCATTCTTCAGGGAGCAGATGTACTCGTTAGTGAGAGAGTAAAGGAAGCTGGATGATGAGGCATTGAACAAGACGTCAGTGTGATCTTAGGACCAGGTGATGTTAGGTATAAAGAAAATGATTAAGTAAAGATACATAGGAATGTTCCATTACACTCCCCCCTTTAATCATTTATAATCACAAAGTATAAACTGATTATAAACGTTGTACAGGCCTTATTCACCAAGAGTACAAATTAGCACACACAGATGGATTACACAATTTCCCACAAGCAGGCTAGTCCATCAATCAGAAAAAATGGTCATACCAATGTTTAATGTTCAGTGGAGAAAATAACACATCTTCAAAACCACCTGACTTGAGGTCCATACAGAAACAAGTTGGATGAATTAGCATGCTGTTTCAAACCAGGTGCAATGTCAAACATAATACAGGTTGTACATTGTAATCGCAAAGATGTGAAGGACTTATGTTCCAACATAGGTTAACCCACCCCATGGTATTCTATTTAGTCACAAATCCAACTGGTTTTAATTATTGGTGTCACCAGGAATCCCTAAGAAGTAGGACTCCATTCTCTCCTCTTCCTCGCTGCTCAAGCCACCAATCAACCCGGAGAAGATGAGTAGACGTCAGGGACCAAGCAGTGGGGAATTCCTGCTTTCCAGCGCCACAACCATTAGGAACTGGGAAACCGCAGTTGTGGACAATTTGGTCCCACAGGATGTAGTTGTTACAGCCAGGACTATTAATATGATCAATGTCATCGTTTTAACTGCACAGTCACATGACCACAGAGTAAAGCATACAATCATGTGAGCCATCATACAAAGGGTTCTCAGAGGGACAGTTCTCCATGCCAATCATCTTTGGGTTCTAGAACCAATCAGTGTCCCAGACCGTTCTATCTGCTCGTTGGATCAGAGTTCTGATGCTGTTGTGCTCCATCAGCATGTAGTGTCTGTCCAGGAGGGGAATCACCCTCAGAATGTTCTGGAAGTGTGTGTGTGTGTGTGTGTGTGTGTGTGTGTGTGTGTGTGTGTGTGTGTGTGTGTTACGTGGTAGGGGCAAGGAGTGAACTGGGATTGGGCCTAAGTCTCTTGACCTCAGGGTTCAGAGGATAGCCTAGCATCATAGAGCCAGAGTCTAGGGTCATGGGGTCAAGGTCCCTCTGTCATGGGGGAGGTTGTTAGAGTCATCCAACATTAGCCTGGTTATAGAGCTGTCTAACACTAGTAGCTTACAAGAGCAAAAAATAAAAGATTTAACCACAGCCATTTGTAACTGGTTCACAGTGTTACATGCATTTTAAGACCCTAGTTTGTCAGTTTATTGTTTGTTGTAGGTTTGTTATAGTCTTCCTGTTTACTTGAAGTAAAGCTTCCTTTTGCTCTTACCCCTCTGAGTCTGATGTCTGCCTTTGGGTTCACCTCCCTGCACAAGCCGTGACACACTCAGTGTTTTAAGATGCCTCCACCAAATGCAAATATATGTCCATATATTAACCTCCCTCCCTGCTTCACTCTGTTTCTACTGGTTGATGCCCGCGCATTGGAAGAGAAGTGACTTATTTAACTAATTAGCATTGTTTATTTAACACACACACACACACACACACACACCCACAGCAGGGTTGTCATTGTTTTGAGTGCAAAATTTGCAAACTATAACAACAAAAAAACATAAATATAAAAATAGAAACATTTAAATAAGAAACAATATATAAAATATATGCAGACTATACAAAGGATACAGAATATATAGTTAAGTCTCTTTTTAAAATGCAGCTGTACAGTTGCGCAGGAATGTACAAAATATGACCATCGAATGTCACTTTACCGAACACACACACACACACACACACACACACACATACACACACACACACACACACATACACAACCCAAACCCGGAACGCTGCTTCCTCTACTTCCTCTTTCTCTACTTAGAGAGAGAGAGAGCGAGAGCGAGGGAGAGAGAGAGAGAGAGAGAGAGAGAGAGAGAGAGAGAGAGAGAGAGAGAGAGAGAGAGATTGCTACGGCTGTAATTGCCTTCATGTTATTTTGTAAAGATTTAATGTGCTATTGTGTGTTGTTTTATTTAAAGGGATACATGCTGTTTTATATGTTGTTGATGTCTATTGGACAAGAATATACAATGTATTATTTGTCTATTTACGTTCATCTTGCTCTGCTTATTACAACAGTAAATTATTTGGTATGAATTAACTCAGTACTTGAGTCGTTTATTCAGTTGATACTTTCTTACTCTTCCTCAAGCTATTATCTGATGAATACTTTTACTCATGTGATATTGTTTTGAATATTGTGGAGCCAATCTCAATATTGTGTTATGCAGTGTAGGCTAATTCTATATTTAAGAGGATCGCTCGTATGAGAGGGACATGAAATGACCTTCAAGGTAATTTAAAACTGTTCCGATCGTCTCAACACATATATCAATGATGATGATGATATATTTAGTCAGCACTATTATAGGCCTACAGTTATGAAGGCTATTTGTAAAGGACTGCTGTGTTGGTGGTTGCAATTGATTGTTGTTCTAATACGTGTGTCACGAATGCAGCATAATAATCATAATCATTGATGCAACACACACCCACACATGCACCCCCCCCCCCCCCCCCCCCCCCCCCCCCCCCCACACACACACACACACACACACACACAGACACACACACACACACACACACACACACACACACACACACACACACACACACCAAACCCGGAGCGCTGCTTCCTCTACTTCCTCCTCTGACTGAATCCGCTGTCGGCTGCTCTCATAGCTCTGCTGCTCGTGTGTGCACTGTGCGCGTGCACGCCGGGGCGCGTTCCTGCAGCGAGCGTAGCGGCAATAAACAGATCTGTTCTCTCTCCTTCTTTTGTTGAATATTGGATCGGGGCTGGAGATTTATTCTTTATTATTCGTTGGTTCCTATAACTATATAAGTCTGATTATAAAGGGTAATGAAGGTTTAATAGAAGAGTTCTCAACAGCTTTATTCTTTATTATTCGTTGGTTCCTATAACTATATAAGCCTAATTATAAAGGGTAATAAAGGTTTAATAGAAGAGTTCTCAACAGCTTTATTCTTTATTATTCGTTGGTTCCTATAACTATAAAAGCATAATTATAAAGGGTAATGAAGGTTTAATAGAAGAGATCTCAATAGTACAGCTGCATTTTTAAAACAGACATACTACATATTCTGTATTTTGTATATAGTGTCAGAGGACTTATTTCAAAATGCTAAATTGATTTATTTAATGCCACATTTATTAATTTCAGGGGACTTTTATTTCATAATGGTACATTTATTTATTTAATGCCACGTTTATCTATTTCAGGGGACTTTTATTTCACAAAGCCACGTTTTTATTAAATGCTACCTTTTTTGTGGCATTAAATGAATAAATGTGGCATTATGAAATAAGAGTCCCCTGAAATAAATACATTTGGCATTATTAAATAAATGTAGCATTAAATAAATAAATGTGGCATTTACCAAATAAATGTGGCATTAAATGAATAAATGTGGCATTATAAAATAAAGTCCCCTGAAATAAATACATGTGGCACTATGAAATAAATTTGGCATTGAATAAATAAATCTTGCATTAAATGAATAAATGTGGCATTTAAATAAAAATGTGGCATTAAATTAAAAAAGGTGGCATTATGAAATAAAAGTCCCTTGAAATAAATAAATGTTGCATTACATAAACAAAGGTAGCATAATGAAATAAAAGTTCCCTGAAATAAATAAATGTAGTATTAAATAAATAAATGTAGCATTTGGAAATAAGTCCCCTGACACTATAAAAAATACAGAATATATAGAGTATGTCTGTTTTGAGAACTCTTCTATTAAACCTTCATTACCCTTTATAATTAGGCTTATATAGTTATAGGAACCAATGAATAATAAAGAAGAAAGCCGTGAGAACTCTTAAATTAAACCTTCATTACCTTTTATAATTAGGCTAGTTATAGGAAACAACTAATAATAAAGAATAAAGCTGTTGAGAACTCTTCTATTAAACCTTCATTGCCCTTTATAATTAGGCTTATATAGTTATAGGAACCAACGAATAATAAAGAATAAAGCTGTTGAGAACTCTTCCATTAAACCTTCATTACCCTTTATAATTAGGCTTACATAGTTATAGGAACCAACGAATAATAAATAATAAAGCTCCAGCCCCGATCCAACATTCAACAAAAGAAGAAGAAGAGAGAACAGATCTGTTTATTCAACGGTCACAAAAAAGCAAGTTAAAAGACGTTCACTTTTAAACCATGTGTGAATGTCTTTCCAACGCCAACCATAGACATCTTTTAAACATATTTTCTACGGAAACAAGCTCATTGGGCAACAAGCAAGTGAACAGAAGAAGATAGAGACCCAAACCCACTAAATGAACACAAGACATAATAAAAGGTTCATTCAAGGTAGGTTTGTTAAACCGTATTCATCCTTTCACCACAGTGACTGAATGACTCAGAGAACTGGAGACACACTTGCTGTCACTACACTGTGTCTTGCATTTCAACACCATTACGGTGGAGTTTAGCTTTGGGTGGAGGTGTGTGCAGTGTGGAGGACAGGTGCAGTGATGCACAGCCAACAATAGACCTAACAAAACAATAATCATCTTTAGTTAAGTATTGATTATTTGAATGACTTCAACAGACAGCCCTTATTGTTCCTGGTCTGTTTCCTGGTTTGATCCATGGTGTTTCTGAACGCGATTTTGCCAGATTCGATTTTCTTACCATTTTCCCAACACTGAAGTGTGTGTATGTGTATGTGTGTGTGCGCCTGTGTGTGTCTGTGTCTGTGTGTGTGCGCCTGTGTGTCTGTGTGCTCGCCTGTGTGTGTTTGTGTGCCTGTGTGTGTGTGTGTGTGTGTGTCTGTGTGCGTGCCTGCGTCTGTGCGTGTCTGTGTGAAAAAAAGTAAACAATGCTAATTTGTTAAATAAGTCACTTCTCTTCCAAGGCGCGGGCATCAACCAGTAGAAACAGAGTGAAGCATTTGAGCCACTGCAGCAGTCAGAGTGGCCATGTTGCACAATGTTAGACTCTGTGGAGACAATGTTAGTAATTTCTTCTTGACAAATTAAGACCCCAGACGTGTGTGTGTGTGTGTGTGTGTGTGTTACAGGAACCATGATGACTTCTAAGATGGCAGAACCACCTTGCTAGCCGTGGGGGTGGTCAGAATCTTCCTTCACCTGAGAGCCTTTTCCACAGTGACGGTAACTCTCATCCATCGTATTGATTCTAGTTATATATGTGGACACATCGACTCATACAAAGTGCTCACACATGAATGTGCTCAAATACGAGTGTTCATGCAAACAAGATGCTAATCTGTGTTTAAAGTAAGGAGCCACAGGTTGTTATGAAACCTCTGTGGTTAGGGGAGGACAGGAAGTCTGGTTCAGGAAACAAAGGTTTGAAAAAAGGAAGTTTCAAACCCAAACCAAAGTGACACATCATTGAGGCACTTCTCTCTTTCTGGAGACAAAGAACACTTCATAAACCAAATAGTCAGACAGAAACATAAGATAAGTCCAAAGAAAATAAATAAAAATCTCAGAATGGCCTCTGCTAACACTTCCTAATCTGAAGTATGTTTGGGTGGGGTCTCCAACTGATTATGTTTGGGTGGGGTCTCCAACTGACTATGTTTGGTTGGTGTCTCCAACTGACTATGTTTGGGTGGTGTCTCCAACTGATTATGTTTGGGTGGGGTCTCCAACTGACTATGTTTGGTTGGTGTCTCCAACTGACTATGTTTGGGTGGTGTCTCCAACTGACTATGTTTGGGTGGGTCTCAAAGTGCTGTGTGTTTGGGTGATGTCTCTAATTGACTTTGTTTGGGTGGTGTCTCCAACTGACTATGTTTGGGTGGTGTCTCCAACTGACAATGTTTGGGTGGTGTCTCTAACTGACTATGTTTAGGTGGAGTCACCAGCTGACTGTATGGTTGGATGGTGTATGCAACTGTCAAACAACACAATGTTAGATGCTGTGGAGACAATGTTAGTGGTTTCCTCTTGACAAGTTAAGACCACACCCACACACCTTACTTAAGGTGTGTGGCTGTGGGTGTGTGTTGGGTGGGTGTGTGTCACAGGTTAAGGTAAGTAAGGACATAGACAGGGGAGCAGCCTTAAGAGACGCTGGCTAGCCTTAAGAGAACGGTGTGTGTGTGTGTGTGTGTGTGTGTGTGTGTGTGTGTGTGTGTGTGTGTGTGTGCGTTACAGGAACCATGATAAGTTGTAAGAAAGCAGAACCACTGCGCTAGCTGGCAGGGGAGGACAGGAAGTCTTATTCAGGAAACAGAAGTTAAGCTTTAAACTCAAACCAAAGTCACGCGATGTGGAGGCACTTCTCTCTTTCTGGAGAGAAAGAACACTTTTTAAACTAAATAGTCTTACAGAAACTTTATAAGATGAGTCCAAAGAATAGAAAAAGGAATGTGTTAATTTTTTTACTTGATAAAACAAATGTTTTTTCATAATGGCCTCTGCTAACTCTTCCTGAACTGAAGTATGTTTGGGTGGTGTCTCCAAATGACTATGTTTGGGTGGGGTCTCCAACTGACTATGTTTGGGTGGGGTCTCCAACTGACTGTATGTTTGGTTGGTGTCTCCAAATGACTATGTTTGGGTGGTGTCTCCAACTGACTATGTTTGGGTGGTGTATCCAACTGACTATGTTTGGGTGGTGTCTCCAACTGACTGTATGTTTGGGTGTTGACTCCAACTGACTGTATGTTTGGGTGGTGTCTCCAACTGACTGTATGTTTGGATGGGGTCTCTAACTGACTATGTTTTGGGTGGTGTATCCAACTGACTATGTTTGGGTGGTGTCACCAACCCATGTATGTTTGGGTGGTGTCTCCAACTGACTGTATGTTTGGGTGGGGTCTCTAACTGACTACATTTGGTAGGTGTCTCCAACTGACTATGTTTGGGTGGTGTCTCCAACTGACTGTATGTTTGGGTGGGGTCTCTAACTGACTACATTTGGGTGGTGTCTCCAACTGACTGTATGTTTGGATGGGGTCTCTAACTGACTATGTTTTGGGTGGTGTATCCAACTGACTGTTTGGGTGGTGTCACCAACCCATGTATGTTTGGGTGGTGTCTCCAACTGACTGTATGTTTGGGTGGGGTCTCTAACTGACTACATTTGGGTGGTGTCTCCAACTGACTATGTTTGGGTGGTGTCTCTAACTGACTATGTTTTGGGTGGTGTATCCAACTGACTATGTTTGGGTGGTGTCACCAACCCATGTATGTTTGGGTGGTGTCTCCAACTGACTGTATGTTTGGTTGGTGTCTCCAAATAACTATGTTTGGGTGGTGTATCCAACTGACTATGTTTGAGTAGTGTATCCAACTGACTATATTTGGGTGGTGTCTCCAACTGACTATGTTTGGGTGGTGTCTCCAACTGACTGTATGTTTGGGTGGTGTCTCCAACTGACTATGTTTGGGTGGTGTCTCCAATAGACTATATGGGTGGTGTCTCCAACTGACTATATTTGGGTGGTGTCTCCAATCGACTATATGGGTGGTGTCTCCAACTAACATTGTGTGTGTGTATGTGTGTGTATGTTTTTGTATGTTCATGCATCATTGTGTGTGCATGCTTGCGTGTCTGAAGTCTTCAAAAGCTTTCCCTGAAAACAGATGATGCCAGATGGTGAAAACATCGCTTCCTCTCTGAGACGTTAAAGTCTACTTCCTCATTTGAACTTCAGTCTTACGCAGTGAGCAGCCATGAAGATCAATCTTTCTCTAAATCCACTTTTAATCTATTAATAATTACTATATTTTATCATTTACATTTCCCTGATTTGCTTGTTTTAGGAACACTTTAACCTCCTTTTCTTCCCTTGCATTTATACTTTTATAACTTTATACCGTATGGGGCAGAGAACATTTTCACGGAATCTATAAGGTAAGCCTACAGTTTACTACAGTTTATATTGTCTTTAGGTTATTGGTATATTATAATGATCTCATCTCGGGAAATGTGTCTGTGTAACACAGTTAAAGACAATTCACTTTCGAGAACTACAATGTTAGTTTAATGTTTCACTATTGTGTTTTTCAAATTATATAATATTATATATATTTTTACAAATATGTAAACGAACCAAAATCACTATTAAAGCTGCACAACATAACTTTGGCGATAAACAAAGAGTATAGGAGAAAATGGTGAGAAAGAAAAGACAACTTTGTGCACTGTTCATTTGAATCTTCATTCAGATTATGTCCTGTTTGCAGAGAACATTAAGAATTTAGATTAGACTAAAGAAGCAATATTTTTCCTTGAAAAGGTTATGTGCAGGTTTGACACAATTATTAACAAAGTCAGTAGTTAGAAGACAGAGAGAGACAGAGACACACACAAAGACAGAGAGGGAGATAGACAGAGACACAGAGAGAGAGACAGAGAGAGAGACACAAAGAGACAGAGAGAGAGATACAGAGAGATAGTGTGTGTGTGTGTGTGTGTGTGTGTGTGTGTGTGTGTGTGTGTGTGTGTGTGTGTGCGCGAGCTTGTGCGTGTGGAAACAAATAAACAATGCTAATTAGTTAAATAAGTCACTTCTCTTCCAAGGCGCGGGCATCAACCAGTAGAAACAGAGTGAAGCATTTAAGCCACTGCAGCAGTCAGAGTGGCCATGTTGAGTCAAACAACACAATGTTAGACGTTGTGGAGACAATGTTGGTGGTTTCCTCTTGACAAGTTAACACCACAGACAGGTGTGTGTGTGTGTGTGTGTGTCTGTGTGTGTGTATGTGTGTGTGTGTGAGAACAATGTTTATTCGAGCCCTGTCTGAATCGGACAGCATTCGTTTTTTAAGGGTATTTTTTAGCTTCATGGGCCTTAGTTCTGTTAACAGGGCTGTTAAGAAACGGGGAGGTTTCTGCTTGGAGGGAGGGGGGCGTATGTAACAGATTTCATGTTACCCCTAGTATGTTGGATGTTTCTACTTGGAGGGGGTTGTATGTAACAGATTTCATGTTAGCCCTAGTATGTTGGATGTTTCTACTTGGAGGGGGGCGTATGTAACAGATTTCATGTTAGCCCTAGTATGTTGGACGTTTCTACTTGGAGGGGGGCGTATGTAACAGATTTCATGTTAGCCCTAGTATGTTGGATGTTTCTACTTGGAGGGGGCGTATGTAACAGATTTCATGTTAGCCCTAGTATGTTGGACGTTTCTACTTGGAGGGGGGCGTGTGTAACAGATTTCATGTTAGCCCTAGTATGTTGGACGTTTCTACTTGGAGGGGGGTGTATGTAACAGATTTCATGTTAGCCCTAGTATGTTGGACGTTTCTACTTGGAGGGAGGGGGCGTATGTAACAGATTTCATGTTAGCCCTAGTATGTTGGATGTTTCTACTAGGAGGGAAAGGGCGTATGTAACAGATTTCATGTTAGCCCTAGTATGTTGGATGTTTCTACTTGGAGGGGGGCGTATGTAACAGATTTCATGTTAGCCCTAGTATGTTGGATGTTTCTACTTGGAGGGGGGCGTATGTAACAGATTTCATGCTAGCCCTAGTATGTTGGATGTTTCTCCTTGGAGTCCACAAGAACACAAGTACAGACAAGACTGCTGATTGAGGAAGGGCTCGTATTTAAAGGTGGGAGGCTCAGGTTGTTATGAAACATCCGTGGTTGGGGAGGGACAGGAAGTCTTACGAAGTGGAGGCACTTCTCTCTTTCTGGAGACAAATAACACCTTTTCACCAAAATAGTCTGACAGAAACATTATAAGGTGAGTCCAAAGAATAGACAAAATAACGATTATTTTTTAACTTAATAATAAATGTTTCTCGGAATGGCCTCTGTTAACACTTCCTGGTCTGAAGTATGTTTGGGTGGTGTCTCCAACTGACTGTATGTTTGGGTGGTGTCTCCAACTGACTATGTGTTTGGGTGGTGTCTCCAACTGACTGTGTGTTTGGGTGGTGTCTCCAATTGACTATGTTTGGGTGGTGTCTCCAACTGACTGTATGTTTGGGCTGACTGTATGTTTGGGTGGTGTCTCCAACTGACTGTATGTCTGGGTGGTGTATCTAACTGACCATGCTTTGGTGGTGTCTCCAGCTGACATCAAGTTTAGTCCAACCCCATTTGTGTTCTAGTTTTCTGCAGCTTCGTTTGAGGGTGCGAGTCTCTATATGAAATGTCCTTAAACTGAATCGAGTCCTTCCATTTCCCACTGAGACTAAAATAAAGTAGACTGATTTGGATAAATTAATAACACATGTAAAGATAAAAATATGTTATATGAATCAAAATCAATGTTATCATTCTATGAACTGGTTTGCGTGTGTTAATTTTGTATGTATGAATGAATAAAAGTTCAACAACATTACATATCTATGTAGTATTTATATATGTAACCCTCAGCCACTGTCTATGATGACGTTAGCAGAATTAGTCTTCACACCAATGGTCCGCTGTCTCTGGTCTAGACAGTGGTTTGTTACCAGTAGAGCTCTGGTCCAGACAGTGGTTTGTTTGTTTGTTTGTAGAGTATTGGCACAGTGTTTACATCACATCATAGTGTGTAGACTATATGGTGTTTACATCACATCATAGAGTGTAGACTATATGGTGTTTACATCACATCATAGTGTGTAGACTATATGGTGTTTACATCACATAGTGTGTTGACTATATGGTGTTTACATCACATCATAGTGTGTAGACTACTGTATATGGTGTTTACATCACATAGTGAGTAGAATATATGGTGTTTACATCACATCATAGTGTGCAGTCTATATGGTGTTTACATCACATCATAGTGTGTAGACTGTATGGTGTTTACATCACATCATAGTGTGTAGACTATATGGTGTTTACATCACATCATAGTGTGTAGACTACAGTATATGGTGTTTATATCACATCATAGTGTGTAGACTATATGGTGTTTATATCACATCATAGTGTGTAGACTATATGGTGTTTACATCACATCATAGTGTGTAGACCATATGGTGTTTACATCACATCATAGTGAGTAGACTATGTGGTGTTTACATCACATCATAGTGTGTAGACTATATGGTGTTTACATCACATAGTGTGTAGACTATATGGTGTTTACATCACATAGTGTGTAGACTACAGTATATGGTGTTTACATCACATGATAGTGTGTAGACTATATGGTGTTTACATCACATCATAGTGTGTAGACTATATGGTGTTTACATCACATCATAGTGAGTAGACTATGTGGTGTTTACATCACATCATAGTGTGTAGACTGTATGGTGTTTACATCACATCATAGTGTGTAGACTATATGGTGTTTACATCACATCATAGTGTGTAGACTATATGGTGTTTACACCACATCATAGTGTGTAGACTATATGGTGTTTACATCACATAGTGTGTAGACTATATGGTGTTTTACATCACATCATAGTGTGTAGACTATATGGTGTTTACATCATATCATAGTGTGTAGACTACTGTATATGGTGTTTACATCACATCATAGTGTGTAGACTATATGGTGTTTACATCACATCATAGTGTGTAGACTATATGGTGTTTACATCACATCATAGTGAGTAGACTATGTGGTGTTTACATCACATCATAGTGTGTAGACTATATGGTGTTTACATCACATCATAGTGTGTAGACTATATGGTGTTTACATCACATCATAGTGTGTAGTTTATTTGGTGTTTACATCACATCATAATGTGTAGACTGTATGGAATATCCTAGACATGTCCACTATATTCTAGTATAGAGCTTGACCACTCCTAGACATGTCCACTACCTTCTAGTATACTGCTTGACTACTCCTAGACATGTCCACTACCTTCTAGAATACAGCTTGACCACTCCTAGACATGTCCACTACCTTCTAGTATACAGCTTGACCACTCCTAGACATGTCCACTACCTTCTAGAATTCAGCTTGACCACTCCTAGACATGACGCTATCTGCTTTATTCTGCCTCTACATGTGTATATGTATCTTAAAACGATATAAAATATAATGTGGTGTGTGTGTATACGTGTGTGCATGAGTGTGTGTGTAAAATGATGCCGTCTGATAAGAGTACAAGAAAAACATATCCTGACAGTGATGGTTCAGATTGTAAGCTGATGATTGGTCAGAATTCAAACATGTGACATCGTTTTTCCATCTGATATAGCAGAGCTGAAGCCTGAGAGCAGAAGCAGTGGAAGCTGACAGAGAGGAACCATGGACCACATCTATGAACTGGACCCTGGACCCACTGAGGAACCTGAGGACATGTCTTTGGACCCTGGACCCACTGAGGAACCTGGGGACACGTCTTTGGACCCTGGACTCCCTGAGGAACCTGAGGACACGTCTTTGGACCCTGGACCCACTGAGGAACCTGAGGACACGTCTTTGGACCAGGAGGAGACCAGGAAGAGAAGATTTGGTAGGTGCCCTTTTTAGAGAATTTAAAAGAAATAATCCAGTAAAGAAAGATGTTTTCATCTACATACATTTAAGATTTACATTTAGCAAATGTTTTTGAACAAAGTGACCAACCTGATGAACCAGCGACCGCACAGACAGATTTATTCTCCTAAATAACATGTGTATGTTCTAGACAAACAACACACATAGACAGATTTATTCTCCTAAATAACAACATGTGTATGTTCTAGACAAACAACACACATAGACAGATTTATTCTCCTAAATAACAACATGTGTATGTTCTAGACAAACAACACACATAGACAGATTTATTCTCCTAAATAACAACATGTGTATGTTCTAGACAAACAACACACACAGACAGATTTATTCTCCTAAATAACAACATGTGTATGTTCTAGTGATTACGGCCATGAGGTACGGACTATTACTAGGCATCTCAAGTAGTTGTGTATTTCATGAAATACGTTCTTAATATACGTGGAACAAGAGTAGCAGAGTAGCTTTAGGGAGCAGAACACAAGTTTAGTATTTTCATTACTTATT
>JACYXH010000417.1:65000-126604 GCA_026745465.1 Lota lota | reverse complement strand
CTCTCCCCTCTCCCTCACCCCTCCCTCCCCACTCCTCTCCCTCCAACCCACCACCCTCCTCCCCACCCTCTCCCTCACCCCTCCTCCTCTTCCCTCTCTCCCCCACCCCCTCCCCCTCTCTCCCCCCACCCCTCCTCCCCCACCCTCTCCCTCACCCCTCCTCCCCTCTCTCCCCCACCCCCTCCTCCCCACCCTCTCCCTCACCCCCTCCTCCTCTCCCCCTCTCTCCCCTCTCTCCCCCCACCCCTCCCCCTCTCTCCCCCACCCCTCCTCCCCACCCTCTCCCCTCTCCCTCACCCCTCCTCCCCTCTCTCCCCTCAGGCCGCGTGTCCTTCTTCTCGTCGGGCACAGAGAACCTGCACCGCGTGGAGCAGGTGACCTGGGGCACCCGCTTCGCCATCACCGTCTCCTTCACCTGCGACCCGGCCCACGCCATCGCCGACCCCGCGCTGCCCTGACGACCAGCACCATCGCCATGACGACCACGACCCGACGACCGGTCTCGCCTTGCACACACGTCCCCCGCCCTGCTCTTCCTCCATCGTCCGCCACTGGTCCTCCTCTTCCTCCTCCTCTGTCATTGCTAACCTCTCCTCCTCCTCCTCCTCCTCCACGCCAGTCCGTCCAGCCCTAAAGCACAAATAGGAGGGGAGGGGGGGGGGGGGGGGGGGGGGGGGGGCGTACATAGCGGGAAGGAGAAGGCAGAGCAGGGAGAAGAGAAGGACAATGGGCAAAGTAATAAATTAGCAAGTGAATGAATAAAAGATGACAGAGAAGCTAACAGTGAGTCCTTAGGAAAGGGAGGAAGGAGGTAGCGAGAAGGAAAGGAAAAGGAGACCAGGCAGGACACAGTGTGAGTTCTCTGCCTTGAATGTTCCTCTTCATAGCCAACGGAAACCATTGCGTTTCCTATATGGTTTCTTCGGTCATGATTGGTTGAGGGTTTTTTTTATGAGCGGTTTTATGGATGCCAAGTGGATTATGTGATGCTGTTTAATTCTGGAGCTTCTGTGGTTTCTGAATGGAAGCTGTGAGGAGCTGGCATTAAGCTGCAGACTACTTCTTTTGTACAGGTGCTGCCTTTTGTTTTTTACTAGGATTTAAGGGATGTTCTTTTTTTTTTTTGCTTCCTCTTTGTACACAAAACCTTTTTTCGTAGCGTCTTTGTACGCCATAGAACCACTAGTCTTAGAAGGTTTTTTTCTTTCAGCTTTTCCCCCCACCGATTTCCAATATCTTGATTTGCGTCATTCGTTGGGAAGGGCTTAGTAGAGTGTCACTTCCTGCTGAAGTAGTTTTTACAGAGGAGGCAGAAGTACGATGGGTTGTTCGGGTTTGTCGCCGTTGTGTTCTGAAACCGTAGAGCCCTCTTCCCTCCTGACGACGCAGCCATCAGCGGGACATCGCTACTTGAACCAGGCAGCCACTTCTTTTCTGAGGGACTCCGTTATCGACAAGCACTCTGGGATTTGTACAAGAGCGCTCGTCGCCCTGCGATGACCTCCGTGTGGACGGGTTGAAATAAATGGAGGTGAAAGTTAAAGTCTCTTTAGCCTTTTTTCTTTTCCCAGATGTGCCAATGCATTCTCTTCTTTGTAATTGAAATCAAACAATTTAAATATACTATTTTCTTTAATGGTGTGTGTGCGTACATACATACACAAAAAAAGAATGCCCCTAAATAAAGATGAAAAACCATACTTAGAATTCTTAGAAAAGAATTCCTATTAACATAAGCTTGAAGAAATATAGCGGGCAGTGAAAAGGATCTGTGAAAACTATTTTTACCAGCCAGTGGCTGGTTGTTGGTGTATGAATTTTTATGCTTTATGTAAGCTGTGTACATTAAAACAACCTACAGGCACATCAGCAATTTATTTGAAGGCCCTGTGGAGCCAATAGCATGAGAGATGCACGTTCTTCCCTTGTGTGTGAGTCCTCATATTAATTGAAGCCATCTTACCACAGGAATTGTCAGTCTGATGACAAGCCGTCTTGCTAGAAAACAAGCTAAATGTGTTTAGAGGTGTTTCTTCCTGGCACCTGCAATCTGGTAGACACCAGCTGCTTGCTGCATACCTTTTTGCTCTCGATGACCAAACATAGTCCAGTGTCTAGCACTGTTTGGGAGCGCACGCCCAGGGAAGATTTATTTTAAACTTTGATGACTTTACCAATCTCGTACACCTTACAGATTCTCGTTTCATGAAAGGCCACTGGTTTGTGCAAAATCTAAATGGATGGATGAACATGGCTAGCTGAGCCCGGTGCCCTTTTAAAACTTCATTTTGATTTCTAATTCAATACGCGGTCAAGGCCCAACTTCTTCCAAGAGTGAGGCGCGTCCTTTCCACACTTTGTTTTCCCCATACCTCCTTACCAAAAATACTATTCCAAACATGGGTGTCAGTCATTCTTGAATATTTTATATACACCCAGCGGCACGCATACTGAACACTTCTACCAAGTGTGACTAGCCGCGGTAGTGCTAGATAAACACTTGAAATCTGATAAACACTTGAACACTGAACACAAATGTGTTGCCACTGGAGTTTTCTCAAACCGTGTCCGTGAGTGCTGCTACTGCTGCTGCACAAAACACCAAGGTCTCCTTATAATATTAAGCATTAAGCAAGGATTGTTACATGACGTCACTGTGTGATTGGAATAGAATCACACCAATTACTGATTTTGAAATGCAGGGTGTTTAATAAGGGACAACTTCCTGAATTTGATAAATAAGCACTCTTTTTATTTAACCTTTATTTATTCAGGAAATCTCATTGCGATGAAGCAGCTCTTTTGAAAGATTGATCTGATGATGATGATGCTGCACCTATAAGAAGTCCCGGTGTTAAAGGGAGAGATGACTCTTGATTCTCTGAGGAGCTCTAAGCTCATTCATGACAGAACCAAACCTGGACCACTGCTTGGAAACCAGCTCGGACTCTGACCGAGTCAGAGCCAGCTCTGACTGTGACCGAGAGAGTCAGAGCTGGCTCTGAGCGAACAAGGTTCAGTGCACAGCTCTTATCAAGAAGACAAGATCCGATTTTTAGTCATCGGCCGTGACAGAATTCAAACAACCCTTTTACATTTCGGAAGCTGATTAAAACACGAAATGCTAATTGAAATTATGAGCTGGCTGCCTCTAGAGCTAAACACTAACGAGGAATCTGAACGAGACGTACTGGTAGACTGCTTTTATTATCACAGTTTCATTTGGGTTTTTATTGGACAGCTCTGCAACTAATTCTGTAGCGTTGGTGCTGATGCCGAGACGAAAATTGCCAGTGTTTTCTTTTCTCATACGTCTCTGTGTCCCACGTTCCCAGGGCCTCTAAGGCAGCTTGCACACTGCGCCAACCAACGGCAGCAAACGCCAACACCGGCCCAGAGTGCCGTTGGTGGTTGGTGGTTGAGTGCTGTTCTTTACGAACATGTCGAATCGACGTTGGGTGTTGGCGTTGGTTGGGGCAGGCCAGGTCTTTCTTGTAAAAGAGATGTTCACCCAACCTGGTTAAATACAATTAAAAGAAGAAGTGGAGGGAAAAAAACAAACTACAATGCAGGACAAGCAGTAAAAAGAACCCATCCCCTGCTCAAATGGAGCATGAACGTATTTGATGCTTCCCACAGTTTCCCGGGACATCCAGCCAAATTAATTGTGCTGACAGCAAGGGACTATTGACTGCACATCCATCCAATACGCCAAGGGTCTGCTCAAAGACACTTTGTCCTTCGGTTGAATTTCGTTCAAGAACGCCAGGAAAGACTTGCTGTTGGCAGCAAGTAAACAAAAAGAAAATAATCCAAATTTTGTTAATAGAGGCTCAAAGCCGACCGGGTTCGGTCAATACAGCTTGGAGGGAGGAGGTGATATCAACAAAGCCACTTTCTGCAGGATACACTCGCTTGTTGGCATAGCACTGTCCCGCTGTTCCTGTTCACAGCTCAATATAGGTTCTCGGCTTGTTGCGTGTCAAATGTTTTCGAGAAACATTCTGCTGGAGCGAGCCGAGCGCTGCATTTGCCGCTTGAGAAGATCCGAAAGCCTGTGAACAACGGTCCTCAAATCGAGTGAGAAATAGTGGGCAAGGTTAACAGATGTGATTTGTGCAGTCCATCTGCAGTATTGATCATGCCAATTGACCGGTTGACCGGTGTTTTAACTTCCAAAACATGAAGCGGGGATCTCAACACATGAACAGATTCAACTTGGGATTCCACCATGCAGGCCAACATTATGTCTGTATCAGTAAGGAATTTCTCACTGGATACACTTCCGTGAAGGGCTACAGGTTGCCTGACACGACTGCCATGATTAGAAATAGAAATGTTTACCCCACACACACACACACACACACACACACACACACACACACACACACACACACACACACACACACACACACACTCACACTGATACACTCACACTGATACACTACTATTTAAAACAAGGCCCTGCAAAATGCCCATCCAGTGACTGTGCTACAGGGCTTGTACATCAGAATGCATCATGGGATTTGTTGTTGTCATACTCCACCATAGTGATAGGACTCAAGAGAGTTGTAGTACTTAAAAATCCTAAATCAACGTAAATATACTGTTACCTAGGCGAATGAATAATTCGTTTTTTCCATGTTTCACATGGGGAAAGCTAGGGTAGTTTCAAACACAACAATGTCTTCCCATAATGACAAATTATGTCACGATTAATGACTAAGGAATGACCTAAAAATGATTACTACCAACGCAAACATTCCAATGCTCCTATGCTTCCAAAATGGAGGAGGTCATTGCGATAAGGCCACAATTTACAGGCCCTATTTCATGGTTGTAAAATGGTAGTCGACCTCACATTAATCTGCAAACGGTTCTGACCTAGTTCGCCACAATAAACACAGACAAGTATAGCGATCGCTCATTCTAGAGCTAATTGGAAAAAATGAGGCTGAGACGCGCAGCAGAAATGCTGTCCGGTTGGGTCCTCCTGGGCAATTAATCTCAACCCACTCGACTAATTGAGCAGTTTTATTATGCTTAAGTCTGACATTCAACGGGCCTATTAGAAAGAGCTGTGTGCAGGGCCCCACTAGGCTCCTGTCACAGATGCTATCCGACTCACTCAACACAACCTACGTTGAAGGACCATACCGTCTGGGTGATTAAGCCTTCGTAACTCTCCCGGCGTCACTTAAACATCCGTTACCGATACCATTTGTTGAAAATGATGCGGTTGTGCCAATTCTGCTGAAGAGCGTTTAACTTGAGCGTGCCTCACCACTAACGCTAGGAACAACAACAACAACAACAGCAGCGCTTTTGAGTATCGATTCCAAAAGATGGAAGTGCTTATGCTGTTCTATACGTACAGTATGTGGCACTGGCTCGCTCACGATAAATGCTCTTTGGGGGGGGGGGGGGGGGGGGGGAAATCGGTACAACTTATACTGGTAACAGAGGTTCTCGTGAAGGCAGGAGAAACGGTAACGATTGTCCAATCTCCCGCGACGACCACTCGACCAGTAACGCTCTTTAGGGGGGTGTCCAAATGTCGTGAAGCGACCCATCACGGACCAGTAGAGCGGTGGCCCAGCTTGCACCAGTCCACTTTCATTGAGACACAGTCCCATTCTGTCCAGCAGACCAGACTATTACCGAAGGGACGTCCTTCGCATCGCAAGAAGGGATTGGGGACCGTTTGAAGACCCCGTGCGAGGCAGCGTAAAAAAAGAGGATTTCCAGGTCCCAGTCTGCCTAACGACCACCGCTATCCCACGATTGCATCTATTCATTTGTCCGGGGAAAGTGCGGCTGCAATCACCAAGTAATAAGCATTCAAAGTGTTGCTCCACATTCCCAGGCTCCACGCTAATGTAATGATTATACATTGTCTCCCCCCCCCCCCCCCCCCCCCCCCCGCCGGTTTCAGATAATGGGGATTAATAGCTGACTGTTTTGGTTATTCCATGACATCGCTGTTAGTTTTTGTATTTTTTCTGGACTCCTGCTGTGAGACTGACCAAAATGAATGTACGGACGAAGTAGCCAGACTGAGACACAGAGCCTGGAGGTGAAGCACACCTGTGAGAGCACCTTCCCACCACTCACATCTCGTAGACGTCAAAACAAAACAAGACGGTCAAGGAATTCATGTGTGGGAAGGAGGGATTGTATGTCTTATGTGTTTATCCTGTGTATTTTATTTTACTTTACTTTACTTTGGGTTACAAAACATAAAACAACCCGGAGGTTAGCACTTAAAAGTGTTAAACACTTATATCCCAAGTGGACCACGAGTGACAGATATGCTATATGTACTGTGTCCCCTTTGGTCTTTTGGGGCCCTGTCTCAGTGGTCTCATATGCTATACTGTGCCATCTTTAGTCTTTGGGGCCCTGTCTCAGTACATATATGCTGTATACTGTGCCATCTTTAGTCTTTGGGGCCCTGTCTCAGTACATATATGCTGTATACTGTGCCATCTTTAGTCTTTGGGGCCCTGTCTCAGTACATATATGCTGTATACTGTGCCATCTTTAGTCTTTGGGGCCCTGTCTCAGTACATATATGCTGTATACTGTGCCATCTTTAGTCTTTGGGGCCCTGTCTCAGTACATATATGCTGTATACTGTGCCATCTTTAGTCTTTGGGGCCCTGTCTCAGTACATATATGCTGTATACTGTGCCATCTTTAGTCTTTGGGGCCCTGTCTCTATCACTGTGCTGAGCCAGGGGTAGATCTGAACCTGCCTTGTGGTGTGTGTGTGTGTAGCAGATGCTGGGGAAGGTATAGGTGTCGCAACACTTCAATGGATTAGCAACAATTAGCCTCATCATCAGCCCCAGCAGATGCCCCTGTTGAAAGGGGCTTGTGGGCACTGCTACATAAAACATGAGGCGTGTTGATGTTTCACCGGCCAGAAGGTCAGCCAAAAACAACACTTGCGGTAAGCTGCCCTCCGCTGAGGCCAACCAGGCCGGTAAATTAAAGTCCCTTGGCAGTGTGCTGAAAAACGATTAAGTGCCACTTAATTAATGATCACAATTTATTTTCCTGATATATTGTGGCAGTACTGTCACTGTGTTTTTGTTTTTTTAAATTCTAAGGACGTTGGCTAGACGTTGTAAATAATAAACTAGAAAACAGAATGATGGGGTGGCAAATCATCTTGTCCCGAGTGTAGGGTGGGGTAAGATGGTGTGGGTAGGGTGGGGATGAAAGGTACTGGGTTTGATCCCCAATGTTGTCCACTACCTGCCTGTAGGCATCCTTCTCATTTAATTATCTTTAGTAATCAGTAAGTAAGTAATCACTTTTCAGACCGGTTAACTGCTGATTTCATCCTTTGGCCAACTATAATTAATATGGGCTTCTTTTAGAAGCATTACAGTAACATCATGCAGGTATGCAGGACGCCATGGTTCTTAGGAGTAATAGAAAGTGAATGAGGCTGGGCTATGGTGAGTAGGAGTCGCAGAAGCAGGTATTAAAGCTCCAATGGAACTTACTTAAATGAGCTGTACTCTGAACCACTTAAGTCAACCTTCTGCATCAGGAAAATAACAGTCGTAACAAAAGTCATACACAAGTTGGATATAGAAAACACAGAAATTAAGTACTTTCAAAGTAATGATCTAGCAAAAACAAAGGCACCATGTGCCATCGATTTACCTGCTGCCGTTCCTGTAGCTCGCTACTCCTTCCACGGGCCACCGGCTCACTGTCACCTAAATGTCCCCATGACCAGAGTCTCCGAGTTTAGCTCAAACTGATTGCTGGAGGACGCCGACTTGCCCCACGAGTACAGGCTGGGGGGCCTCTGCTTGAACGACGACGTGTAGCGGTAGAAGCTCTTGTGTCGGTTCTTCAGGTACTCCCGGTAGTTCTTGGTGAGCAGCGTGTAGAGGAACGGGTTGATGCAGCTGTTGCTGTAGGTGAGACTGGCGACCAGGTAGTTGATGCAGGTGTGCGTCTGGGACGCCAGCCGCAGGGGCTTGGTGTGGTAGAGGGGCAGCAGCTGCCATATCCAGAAGGGGAGGAAACAAGCCCAGAACACCAAGACGATGGTGAAAATCATGATCAAAACTTTCTGCTTAGGCGACCGCTTCCCGCCATTGTTGATGACGGAGTTGCGCTGGGACTCGAGATAGGTGCGTGCTAACTTTATGTAGAGGTAGCCGATGATCAGTCCGGGGGCCATGATGCTCGTGCCGAACAGCACCGTTACGTACACCTTGTACGCGAGCGGCGCCCAGGTGGGCGCGCACATCCTCTTCACGCCCCCGTCCGGCGTGTTTTTTGTGGTCTGCGTGACCATGATCATCATGGGCACGGTGAGAAACAGGGAGAGAAGCCAAACGCCCCACGCGAGCGCTTTGCGGTAGCTCTTGGAGCGGCGCACCGTGTCCAGCGGTTTGGTCACGGCCAGATAACGCTCCGTGCACATCACCGTGAGCGTAAAGATGCTGGCGTGCATCGTGAGCAGGTCCAGGCTGAGCAGAATGCGACAGCCCACGTCCCCGAAGTACCAGTCCTTTAGGAAGTAGGTGGACACCACGAACGGGATGGTGGAGAGGTATAGCAAGTCCGCAAGCGCCAAATTGATGATGGAGATGTACATGGAAGTGGCAAAGCGGATAGAATGGCACATAACCACCAAAGTATACACATTTCCCGACACCCCGATGAGATACACCATGGAAAGAAGCGTCCCAAACGTAGAGGTAATTGCCAGTTCATGATCCACCACACTCCCCGAGCCGCCGCCACCGCTGTCCCGCGTTGCAGGGTGGCCGATCAAGTTGATCGATCTGTTGTTCATTGCTTCGTGGGATGAACGCTGGTCGTTGTGTTTGTGTTCATTGGTAAGTTTGGGGAGAGACCGACGGGTGGACAGCAGCACGCGGGCGCACAGGTTGTGTCTTCTTGACGCGCTGGTTGGTTATCTCTCTCCGTGCGCACTCTGCCGTGTGCTCTTTGCTCCTGACGTCATGAGACCCGATTACAAAAATGTAGCACAAATAAATGATGACTTTACTATTCATGGATGTTTTTCATATTCAAGCGTGTAGATGCTTTACCAACACGAGTCGAGATTAAATGCATGCACCCGCCCCTCCCTCCACCCCCCCCCCCCTCCCAAAAAATGTGAAACACTTTCTTTTCTAATTGAAAAATGTCAGCAATTGTAGGCTACCTGTTGATGGAAAGCTTGAATATTGAATATTAATACAGCTGAAGCCTAATTTTGCCAATAGCCAGAACTTCCTCTAAGCAATAAGCTAGTTGATATAAGTTTGATTCGTTGGACTATATCGCACTTTTACGCACGGATATCTTTGAGTTTATGGGAGACTAAGAAGCTGGTCTTAAACGTATTATTTAAGATGTGAATGGACAAGTTTACTTTTTAGTCTCTATTTTGTTGGGGTTGATTTTTCATTTCATGGTCAATACAGACTTACAGGTTTATAGCATTACAAGTTAGATCGGCCTACCCCAAAACCAAATCTGTGAAAATTGTTTGAAGATTACAATAATAGGCTACCTATTAGGATATATATAGGCTACATAGGCTACCCTACATAGCCTAGAGGCATTTCTTTAACGACCTTGATAAGGGTTTGGGATTTCAGCTCTGTTTGGATAGGATCATTTTTTTAAAATGTTTTTTGTATTAATTAACAGAATACCACGTGACATGGGTTGAAACAGAATTCAAGGCTAACATCTAGCATATCTGGATCCTGTAGGAATAATAGATGATCGTTAATGTATTCAATCTGAACTCGATTATATTTCATCAACACATTACAAGATCAAAGCAAAGCATGTTTAATTCAGAATCAAATGAATGAAATGAAAAAGCATCTCTGATCCTCTTTCATCGTGTGAGATATAACGTCTGAACGGGATAACATGTCACTTTATAGGTCTTCATATGTCCGCAAATGAATAACACTGATAGCAATCCTTATTATTGTCGCTTAAATAATAGGGATGGTTATCACGCCACGATGGTTATGGTTATGTATACGATATATAGCATTTTAAGTTCATATTTAAAATGAAACAAGTCATTGATGCTGTTTCACACACTTGGATTAAAATGTGTCTTCTTATTCCTTCTAAACCCACTGCCGTAAACTGGTCAACTGGAGATGGATAGAGGCGTAGATACTTAAAATGTCTCCGTGCTTCTTCACAGAAAGCCAGAGGTGTCAGACAGGTGTGCAGTGTGAGGAAGCTCTTCCGTCACCGCTCCGATATCTCGTCTCTTAACAGCACACACTCAAACTCCCTGGAATCCACACGTTCCTATGGAAAGACGCCGGCTTGGGTTTGTGCATTGTGACATTAGTGGAGTCAGCTTCGCTGCGATCCATCACGGGGTGCTATGAAAAGGCACCTTGGGTCTTGTAGACTCCAGACCAATAAGGCAGCGGTGCTGTTTAGCCATCCATCACTTTAGCATCATACACCAGGCCTGTAGCAGCGGTTCATTACCTTTTTCGACTCACTTTGGCCAACCTCAACATCTCAAAAGAGTTGCCACAAATGACCTAAATCTGGTTTTTCCCGAACCCAACCGAATCATCAATAGAAGTACTTTTGTTGCCTGGTTTCAGCCCCTGTATACCACATAAAAAATCAAAAAAGATCTGCAAATTAATGCTAAATTAATGATTTAGGAATTATGAAGTGAAGTTCAGGATGATTATCATTCAACTAGGCTATTTAGTTTATTGTACAATATGCACAATATACATATTCCAGTAATGATGGATTTTATCTTGAAGACACCATTAGCATTGTTTTTCTAACAAAAATACCCCACAAATGTCAAGAAAAATCATTTCAAGGGCCACTAGGGCCCACTAGGCCCACTATTTGACCACTAGGGAGCCGCGGTCCACAGATTGACACACACAATTAATCATTAATAATATAAAAAATGGGATTGGAGAAATTGCATCCCATGAAAAAAATACAAAATCAAATCCATCAACCAACAGTGTATTTTATTGATTTTAATGATTGATGATTATGATGATAATTGTAATGATTGAAAATATTGAAATATCCCCTGAGGCCTCAATCTCAAATAGGCCAGAAAAAAACATTGTGTCAAATAGGAAGGGATACCTGACAAACCTTGAAGGGAAACATTGAAAAGATGCTTGGCCTCACCTCAAAGGGTCCTAGTGTTAACAGGTCCTGCTGTTCAAACAGCTTGATCAGAAACGATTGCAGAAGGTGTGCCCGCCAAGCAAGTTCTAATCCAAAAGACTTAAAGTCAGTGCAACTGCTGCAGGCCAGGCTCATGCTCTAGACACATTTGTTATCTCCATGGGTCGGTGGTAGCCCTGTGGAAGTCTTTTAGCAATCGGAGGAATGTTGCTGTCCAAAGGGATGTGTGGATAGATCTGTTTATTGTTGCCAGGTTGGATGGGTGAATGGATAAATGGATGGATCGATGAATGAATGAATGAATGGCTGGATGGATTAATTCATTTATGGGAGGATGGATGGATGGATGTTAAGATGAATAAATGCATGGCTTAATTAATGGATGAATGAATGCATCGATAGGTAAATGAATAGACGGTTGGAAATAATGTATTTTTTTAGAATGAGGCATAATTATAATGAAAAACAAATGATGCGTCCCTTTTATATACTTAGTTCCTAATGCACAACCACACAAACTCACAATGGGTGCATGAAGAAGAACTGAGTGAGAAGGGTCCTAAGTATTGATCAAGTACGTCTGAAAGGGAACGGAAGTAGTCCTAACTCGAGGAGTGGAGGAGTGTAATGGAATACAGGCTCAGATCTCCCTGCACATGTCTTTCTCTCTGAGGCTTGCTGGGAACGGGCATCCATTGATAGGTATCGGACTGAGCCTTTAGGAGATTCTCTAGCCGCAGTTACATAAAAGCCTCTCACATCTGGTGTTTCTCTTCCTGAGGATTTTCCCGTACTGGTTATCTGGTTTAAGGCTGAGGAGCGACTGAATGCAGAATAGCTGTCTCTCGAAGCAGTCTGAGAATATTGTTCTTTCTGCATGTATTATCATTGTCTATTGTCCCTTTTTTTGCCATTGCAAATGGAGATGATCATGCAAAAACACAAAGTCTGTTATTGTGTTAAGAGATCCAATTGTTTGACTTTCAGCCCTTAAAGAAATGACAAGAAGACTGGATGTTTTCATTTATTTCTGTTTAGCTCACATATTTGCCTTTCCTCACTGTTTTGTGGGGATAGTGATTTGATGCTGTGTTCCATAACGACAAAAAGGGCCAAATCTGTGCTTATTTGTCTATCACGATATCATCAAGGAAATTTTTGCGGGCATGGTTGTTTGTAATGTTTGTTACCATGGGGACATTATGAAATAACGTCTGTGTTTTATACTAAATAAAACCAAAAGCACTGTGCATGATTGAGGTCACCAAACACGGTTGTTTCCTCCCAAAAAGTGATCTCAAATTCCCGTGACAAGGCGTCGCTTTGGTTCGCAGGATCCACCCTCGGGAGTCAAATCAGACAACAAAACACTTCTGATGACGTTCGTGCTGGCTGCAGTGCTTCCTGAGCTTCTTAGTTTGGACACTGTCACACTTGTGACTCACTCGGTTCATCACGAGACCACTGACACAGCACGCAGAATAACCGTGCAGGGAAACTGATTCACACAAACAAAACGTTGACGCAAATAGATTTGGCCATAGAATTGCTCTGTAAACATGGAGGATATCAATATAACAAAACAATGGGATGATACATTTGTGGAGTGTGTGTGGATGATGGCCGGTTTATTGTAAGGTTTGCAGCCAATGATACATGACACTGAGGCTCCATGTTGCCATGCAAGAGCGCTCTCCCTGAGTGTGTGTGTGTGTGGTGATGGCTGGTTTAACCTGTGCACACTGATTACTCAATGCATAACAGGTGTGCAGCCTCACCCAGCCCCAGAGTCCAATCAGACTCGGCCAGGTGAGGTTGCTTAAACCAGCCATCATCCACACACACTCCACAAATATGTTCTTCTTTACACAACAAACTATACATGTCACCCAGGATTTGGCCAGGAAGGCATTTGGAAAAGGTGAGATTAAGTGTTTGCTGAAGCTATTGGAAGTTATTGAATACAGGGGATTGTGATTATTATCAATTTGTGTAATATGTTGATGTGAGGGAAACAGTTGCCAGCTATTGAAGTGAACGACAATTTTAAGATACCTTAAATTCATTACCAGAGGATAGGCAGTATGTTTTAACAGTTAAACAAACAAAATAATTAACATTTAATAAACTGTATTCCAAATTGAAAATTGCAAAAAGTTATAATATTGGATATAAATATCCAATAAATATTGGAAAACAATAATAATCATAATAATGATGGATTTAATATATATTTCTATTTGTTGAACCCGAATCGCTGATTGCCACCGAAGCTTACTGATGTATTTGTAATGAGCCTATAAAAGACCACAGGGATCAATCTAGAAGGGATTAGCTCTGGCTGCCCTGGACCATGTGGTTCTGCTGGGATCTACTGGGAATGTTATCTTGGCATTAACAGTGTTTAGTCAGTTGTCTCATCAAATTAATCACCGTCTCCCTACTGAATACGCTTCTCCTTGGGAATTCTGTGAACAGCCCGGAATGAGGAGTGGGGCACCCATTTCAGTTGATTAATACGTGTACTATTCCACGGAATAGTTTAAATGCCATTTGAGACATAGCCATTGTATGGAGGGCTTGTTAGAGACACTTTGTTTTGAAACTTCCAAAGAAAAACAAGAGGGAATGAAAATGGAGGGGAATGGATGATGCACTTGTACGACAGCGCGTTCTAAGGAAACCATTTGATCCCGGTTTTCCGGTCATGAGTGTCTGATTAGCCTGGGAACCAGACCAATCTCGTTGATTCATTTGCTTTGCAGATAAGGTCTGGCTCCCCTCCCATACAAATCGTTTATCTAACAATGAGACGGGATAAATACGATGACAGAGGAGGAGAGGCAGAGGAGCGCTGTACAGGCAAAAGATGGCCGCCGCTGATGTAGAACGGTCTGTTGATACCGCTATCGAGACAGTATTAAACGAACTGGACGGTATATTAAAAACACCTTGTACTTCCAAATTCTTATGACAAGAACGGCAAAACCGGATCACAGACATGTCGATGGTACACAATCACAGCTCACAGCTGCAAGCATGTTGTCTGTCACATTTCTTTTCCGTTGCTCAGTGCTTTGTCACCCGTTTCGTTTATGATTGGTTGTAGAGCTCTCCAATAGCATCAAGAGGCATTTTGGTCTGCGCCCGTTGGTGACACCCCTTGGAAATCGAAAATGAACGGAGGTGTTCCAGATTGATTGCAGTTTGCCATTCGTCTGGCGATGCCAGGCTGTCTGTGATGGTCTTTCTATAAAGAAAGCAAGAGGACGTGTTTTTCACATCCTGACCATTGTCTGAGTTTATCGGATGCACTTAGCCTTCATGAACTGTATTCTTCAATTTCTCTTGTCTGTCTACCTTCTCTCCTGATTGCTACTTCCCAGATGGTCTTCCATTTTCTGTGCTCCGTCCATCTACTATGTCATCCTCTAATCAGATCCTGGGTTAATGAGCCATGGTAATGCTGACGGCCCCTATTACCTTTTAATCTTTCAGACACTGTCAACTTTAAATGATAAGCCCTTTAAGTCCACTCTAGCACATGGCCCACAGAGACTAGCACATGGCCCACAGACACTAGCACATGGCCCACAGACACTAGCACATGGCCCACAGACACTAGCACATGGCCCACAGAGACTAGCACATGGCCCACAGACACTAGCACATGGCCCACAGACACTAGCACATGGCCCACAGAGACTAGCACATGGCCCACAGAGACTAGCACATGGCCCACAGACACTCCATTGGTCTCTCCACACCCATTGTGGTTGAAAAGCACACGTTGAAACCACAGAGCCCGTGCTGTGTGGCTTTGATCCGCACCAGTTTACACTTACATCACACCGAGAGTCTTCAAAGACTTGTGAAAGTCTTCCTTCTCTTCCTTCCAAATATTCTGGAAAGTTACAGAACAAAGTGTATCCCCCTGGGCCATCACTGCCATTCACTTGAAAGACAATACATGTGGCAGAGGAAAAACATTCTCTTCTCGTCGGGTTCAAAGTAGATTTTTTATACGAGAACATACTGTGGCCTTGTGATTTTTAAGGATCTGGGGTCGACACGACAATCAAACGAGCTCAGAACCGGCGAAAGCGTCGACCTGGTTGAGAAGGAACGACAGAACGTGGTGGTACTCCGTGTTGACTGGAGCCCTGTTCAAAAGCTGTAGCTGAAGGATGTACGTGTAGCGTTCACAACGCGCACTCTAGTAGCACTGGCACTCAGTGGGCTGCGGAAACAAGCGTCACAACAAGTTATCTTACTTGTTGTGGAAGAGAGCAGGTGAGGATAAGCCGCAGTGGAAGCTGCATAAAGCGGAGTCTCCTGGCTTTCGTAACAAGAGGCTTTAAGCGTGAGCTACAATCAGGAAAGGGTTGCAGAGTGAGTGATTGACATTCTGCCGGAGGACCTGGACTCGGCGATCCTTCATCAAATGACGTTTGCTGACTGTGTGCTCTGTGTGATCCCACATGTCAATGCAATAGCCGCAAAGGTCGGGAAGGAAGAAAATAAGCAAAACACAAGTCTGTACTAGAAAAAGATTAAATAATCAATAAAAATCTTTTGTTCAGCTTGATTGGACCTTCTGGTTTAGAGAAATAACGTGTGTGTGTGTGCATTGCTTTTAATAATGAACTTCTCAGGATGGTGTGTAAGGTGTTTGACTTTGTGGTTAGATCCCCCATGTCCATAGTCTACCTCCTAACTAAGAAGTCCCATCTCTCATCCTCTAATCATATCCTCTACCTCCTTCCTCACTTCCTGAAAGCAATGTTGTTTTAACATTGCTGACCTCGCCTCTTTTTTTTTCTCCCCCTCTCAGCCTCCTGCGTGCTCTTTCTCTTACGATACTCAATGACACCCTGCTGAGACCACAGCAGTCGGCTCCTTCAAACACGCTGCTGTCATTGTTTTTATCTGACTTAATGACACCAGAAGCCAACAACAACAACGTTCTTTCTCTGGGCTAATTGTCATTCATAGTTTCCTGCTGATGTACCCTGCTGTGGTTCAATTACAACTGACTAGCCATTTGCGCCAGAGCCATGACTGAGTCCGTGAAGGTCTTACATGGAAACGGTGCTCACAGCGAAGAGCCTGATCTCCTGCGTGATACTACGTACTTCGTTCTCAGCCGTGTGTGTGTGTGTGTGTGTGTGTGTGTGTGTGTGTGTGTGTGTGTGTGTGTGTGTGTGTGTGTGTGTGTGTGTGTGTGTGTGTGTGTGTGTGTGTGTGTGTGTGTGTGTGTGTGTGTGTGTGTGTGTGTGTGTGTGTGTGTGTGTGTGTTCAAAACTACCATGGGCGTTAACATAGAGGAATGATGCTCCAGTGTCAGTTATGATAATGATCATTACATTGCTGTTCACTATCATTGCTACGGAGCAAAAAAATGAGTGTCATCAGTTGTTTCCAATCTGCAACCTCACCGCTACTAAATTTGACACACAAACCTTTAAAGACTATATTGTCTGAGTGCTCGGCCAGAAGCTCGGCCACCAGTGTTTACATAGCAGGCCCCACGTAACAAACGTCCTTGAGTACGAAGTCTGAAGGTTGTGAATTGGGTTAGCTCATCAACAGGGGACATCGTTTTTTTAATGACACCGAAGAAGCTCAGCTGACCCAATCGGCCCCAATTCCACATGATTGTTCCTTTGTTGCGATCCTGTGGATCTTTGTGCTGGCCTCCTGACCACGGACAACATTAAACAAATCCAAACCTGTTGTATTGTAAATAAAGAGCTTGAGGATTTTCCTGATTTAAAAATACAATTTCAATGTTGTTGTTTTTTTGCCGCACACATTGAAACAATGACAACTATGGACCATGTGATTATTATTATTAATTATTAAGTTATGCAATAGATGCATATATACATTCAATGATGAAAAAATTCTGAGATTATGCAGGACTGGGTGGAAATAAAACCTTCTGCCTAGTCTATTTCTTTATATGTAAATTACATATTCCAATTCACCCCCACAGCCATTTAAGTTGCACATTACAGTCATCCATTTGATCAAGAGTAATATGAGAATATGAATATGTAAGTAATATGTTACAGAATTCCTTACAACGAATGTTAAGTGCAGTGATGGCATAAAGCAGCTGGCCTTGAGGTCCTCTGCATTTACCTTCAGTCAGCCACTTCAACATGCGGGGGGGGTACGGCTGGTCTAACCATCAGGCCGGCAGGGCGAAGGGCCATTGTCATGTAATAATGAAGGGGAAACAAGCTTTATCGTGCTGCAGGTGTGTGACCAGCACACCTTGAACCATGGCTGTGGGAGCAAGGTGTTATAATGGATTTAACTCCTTGGCATTGCAAAGATGGTGTGTATGGATCACAGTTGGCAGATACTTACTCATTGATTTAAGGTTTCTATTAGGAAACAAGTATGAGAGAAATTGGGAAATTGCTGAACACACAGTCCTTTTTAGAGCTCACGCAAGAGAGTCCGCCTCTCTGAATGTCAATATTCTCAGGAAAATATGAAAAATATAAGTATTATAACCACCAGATATGAGATCATAAATCGTTTGCATTTCAACTGCTTTAAATTACATCTGGTCCTTACTTTCCTGTTACAATACTATGAAATGAATCATGATTGTTAATCTGTTTTGTCATTGTAAATGGTCTTGGGCAATAGGACGTGATTATGTATTTTGTTCCACTACAATGATGCCATTTTGCTGAGATATACTGCTTGGGTCCTTTTGTTTCAAGCTTCTAGCCAACATCAAACTCTGTATTTACAATTCAACCAAAAATGTTGAGTAGATGATAGATTTATGGTAGTATTTTTAGATGTTTCTAAACTTAGGTCACATATTGGGGAGAAGTTTGCTGGAGAGAGAGAGCAGACAGGAATTCTAAAATAAAGATTTTTTTACGATGGGGATTACATGAGTTGTAATTCTTTGCTCGTGATCGGTTACGGTTATGAAATGACCATAAGAAGCAGCAATATGAGTGACAAGAGTAAATCTGTGTGTTGTTGAGGTCCTGCAGATGTTTCTCTATCGCTGACAGGCCAGGGTTGGTGGTGTCAATTCAAGCGCCAAACGATTCCTGCTAATTGGACAACACAATCTCTCCTAGAACACCCCAAACACAGTGGCGAGCCTGACAGGAGGGGAGAGATGGGAGGTGACCCCTACAGGTCCCAGAAATGTGTCTGAAAAGGAAAGTAAGGTGTGACACCAGCAATGTTATTCCTCATAAGGCTCTCTCTGCACTCGACGCAGAATCAACACCTCAAAAAATGTTAGAGAAATCGTGGATATCTCCAGTTTTTAATTGCTAGTTGTGGAGGTGTTGGCTGATGTTCATCCCTCTGAAGCCCCTGATTTACATTCAGAAAGTAATGTTGCAGCACCAATTAAATGGTGCAGAAATTGACATGGATTCTTATCGCATAATTATAGAATAAGACAACGTATCATTATGAACCCATTAACTAGGCTACTTAATGTTAATACATTAACATAATTCTATATGCATAAACTGGCCACCCAGCTATTTTAAATGTAAATATTTGAATATCGCTTGGCTCCTGCCACCTAAATTCAAACTACCGTATTTTTCGAACATAAAGCCACGGCTTGTATCCTGATTTTACGAACCAAAACTGTGGCTGCGGCTTATTTTCTGAAGCCCTTTTCAGAGATTTGCGTTCGAGAACAAAACAAGTTCCTAATGCCGGCACGACGTAAAGCCCATATGCTCTTTTACGTTAAAGGTTTGCGAGGAAAAGATAACCTCGGCATCACTTCATAACGGACTAAAAAAACAACGAAGACCGTTTTACCACAATGTGCTCTCAGTCGCTGATCGATAATTCAAAGCCTCTGCGTCTAAATGAATTGCTTGCAAAAGAAAAAAGACGCCTTGTTTTCTAAATCTGTCCAATGGTTCAGGGTTTTACTAAAGCTTGAATCTGCATTATCTCTAGTTACTCACGGACACTTACTCCACCGTCAGTGGACCGACGACGTGTCTAAAGTGGCAGGGCAGAGGACACTCAACTAACTGGTCTCTATTGTTGAAAGGTGAAGCAGAAGAAATGGAAGAAAGCACTTAATTATAGTCATTATGTAAGAGCAAATGTGAGGTAAAGTACCAGAAGAACAAGTAAACTAAATACAAAACTAAAGTCAGTAGACGAGTTCAACACTCATTTGAACTCAATATTCAGGCATTCAGCATGAAACCTGATGGAGAAGCTGGCCTCTGCTATGAGTGAGCCCGGTGTAAAACCAAATGACCACACTCTCCGAGGGGGGGAAGGAAATGAAGCAGAGACGGCAAACATGAATATGAAACAAAAACCAACCCGGTCATATTAGGGCATTAGCAGAAAGAGCAGGCAGATCTGAGAGGAGCGGGCTTTCTCAGAGGAAAAGGTTTCATTATATGGTCTCATGCCTATTAAGGGAAAAAAGAATGCCTTCGAATGAGGGTATGGGTATAAGGAAAAGAACCTCCTCCTTTTGGATGACAGCATGAAGCCTGCTTGAGTTGCTTTAATTGGGTCTGTGTATTTTACATGTTGTGAATACCATGAGATGTAATGAAACCAATGCATGATAATGTCCTCTTGTTTAGTAACATTTAAGAGGCCAGACTGAACGCAGATGGTGGGCAAAACAGCAGAAATGAGGCCTTCCTTGCAGGGCAGTTAATGAGGTTATCTGGCTTTAACTGTTTTCTTTTGTTGCGTTTCTTTACAACTTCAAGCAGAAATGGGTAAAAATACTAAGCATGGCTTTAGTATCTCTTGGTTGTTGTGGACCGAGTGGGATAGACACTTGACTGAAAGTGACTTCACGACAACGACCTGAGCCCGTTGATTGTTCATGCTCTGGCAGGGTCAAAGGTCGCGGCAAGGGCACACCGTGGCTTAGTGCAAAGGGGGATGGAGAGGAGGGCAAGAGGGCTCAGGCAGTGGGAAAGGATTTGGAAGCCAGCGAATGATGGCTTCCTCCGTCCTGTCTCGGGACGGACGACCTGGAGGGGGAGGGTGAATCTTGTCTGGGAGTGGAGTGGATCTGGGTGGTGGGTGGACCTAAAGCCTTGTAGATGACCTTCTCTGGGGGTGGAGGTGGCGGGATGCACGTCGGTGAAGTGGTTTTCACTTCAGACCGGGGGGTGGAATTATCTCAGATCCTCCTGAAAAGGCAGAGAGGAGATTAAGGCTGTCAATAAAGTGGAGACCCTTTAAAATTGTCTCTAACTTATTGAATTCCAAGCTTCTTTCCCAGACAAAAAGTCCAAAACAGGCTTTCCTTGAGTTTCTCTGATTGCTCTCTGCAATCAATGTCCGGGTGGTCAGCAATATTCTCGTCCAGTGAGGTCACAGGCAGCATCATATTCTGGGAAGCAACACGATTGTCCTCATGTTGCTTCGTCACACAGCTAATGGTTATGATAGCAGCCTCTCCTAAACGTACAGTGACCAGTTCAACTGACTGGTTGACTCATGGCCCCGAGTAACAGTCACCGACTGGGTCCTCCTATGGTAAATCACAAACCCTTCAGAGTTCTACAATTCGACAAGTAATTTCTTTTTTCTTCATTTTTTTCTCTCAGCCGTTCACCTTCCAAACCTGAGTTTGCCGGTTTGAGTCCCTACTGCGTAGCGTCAGAGAACCGTTGGTTACACCAACATTTGACAACAGGGACCACTATACAATCCTCCTCATAGGGTGCATCGGATATGTCAACCCAGTGTAGGTCACATACAACACAGAGCAGAACCAAAGCAGGTGGAGGCTGGGTTGGTGGTGGGTGAAAGCCATCTCAGTTTGCAGAAACTATGTGAGTCAGATGGCAGTCTTCAATTGACCACTTATCGGTGCCTGTGCGTTTGATTGGACAGCTTTAGTTGTCAGCTGGTTGGTGGTGCATGACTGGAGTGTTGGGCCAGAACTAGCTATGCCGATAAATGGCAGATAAACATTATGGATATTCTCTGCATTTGGGAGAACTGCGGGAGATTAGAAAACAACCACTGTTTAGCTGGAAGTAGCAGACTTCTTATATTTTACAGAGAACAAAGATATCCATGTTTGTAAAAAAATAAAACAGGAAATGTCCACCAACCCTTTTGTGAAACGGAACCGTTTCAACTGAGAAAAAAGTGATTTTTGTGTTAACCCACCCTATAGGCACCGCAATCCCAGCACAAAATGTACAGTGGACATGTTATTGTCTGCAGTACCTATCTAAAGTATACACATTAAATACAGTGTTTCAGAATAAAGTAGTCAATTGAAATAGCTTGATTATAAGTCAACAACAATTACTCTTCATAACATTGATGTCTCAACCATTCAGCAAGAGTGGGCGTATTATCTTCTGTGGTGTCTATCTATACAAATCTTAGATAAACTAGAGTGGTCAGTTGAAATAGATCGATTTTAAGTCAACAATAACAATAATTCAAATGAATAACATTGATGTCTCAACCATTGAATATATTACGTTTAATATCACAGTACGTTTCTCTTCGATACTTATAAGATAGCCACGTCTTTGAAGCAATTGAAAATTGTAATTATTATTTAAATGAAGAAATATAGAAACATATTCTAAATACATTCTAATATAATTTATGGTCAGATAATCCACATCGTGTCGGTAAAACACATTGAACGTTTTCTATACGAATCAATTCAATTCTCTTTCCTTGTTGTGTTTTGTAAGCCCGCTGTAGCCTTTCTTTTTGCATCCTTGCATTTGTAGAGTGGATGAGTACAGAGGTTCAATGCAGAGCAGGCAGAAAGACTGCAACGCCTCAGTTGTGACAACAGGAAATGACATTGCATTGTGTACAGATATGCGGTTCCTGCTGAAATGGCTGAGCAATGTTTATATATATATATATATATATATATATATATATATATATATATATATATATATATATATATATATATATTATAAATGTTAGACTTTGTGATACTCGGAAGAAACCCATCACAATTGTCTGAAAACGTTTTTATTCTCTTGTTTTGCTTTCTTATTTCAGAGCTTTGCTTTGTCTTTTACACACAAGGGGGATGTGATATATCGCAAACGTAAATTGCGTGAAGAAAACATTTGTATTATTACTATTGACTAATGAACTAATTTGACTAATCATCCTGGAAAGGAGTACGACATAAGTCATCTGTGTGTTTTCCTTTCAACGAAGGCTATGGAATGGAGACCACTGAACACCTACACTATGACGCACCATGGACCTGATTTATAACAATGAATCAGGCAAAAAGAGAGATAATGGTAAACAATTGTTTCCTTGTGAATGAGTAACCACTCCTGTGATGACTCATTGTGGTCTACCAAGTTGCGCGCGCGATTAAACATAACTACCATAATAAAATGTAGCTCTGATAGCTCCCACACAAAGTGAACTCTGCTGGATATCTCATTCCTACACTTTTAGAGGGCCAAAGTAGCAGAGCCGATCTTCCAACACTGTGAAGAAGCTATTCTACATAATTTAAAAACACATCTGTTTGATGAACACAAATTGATCACAAATGTAGGACTGGATTTAAATATTGAAAATAACCTTGTTTGTTATAGGGATATAGTTGTGTAAATGAGTAGTTGCGGAAATTTATAATATGGTGCCACTTTCAAGAATAGTGCAGAATGCACTCTTTAGACCTATACGCAGCTGAGATGTGTGTGATGAATATTAATGTTTCACAGCAGCAGAATAAAGAATGGATTTGTGTTCAATCTCAAATATCAAATACGACACTTGGAGAAAAACAAAAAGTCACAGCATCGGGTCTCAGCATCCCTTCACTTCAAAACGCAATCCATTCAACTTTTTACAATTCCGATTACTCTATAGTTACAATAACTACACAACTGGTCGCAGGTCACATACAAATAAAACTAACTAATTGACGCAAACTGATACTTTACAGTCAGTTTGGCCAGAAAGAATAAATAAATTATATGATCTAACGTGATGCTAACAGTTTGTGGATCTGCGATTATGACGAACCCAATGCTAAGCTTAACACATGGCTGTTGTTGTTCTTTATCAAACGGGTTGGATACACTTTTTATCTAAAGGTCATTTTATCCAAACCCTGCCCTTGAGACCTTCTATGTCTCATTCGCGATAAAAGAGCCAAGCCTATCCGCACTTTGATCAGCACTGAACAGGAAAGACCGTTCCATCGTCTTTCAGTACACCGTCTGGGTCAAACCAAATAAATAATGACCATGTACGGAATAGACAAAACCAATTGACCGCAAATGCCATTTCCTCACCGGTGCCTGCTTTCACCTCCCTAGTCAACAAAAATCAAAGATAATATCTAAGATTTCTACATGCACTGATGGTTCCTGTCGAAAAGTAACTCTGCAAGAGACACAAGTTCTAGTTTACAATCAATGAATAATCACTTGGTTTTGGGGGATTTGGGGCTGAATACGTTTTGAAATCAATATAGGAAAAATCTCATACCCAGTAAAAGGTGACTGAGGTAAAATACCAGCTCAAATTGTAGGCTATTAACTAAAAAGATTACTGATGGGATAATTGCAATGGTTTCTTCAACAAAGACTTGGACCTCTGTCTTCTTCAAAGATCAATGCAATATCACTCCTCTCTCTTTTCTGCAGAACATAAAACAGAAGGTTACCCGAATAAGACGTGCCCTTCACTTTAAAAAGGTTTTGAGTTTTCATACTACCATAGCCCAGTGTTCGATGTACAATAATACACACCGAAGGGCAAGCTACGTACCCTTTTTTTTTCTGAAACATTGAAATTATAGGCTTCAAAAGTTCAGCTAAATGGGCAAATCACACAGCGGTTTCCCTGTTTGTTAGGAAGAATTGCACGGCGCTTTGTGTGACCTACCAGAACATCAGGCTGATTCCCCCTAATATCACACGGGGGTGGGCTGTGGCACTCACACATAAGCACAGCGTTAATCACCATGCCAATTGAGGCATATGTATATATGTGTGTGTGTGTGTGTATAGAGAGAGCGAGACCTAATGGAGAATTGAATATCAACTGGTATCCATGCTCACAATCCTTTTTAATTGGGTGCATGAGGTTAAAACATTTGACTCGCATTGTCGGCTCCCTTGTCTCGATCACCCTCGGCTTCGTCTCTTTGGAGAGAATTTGTTATTTCGTTATTTATTTCGTTAATTATCATTCATCTCTGGCGTCACTCACGGCTGACAGTTAAGACTAGGATTTTGACGAGGTGACAGATGAGCAAATGCTTAATGTGTAGTCTGTAATGAGCCTGGGATCACCAGCCTGTCATCTACTCTACCCAGATTACGGGGTTCATCGCTAAAGGTGTAGCCTGGGTCTCGGGGCAGCCGTGCGCTATGTTTGCAGAAGCTTTCTTCGCATCCAAGTCCACAGAAGTCCTATTTTCCCTCTTTCATCTCATGGCTCAATTTATATCTATCGCTCATCATTATACTGAAGCGTTTGCTCTTTTTGCTTGTATATCCATTACTCTCAATTCTAACATTGAGAGTTATAATGTCCCTGCCCACGCCGCAGACTTTGAGGGGGCCCTAGCCAGCCTGCGCGAGGTGTTCAGAGCCCTTCGCCAAGCTGGCCTTCGCCTCCACCCGGGAAAGTGCCACCTGCTTCGCCGAGAGACAGCGTTTCCGGGCCAGGGGGTGGCCCCTGAGCCGGCCATGGGGGACGCGGTGAACGGTTGGCCCTCGTAACATCGTAGCTGCTGCCGAGCTTCTCGGGCCTGGAGTCCCGTCGTCGCTGTTTCATCCGGGGACTTTGCCACCCCTGCTAGCTCCTGACGTCGTCTGAGCCACAAAGGGGCAGGCCGTCTTGTGGGATGAGCAGCGCAACCTTTGACCCGCTGCGGACAACGCTCACCGGGGGGGGCCCCCGTCCTTGGCGTGCCCAGACCCGAGACGACCGCTTATCGTGGGTCACCGAGGGCCAGCGATGTGGCCCTCGGTGATGTCCATCCCCCAGAGGGGGGAACAAGGAGAACAGGTGGTGTCTTACTACAGTTGCTCTCTCTTGCCGACCTTAGGGCAAAGGATTGCGTTACCCGGCGGGAGCTGCTGGCCCGTGGTGCGAGCCCTTCGCCGTTCCCACCCTCGCCTCCCATGGCCGTTCAGTCCTGCTCGGGACCGACCGCGCTTCCCCGACCTGCTCAGCTTCTCTCAGCTTCCGGGAGCCAGAGGGTCAGCTGGCCCGATGGCGGGAGCTGGGCTGGCCGACTCCACGAAACGCTGTCGGCCCCGTGATGGGGCTGGATGCCGCCGCCGCCGCCGCCGCCAGCGTCACAGCGGAGGAGAGGTAGTAGTGGCGGTACTCGATGTCAACAGGCCTAGCGTTGGCCGATCGTCTCTATTTTCATATTGTCCAATCATGGTTATTCTAGATTGCCAAATATACGATCGGATCGCCAGGGGGCAGTTATTAATTAATGTTTAAGGTCTATTGCACACTGCTCAAAGATGACTCATTAATTTGTTAATTTATGTTTAAGGTCTGTGTATACTGCTCAAAGATGATTAATGAATTAGTTAATTCATGTTTCAGCTCTGTTGTGTACTGCTCAAAGGTGTCAGTGTTTTGTTGTCGTTGGTTTGGTGTGAGATTGTGGAACAGGAAGTTGGGGTTTCACGTGGTCGACGGACACTGTGTTTTTCCTGGTGTGGAAATAAGTTTGATTTAGTAGAAGGATGCAGTGTGATTGTGCAAAGCAATACATCACTTCAGGTCGTTTGAAAGTCACCCTGAGTCTTCCATTTCTTAAAACGCCTCAAATCATTACATATATATATATTCTTATTATTATTTATTTATCTGTTGCACACGTTTCAACAGAAATGTGGTCTGTTGTAGCATCTCTCCCTCACATTCTTTCTTTCATTATTTAGTTTCTCTCTTATTTTTTCAAGTGAAAATCTTAAAAACAAAAGCAAGACAAATATGGCGGAATTTATATTTACTTATGAAAGACAAATTGCATATTGAGAATATTGAGATGGATTGATTCATTGTAAAACAGTTTACACATAGCATCATCTATGTTCAATTTAAAATGGTCATAACTACTGCAGTGCAATGAATGGAATGGCATCTCTCCATCTCTCTGTCTCTCTGTGCAAGCTGAGTGCTATGTCTAGGGAAGATGGACGTCTACCCCCATACGAAGCATGTAAGACGTATTTGCTTTTAGCGCTTCTATCCCAGTACTCTCAGAAGAGAGCCAGATCTCTTCTTTCCTACCCATAACATTGAGAGCCGTTGTCGGTCTTCTTTCTCAAGAAGGTTGCACTCCCACTCCTAGCTCCGCACTCCATACATCCACACTGCCTATATTACACCCCCTGCGGCTGTAAAACAGCCAACCAGAAGCCTCCAACCATGTACCCGTCAAGCTTCATAATGTAACCCTCGTACATCTGGCTGTTCCTCTCATTTCTTGCCCCTGCAGCTTTCTAAGTCCATTGGGAACATGGGCTATGGAAAGCAGCACCACTGCCTGGCGAGAGCTGAGGTCATCCCCCTCACATCAGCCGCCTGGACCGGCTGAGGATGTTGGGGTTGATTATGGCCTGATGAAGCTGCGGCAGCATGGTGAGTAGAGTAGGCAGAGGGCACGTCCTCCCAGAGAGCAGAGAGCAGGGAGAGTTCCCCGAGCGTGTGATCCTCACCCAGCCGGGACCAGGCGTCCAATCGCCACGTCTCATGTTTGAGATTTTGGACGCGTTTTCAAAATCCTTTTATTTTTGTCACCCGGCAAAAACCTTTTGGCTTCTAGCGCTTCTATCCCAGAGAGGGCCCACGCTCAGTCCCTCTGTGTTTGTGTGTGTGTGTGTGTGTGTGTGTGTGTGTGTGTGTGTGTGTGTGTGTGTGTGTGTGTGTGTGTGTGTGTGTGTGTGTGGTAGTTTAGGATGTAAAATCAGTTTTGCCACGAATGTAAAAGCATAACCTTTCTACCTCTGTCAGCCTTTATAATGCGAGAAAACATACACTTTTATTTTTATTACAGGTACATTGTCTGACAACAGGAATGTTTGTTGCACAAACGATTTTACATAATCTACTCTAACTCTAATTAAGCAGTGCGTGTGGAAGCGTTTATCACTTATTTTATATGCCATCAATGAGCAGGTATGAGTTCCTCAAGGGAAATACATTTCAGGTCGTGCCAGGACAGTTTAGCAGTGAAATGACTCTTTCACTCGATGATGAATACATTTTTACTCTACCCGCTAAATTGCAGCCATGTCCAGCTGTTAGATTGTTAAATTCAACAGGGGGGGGGGGGGGGGGGGGGGGGATATATGGAAATATCGTTCATTTCCATATTTCTTTAATCAGGCACCAAAACGAACGCATGGGGATGCCATTAACCCCAAGCATAGAATGAGTATATATCAGCATACTAGCGCTGCTGTGTAATTGGATGTTAACAGTGGAGTGTCCGTTTACAGTCATCAGTCACCATTTGCCACCATCACATAATGTGTCACCGACCCACCAAGCAAACCAAGCCACCGTTATTTAACATTTGTCTGAAACGCCGAACAGTTGCACACGCATGTGCTCTTTTATAACTAGCTCAAGTGCTCTTAGAAAAGCAGGTTCTAACAGGAAGCTGTGTGTGTGAGAGGGTAAGTGTGTCACTCCTGGAGCGGGTGCTTTTTAGGGTCTTGGGTAAATGTCCTTTTCTTCGATTAAAATATATTTCTTTAGTACAAAAATAATAGAGCTAATAATAATAATAGCTCTATTATATCGTACAAATTGGAAATTAAGTTACAACATACAAATATATGATACAATATTTATTTGTATTACTATTATTAAGAAAAATAGTGCTATTACAATAACTATTGCTATTATTATATATAAACTAAATACATCACCAAAAATTACGCTGAAATATTTTGAATATTATTGATCTGATTAATAATTGTTATAAACAATATATAGTAGTAAATAAACCATGGATCTTCGATGCTGCTGCCGCTACTATTAAGCACCACGAGGTGCAAGATGTATCATTAATCTGGGGAACAAGCAACGATTTTGGTACATAGACTGTATGGCTCAGTACAGTTCTGTCCAGACTTGGTGGATTCAACACCTACCATTATCCACCTCCTCTCCTCGTTTTTTTGTCTTATTGGTGTCCAGTGAAGAGACTTATCAAAAACCACCAGGTAGACACCTGCCACATAGAGCCATTCAAAAAGTAGCAACAACAACAACAACAACAGGAACTGTGGAAATACCATTACTGACGATATGGTCTGTGTTGAAAAATGCCTCAAAGGAGGATTTTTCAATACAGCCAGTATTGTGTGTGTGTGTGTGTGTGTGTGTGTGTGTGTGTGTGTGTGTTGAAAAATGCTTCTAAGGGGGACACAGCAAACTCACTTGCATGTACAATGTTACAATAGGACATTGAGTGACACAACATCCCCATTATCCTGACAGGAAAAGTGCATATTGTTTTCGTAAACTAGTTTGAAAAGCAGTGAGAAATTATGAGTTTGCACCTGGCAACGCACTAGTGCCTACTCAGATCCACACCACACCGCTAACGACGACCAGCCATCACCACCCCCTCAAACTGCATTATCCGTTTTTTCATTCTTTAATGAGGGGTTAAAATCTCTTAACGACCGAGTTTCGGTCATTAATATTGTTACCCGCCATGGTTGCAGCAGAGTTCAATTAAATGTGAAATGATGCCACATATATCCTTGTTTTCTGGTCAACTGTTCTAAATAATGAGCTGACTATTTACAAGTGCCTCCACCTGTAAGGTCCTATATCTATCCTAGAAGGTGAGGGTGAGTCAAATGCAGAGACTGAATTCCCCACATGAGGAATATCGAAGCATATCTTCTACGCAGTTGAGTCGTAAGATTCATTCAACGCTCTACTCAAAGGTCTACACGAACAAGTGTCCTCTTTGTTGAAGAGATGTTTTATTATGGTGACTAAGCTTGACCAGCACACATCAACCTTAGCCGTCTGCATCCTTAAAGGGGAGGTGTCATGCTCGGCTATTTTCTAATATACGAGTACTGCTTCATAAAGACGGTGGGAATAATTAGGATCTGCAACATCAACTCTGTTTCTATGAAAAGAAAATAGGAAAAGTTGGACGATCAACATCGTTGGTTTACTGGTCAAGGATTTGCATTCTCCTAGAGTCTATAAAGAAATTGCCCTTGAATTTTTATAGTTACTTGAGGTCCCCTTATGAGTCACCATCAACAACAATAATAATAATATTTATACAAAATTGTTTATGTTCCGGCTTTAACACAGCTAACGTACTCCTGATGAATGGTAAAATGTATTCACATCAGTTATTATCCAGTATACCGTCTGAGTTCAATGATGTGTTTTTCAATGCCTCATAAGAAGGGCAACATGGAGAGGCTCGAGTAGCTTGGCTGATTCAAGTTAAGATGGACAGGGTTAAGCTGTCTCTTCCGCACACACGTTTCATCACACCTCACCTGTAACACGGCGTGGCCTTCACACAGCCTACACCTTTTTAAGGTCAAGCAGAGAGGAGAAATCCGTCTACGGTCAAAGTCAGACATCCAGGAGGATTTACACAAAGACTGGAAGTGGCGTCAAACATCTAGTTGGAATAGATCTTAGATATCCGGGGCTTTGCCTGCGTACAGCATGGCATGTGATCAAGCATGTGTGGGTCTGAGTTTCATCCTGCATGACCCCAGATATGAATGGCTAAGAGCCTGTATGCATTGAGTCTAACGGAGGTCAAAGCTTTGGGGGGGTTTAGTCGATAAATCCAGCACATAACGATAGGTTAATTGGAAGGGAAAGGTTAGAGGCAGACTTGGTGGAGAGCGTGCATGAAAGAAATAAAAGAAGAAACCATAACAAGGTGTTTAAAAATGATTGCTAAAGTATGCGGAAGAATAGTACAGCATACGATGTAGTAATTGAAAGGTATACAAAATGGCGGAAGGCAGCCCATCTTTTGTAAAAAACTCAAACCCAAACTACTGTCAGCACAAAATTACACATCTCTGCCACACACACTGAAATCGATGCCACACACTTAAAGTAAGTGCATCCCCATTGACTACAATCTCACCAGCACCCGTACTGCATTGGTGTCCTTCCTGAATGCAAAACACATTCTAGTGTCAAAGTCACAGAACATGCTACACTATGTATAAGAGACACAGCAGAAGAAAACAAACTTCCACTGGCAAATAAAGTTATACATATATATATATATATATATATATATATTTGTTTATTTCACGTATATGTGGAGGGCCACACTAAGCGTGTAGAACTTCTGTTACAGTTTACTTGGTGTGGAAATCAGTGCTATCTCAAGTAGCCTGGCAGGCCTCATAGCTATATGGCAGTGTGGATGCAAGGGCGCAGGAAGCAGGAATGGAGGGAGATGACGGGGTCAGGGGGAGGCTGCTCTGGAGAAGAATCCGGCTGTCTGCAAAGCCCCAGCCAAAGTTAAGAACGTACCCCTGAGGAACAAAGACAGGTAGATCTTTGGCAGGTACAGGAAGGCACAACGAGATTGGTGTGTGTGTGTGTGTGTGTGGACAACATGCCTCTGGAAAAGACAGTCCTGCACTAGAGTATAAAGTGGGAAGATTTCTGTAAGGCTGACCTTTAGACAATTTAGTGGCTATCCTCAGCAAAGTTGAATTTAAATATATATAGTTAGTACACAGACATCCTGTCGATAGACCTGACAGCTGTGCAGGAGCACATATGGTGTGCCACAGGTCACCATTATGGATTGGATGAAGGAAGTAGTATGTACGTGTGGGGGGAGGAATACTGAGGAGGCTTTTTTTTATCATTCAGCATTCTCCCTCCAGTTGCACACCTTGTTTGGTCAGGGAGATATATTGACCCGTTAGAAAGTAACTGATCACGCCTTCACATGTTCTATATCTTTTTTCAACATACAAAGTTATCCCATCAAGGCGAGCCCTGACTTGTCAGGAAACCAGCAAAGAAAGAAACCCAGCAAACAAAACACATTTGACACGTTTGTTTCATAGCTCTCTCATAATCTGCCCAGAAGAACTGAATTGCTGCGCACTAGCAGAGAATATATGTATTTTGACACTGTACTGCATTGGTGTATGTGTAAATATATAAAATGCTTCAACAAGGCACTGAAGCATGCTATATTTAAGACTCAAGTTTCGAGAGTGTAATTATCAAATGCGTAGTAAAACACAAGGCAGTTCTGGGCAGTGAAATTCTTAGGACAAGGCACACGGGAGAGGAGATAAAGATATTGATACAGTACAAAGTCTAGCCGGTCCCCTTTTATTGTTCCTGCAGTTTATTAACGCATAAACTATAAACATTTCCCAAAAGGTGGGGCAGCTAATTGTGACCCCTTAGGGTTCCTCTGTACTTTATGTTTTAATAAATTTCTTATAAGTTGCAGTGAATTAAATCGTTTTCATTTCGAGTTAATGAACAAGTGGTGAAACAATCTTTCATGTCCGTCAGGGTTTTTATAGTTCTGAACCCTTCCATTCACGGCATGTATTCTGCCTGGTAAAAATTCAATTTCTCTTGAGTGTTTCTAATAACTCACGCTCACTATCTTGGCCAAAGAGGTGACATTATTCAGATGACACATTCAGATAACTGAGGGAGGAAATTGTTAATTTTCATTGGCCCTCTCTCAGTTCATCAGTCAGTCTGTTATTTTGGCCCCAGGATCTGAACACCACAGTGGCTCCCAACCTTTTTTGGCCCGTGACAAAATCTTCAGCCCTGAAAAACATCTGCAACAAAATTTTGTCTATCCGCTTCCACACACATTGTTTTAACCCAATCACCGTCTGCTGGCAATATCAATGTTCCAGTGAACGTAATCAAATTGCTATATTACACACTAAGTGATTAGTGGTAGTTCGTGGCTTGTGGCTACGAATAATTAGTCAGTTTGTAAATACAGGACATCCGTGAGACGTGCTAAAATGGAACATCAAATATCAGCTCATGTCAGCACTCTCCTGCGACCCTATATGCACATCAGGGGACCCCAAGTTGAGTCCCGACCCCAAGGTTGAGAACCAGTGGTCAACCACATTTCAACATTGAACGACAGCGGGCCTTCACTTCCTCTGTAGTTTCCACATTCGCAAAAGCCCTTTTCCAGATAACTTTCCTTTCCTTTCTCATCTTTCACCTCGTCGTCTTAACTATCCCCCCCCCCCCCCCCCCCGCCTCCCGCTCGTCTTTCTGTTCGAACAACGTTCTGCGTCATGCGGTTTGCCCGACAGGTACATCCAGTCTGTGGCTTTGTTCCCACCGTGTTGACAAAATGCTGGGCGGCAGGGGCCGGGCACCTCGCCATAACATCTCGCCAATTAGACCAACGTGACGGGACGCGGCGCGCGGCGCGCGGCGCGCCACCCTCCTCCATGCTAATGAGGGAGCGCGTTGACAGTGTCTCTTTGTCGCCGCCAGCTATCCCTCTGTCGACAAAGAGCCGGCGATGGAAAAACCAAAACCGAGTAATGAGAGACATGGCAGCACCAGCAGAGAACCGTGGAGGACGAGGCTCGGTCGGTCTCGCTCGTTAGGTCCACATTGATCGGCGACACAAAGCGCCCCCCCCCCTCTACACACACACACACACACACACACACACACACACACACACACACACACACACACACACACACACACACACACACACACACACACACCTCCTCCCCCCCCGATCCCCGACAGCCTGTGGTTACGGACAGCTGTGGATGGTCGCCAATAGCGCACGGGTCAATAGGTCTTGATTGGGCCGTCACGGGCGCGGCGAGAGATAAGGCACGGGGCACGAAGGCTCGTTGAGAACGAGGACAGTTTCAATACGTAGTTAACCCGAGGTCACAGTGTCTGTCGGATGGATTGAGATGGAGCGACAGCAGATCGCCACGATTGACTGGGTGAGCAAAGCTGCAGCCGAACAGCATCCCCAGATCCCATGGTCTGATCCCTGGGTTAAAGGGATTGACTCCCGGGTGTGGGTCTCACACAGGGGCGCGTTGACTACTCCATGTGGCTAGGCAATGTCCGGGTATGGTGTAAAGCAGTAAGGGAAACGCGCAACCAAACACACACACACGCATGCACGTACGCACACACACAGATGTACATATGAGACACGCACACAAACAAAGATATACACAAGTACACACAGAGATATATTCAGATACAAAGACATTCACACACACACACACACACACACACACACACACACACACTTTAAATTCTCATTCTCATATTTCTTTGTGAGGTACATTTTATTCTAAAGTTCAAAGTAATATACTTTCTTGGGATAAAAACAGTAATTAACAGCATTGCAAATGTCACAAAGGTTTGTCTTCTAGCAATTACCAACTGGTGCACTTCAGTTCCATGAAATGAAAACAAATGATCAAACCAAATCACCCACACATTAAACAAAGAAGCATATGGTAAAGTATTTGGTAAAGATGTTGGTCGTGCTGTTTATCAAAAGGTTAATATTGACATGTTGTGCAATAGGGACTGCTGTAATACGTCCGTCAGAAAGATCCTAAAACTCAGATCTACACAGCACAATCCTTGCAGTCAGCAAAACAAATCACAGCAAACTCAATTATACATAATATAGAACAAAGCAAGCCAGTAATAATAAAGCAGAGAGCGACACTAAGTAAATAACCACACCAGTGAGAAGAAAGAACAAGCAAGACAAACAGAAAATGGCTTCACTTCCACACCCAGGGGAGCGTGGGACTCTCGTTTGAAAAAGCCGCTTCAGCGTTTACATTGAACGTCACGATGCCTTGATCAGCACTTATTGTGTAAATGTAACAGTGCGAAGGACTTGTAGTCTGATGCTGCTTTGGGATGTTTCGCACATTTCCGGACTCTGCACTGTGTATTACAGTGATCTAAATGCAACCACCATTTACGAGTGTGGGCTGAGAGAATGGCCTACGGTACACTGATGCAGAGGAAGCTCTCTCTGTGCAACTCTCCATATAACATCAATGTGGCAATGCCCATGCTGCACGCCAACTAGGTGGCTGCCACACACCACGTAGGGGGCTTTTGTAGGCTCCAAGGACACAGGGTGGTGGTGTTGATATGATGTGGTGTGGTGGCAATGATACATGACGCTGGTGCTCCATGTTGCCATGCAGGAGATCTCTCCCTGAGTGCGTGTGGTGACGGCTGGTTTAACCTGTGCACACTGATTACTCAATGTGCAACAGGTATGAAGCCTCACCCAGCCCCAGAGTCCAATCAGACTCAGGCGAGGCTGCTTAAACCAGCCATCATCCACACACACTCCACAATCAATATATTCCATTTGTTTGTGCCACATGCTAACTGTATGATCTATATAATATAATATAATATATATTATTTTAGGATGTCAGAATGCACGTTTGTTCACCTTGCAGTGAAGATCAAACACCCTGATATGATGGAGCTGCTGAACATACTAGTGGATGTTTGGGGACAATGTCTAAGGTCCCATCACGACATCTGACCGTTGAAATGGTATTGTTACCCTACTACACTTACTACAGTTCAAACATGCTTTACTTCAGTTTAAATCAATTATATGAATTAATTTATCTCTTCAGTTATGCTGGTATTGTTGTGGAAAGTACAACACTTAAACTCACACAAGGAAAGAGATCAGGAAACCGCCGAATAAAGTTGAAGACTTTTATTTAGGGCTTTAACAAAGCAATACAAAAGCCGAGCTGGTCTGCAGAACATCTGCTTTTCCAGCTTCGGCAAACAGTTTTTATAGTCTCTTGCTCCCTGATAAGCTCCAAGCCAGGGCTGTTATCACACAATGCCCATACATGGCTTCAACATCAACCAACTTTTGTTTCTTTCTGTTCTGTTCCTGGTCTTCAGGCACAACTCGTTTTAACACGTATTGGCGGCAAACCTTTCACCCAGTTCCTCTCATCCCTCGCCTAATCCATTCCTTTCACAACACTTAAAATTTAACATTAGTACATGCCGTCGGCACAGAACATTGGTTGATATTTTTAAGAAGCAAGAGTCTCTTCAGGAGACTCACCAAAGACTCCAAGCAGGCAAGGGATATGAAACGTATCACAATGGTAACGTACCCCATGTCTTTTACCTTTTCATCATCCATCCATCGTCTTATGACAACCCAATCCATCTATCAAATGAAATGATCAAAGGGAAAGGCTGTATATTCGTTTTTATTTTGACCTATGCCGATAACCTTGAATAAAAAAACGGACTGTTTATTGTCCAACTTCTCAGCCCAGGAGAAGTGGTGCTGAAATGCTGACCTGCCATTTTAAATGTATTAAGCAATTAACCTGGTGGCCATTTTGGGGGGAGGTGATACTGCATTCAGCGTTTAGAACCAAGATGGCCGCTAGGTGGATACGATCCATTGCAAGCTGTACCATATTATTTGTCTTCTATATTATAATTTTCTATAATACTATAAGATAAAGGAAGGGACTAACCCATTGCTATCTGTCTCCACTCTGAATCAACTCAAAATCATGGGGTGAAACCACTTTGCTGTTGGCTGGTAGGGAGAGAATACTTCAATAATGAACAAATTGCCACATGCATTTTATATTAGCTCCATATAAGAAACCTGAATTATAGATTAACAAAATCACCCTGTAAAAAGAATAGTTTTTTGGACAGATTCCTTATCTTGCTTTATGGTGGATGTGATGAAACGTCACTATTGATGGATGGATGGATGTCAACTGCATTCTTGTTTTTTTCCTACTCTGTGATTGATGCTTCTCAGCGGCGTACATGGAGGGCAAGTAGTGACAAGGCCTTTGATTTGGACACGAGCCTTCAGGGAACGTGTGTGACCTTCCCCAGAGTGATTCTGAGGGACCCGTGCCAGAGAGAAAGTAACAACCCAGAGAGCGATGGAGAGCGGGAGCGTGTGTCAGAGTGACTCAGAGAGAGAGGGAGGGATATATTTAATGCCCAAATCATTAGGACAATACAATGGCGAGAGATTTGAGAGGGTGAGGAGAGGGGTTAGGAGTGGGGTTAGGGTGAGGAGAGGGGTTAGGAGTGGGGCTAGGAGTGGGGTTAGGGTGAGGAGAGGGGTTAGGGTGAGGAGAGGGGTTAGGAGTGGGGCTAGGGTTAGGAGTGGGGTTAGGTGTAGGGTTAGGAGTGTGGTTTGGTTTTCAGTTCCAGTGGTAGGGTTAGGGTTTCCTAGTTGGGTTAGGGTTCAGGGTTTGCTTTTCTTTCTTCATTTATCCCTCTACTTTCTCGATTGTCCCCCTTCATGCCTGAATTGCCCCCTTGCCGCCTTCTCTCACACGTAGCCACAGACACCTCAACATGTCAGAACGCTAAGCTAATACAGTGAAGGGCTGAGTGTAACTGTTTTGTGGCAAGGGAGGGGAACGACAAAGGTGCAGGTCCATATAAACTCAAATGACTTTGTCCATTTGTGGAGCCGCCTAAGCTGAAGTATACAATGCATGTGCTGAAAAGGGGCTATCTGTTTTGGCCATGGTGACTTGTGTGATGATACAGAGCGATATTGATCTTATCTAACCGATGCACCCTGTCCATCATTCGGTCTAATCCTACCCAATCGCTTATGGGTGTTTGTGGGGCAGGGGGTTACCTTCTGGGCAATTTGTATTAAGAAAGGTTTGTGCTCTATGGGGCCAGGGCAAGGTAAGTGGGTAAAACGTGTCTACTATGCCATTATAAATAATGGCAAATCACAACAGGCTATTATAGTAATTATGATTGTCAAAACCGTGGCACACTGGGGTGTATGCTTAAATGAAGCACAGACACATATTACATGCTTATTCATGCAAGATAACTTATTTTAGAAATACTCAAAAATATTCTGAAAATGGGGACACTTTTGGACACATCTTCATTATTCGTGAAGATTAATTGACTGAAGATTGTTCACCTGAAGATTGATTAACTGCATTATTTGCCGAATATTTTGTTCCCTTCACACGTGTGCAAGACAACGAAATGTAGTAAAGGGAATCTATACACTATGATTTCACCCGTTACATATATATCCTTTGAGGCAACAGGATAAGCTCTGATTGCCTTTGCGTGTGTGGGCAGATGTACCATCAAAGACTGAAATTACTATGACAATAATGACAACTGATTGACAACCAAGAATAGAATGACGTTAAAATTTGAATTAGACGGACCTGTAAGGTCTCACCGAAAAGCCAATCTATCCTGAAAGGATAGGATGAAAGCTCATTCAAGGAAGCAGCTTCTTCTTAGCTGGACCATAGACCCATTGTGCTAAAAGTGACTCATGGACGTGAATGATGAGAACTCATGAATGCATTACATCATAAAATAATGAGTTCAACCGAGTGAAATGAGGAGATTATGCAGAAAACGAATTGTGGGGAATGTTCCCGAACAAAACAGTTCAATGGTGGAAGGTGATTGCATTAGAGGATAAAGAGTGCAGGTGACGACTGGGACTGTGTGTTTTGTTTCTATTACCATGCTAATGATATTGTCAATTAGAACTATTAAGTAATGCATTCAGAGGCGCGTGGCTACTAGCATACATCACAACATTTACTGGACAAATTTCAAATATTGCATCCGCAAAACGACAAATATCGCATCCGATAATCAGTCCACAAACTAATAAAGACAAAACTAATTAGATGACTCCCTCTCGGTTAAATACTTGCTAGTGCATGCATCACCTCTGATTGGCTGACAGGGTTACCTTTCACCTGCTGATTAAGCGTTGATGGGACACACCTGTCCTGTGCTTATTGGAGCTGAAGTGAAGAGGCTATTACCAGGGGTTTGGAGGTTCCAGCTTGTTTTTCGTTTTTTGTTCATTACAGGGTTACAGGGTTGGCGTACAAGCGGAGTCAGGGGTTTTGTTCCCCTTTGAATACACGGAACACCAGCGGACTTAATCCGAAATGAACACCGCTGACACACACACACTTCACAAACGAGGACACACAGGGAACCAAGCCGTGCATTTGATGGAGCAGAATCATGGGGTTTGAGTGACGCTTGCGTTTCTCTCCACACGCCCGCACTGCACTTCTTCACAACTGATTCCCGAACGCCCTTGGATTTAACGGCAGACCGAATTGTACAACCTTGCTCGACTAAAAGGTGTGTTAGGGGTGGACGTGTGATGTGTCGGTCTTCAGAGCCTGAGGGGGAATGGAGATGAGTGAACCCAGGGCAAATTAAATACGTCTTTAGTAAGTGAAACATAGAAACCACAAGTCAGCACAGACAGGGACACTCCGGGGAAGGAAAAGCAATTCAAACAACAGTTCACATGGATGGCAGCTGCACGCACGCACGCACGCACGCACGCGCGCAAGGTGTGACAATGCAGAATCTTGAATAAAAAGTTGGTCTGTATATTTGTTTCAAACTGCTTTCATTTGAAAGACAACATAACACCTTTTTTTGGTGTAAATTGCCTTTCAGAACACTGCTTGCTTTTTTTTTAGTTTTGACAACTTAGTGTGGGGTACCCATGGGAACCCATGAGGCGTTCCACAAAGACACTACAATCAAAAGTTATGGATGGAGAGGAATGAGGATCCTTCAATGCTAGCTCTCTGACCGTCAGCTGACCCCTCTCCTCTTGTCTTAGAGATGAGAGCCGGGGGAGAAGTGAGCTGTCCGCCTCTGGTTTGACGCACGACTCAAACGTGTCAGCTTCACCGCTCTCAAGTATGGACATCTTGACTCCTCATGGTAAGTGAACCACTGCCATCCGATGAACTCACACACACACACACACACACACACACACACACACACACACACACACACACACACACACACACACACACACACACACACACACACACACACACACACACAAAATGGTAATGACTACATACTTTTGAATCCTTTTGTGTTATTCTGGGTCTTTTGTACACCATGAAAAGCCTTCTGAACAGCTGATTATGCACCTGGGTACCAGACATAATCCCGCGTAGCCAGTCACGTGGGGGAGTTTGTTGTCCAACTTGCTGCCAAACAGATGGTTGCATTAGGATTCCTGAGCTTCCAGATATCACACTTTTGTTCTGCAAGCTTGCAGGCTAAAGGTCTGGCAAATAATAATAAAAAAAAAATAGGTAATCTCAAGCGTATAGACAATTGTCCCAACCCAGTATTTCAACTCGTCGTCTGATGAGGAAACTGGAGGGTCGCTGGTTTGATCCCTCCCTTCTCTCTAGCAAACGTGAAAAGATTTTTAGGAAAGTGCAAGATTTCAAACGTTAAAAAAAAAGCACTGCAATGTGAAGAAATAACCGTTTTGACGTTATGTCAAAGACGCCCATGTATCATGTTGCAGAGAAATGCACTTCAGTTAGCTGCTAGCGCCAGCCCATACACCTCGTCATGCCGCTTTGTTGCTCAAGAGGCGAATGCCGCCACTGCAGCGTCCAGTCTGCCCTCAGTCCAACATGAGGGTGGAAGTAGCGCTGCCAAGAAGGCGTATTCTAACCTCTTCTCAATCAGGTCAAAAACACACTGAAAAATGCCATGCTGGCTCTAAGTTATCGGAGAAACTAACAGACGACGCCACAGCACAGATTCACTGTAGACCTTCTGCGCTGGTTGAAGGGAGAGGGACGGGAGGCGGACCAAAGACCCTTCGGAGGAGAAACGGCTGAACGCGAGGCAGGTGTAATTGAGCGTGGACGACGACCACATTCAAGACATCGCTAATTATCCCGGACTGACATTGACGAGCGTCAAACACCGTTGAGACTCGATTGGCTGAACGGTGTTTACGAGAGAGCTTCCGAAAACCACAGCCGTTATTAAACCTTCCACATTGATCCCGGTGAGCTGAAGTGAATTAGACAGGTGCCAGGACACATGTCCTGAGATTGCTTGCCTGACATTTAATGGCCAGTTGTGGCCTTGAACGTAACTCTGATATTCGCAGCTGGCACCAGACATGGGAAATATACAGGCCACACGTTTGGCGACTGCTGGTTATAAAGCCAAAAATAATAATAACTTTGGGCATTCCTTCCAAATGAAGGGCTGTTCTTATGCCACTGGTTTGAAGAGAAGCGCAGGTCTGTCTTCCATCAACAGCTGACAACCGTGTGTTTGTGTGTGTGTGTGTGTGTGTGTGTGTGTGTGTGTGTGTGTGTGTCTCTTGGTGTACCCAGCAGGCCTGAGTGGCACAAAGTGTATGCGGCCTGTTTGTTAGAGTCGTTAGCATTTGTGCAATTAAACGTCGGCCAGGCTTGGAACCCGCACTTTTGTTTCCTAGCCAGAGTTTCCTTTCAAACGAGCCATTCTGCACCCTGGCATCTTCCTTTAACCTATCGCTGTCTTGTCCTGGCATCTTCCTATTACCAATCTCCGTCTTGGCAGCACAACTAAGAGGGCTGTTCTCGGTATTACCAGCGGCTTCATTGCATGATTCACATAGTCCTCTGTATACATCTGTGTTTATCATTAAAGCAGGGCCATTTCTGTATATTTTGTCTTGGGAAAAGAAATGCAGTTGGTTATCGTATTTCTATTATAAACGTACTAATGTACTGGAATGCACGTCATCATTTCTGGGATACTGGAATATTTGTATTAGATGTTTGGCCAAAACCTTTCTTTTATGAGCAGGGGGCTCGCATCACACCATCTGCCCCTCTAACCCTCCCCCACTGCCCCCTGCCCTCCCCCACTGCCCCATGCCCTCCCCCGCGGTCCCCTGCCCTCCCCCACAGTCCCCTGCCCTCCCCCACAGCCCCTTTCCCTCCCCCACAGCCCCTTTCCCTCCATGGGTTTGAGTACAACCACTCATCGATAAGGGAGGAATGCTGAGCCTGCCTGCCGTCTTCATTAACACCTTTCCGATGCTCAGGATGGAGCTGTCGTCTGACTCTTGTTTACTGATCAAAAGTTCCCATCGGCACCAAGGTCTTTTTTCACTTCACCTGTGTCTGGGATAAACATGAAACCCATCCGTTGTTCCACCGCTGCCAGTCTGTCTCCCAACTTGATCCCAGTACGATAGCGAGTTGTTGATGTTATTTATTTAATGTTAGACTACTTTTTGGTGTCTAGTGAGAAGGTTGTGGAGCAGCGCGTGTCAGTGTGTTTGTTGCTATAACATTAGTAATAACCATATTATTCATAAGACTCCATTCGTTCTTAACGGCCTGCCGAATTCCGATGAAAACCAGGCTCTGCCTTGGCCAATGGGCAGCTTGTCCTGAATTTCCCTCACAGATGCTAAGTGTGTGTGTGTGTGTGTGTGTGTGTGTGTGTGTGTGTGTGTGTGTGTGTGTGTGTGTGTGTGTGTGTGTGTGTGTGTGTGTGTGTGTGTGTGTGTGTGTGTGTGTGTGTGTGTGTGTGTGTGTGCACCCTGTCAGGGTTTAAATGAAAAATACTTCCATGTGTTATTTGGACCACAACGCTGGCTAGTAAACTGTAATCTCTACGTTCTTACTTGTTTGGGATTAATTACTTGTTATTTCCCCACGATTAGTGATGTGTTAGGAAATGGTGTTTGGCTGATGTCATATCAAGACTAGAGAAAACCCTTTCAGATACAACTTCACAACACTCCTGTTGTCATTCAACATGCTCAGTCATTTTATGCTGAAACCGGACACATGGATGTGCCAATACTGTTTTGCCATATAGTCTTTCTTTAGCACAATGACCTGCACATGAAACATAAGTAACAAGCAACATGATTTAGCCGGTGCCTTGACAGTGGTCTTCCAGTGCAGTCCAGCGTGTATTGGAGCGTCCACATGGTCCAAAACTAAAAATAGAAACGTCTGGAATGACACAATGGTGCTCCTGTACAATTTCACCTATTGACCTTAACAGCCTCAATTCACAGCCTCCATTTTCACGTAGCAGCGCCACATAAAGCGGTTGTTCCATACAGTCCGCTCTCTGAGAAATAGTCGCCGTCCTTTGCAGTGAACGGCTAGCCAAGAAAAGAGAAAACAGACTGAAAGGAAAAGTGGATGGTTCGCGCTGCTCTCCAACTCCACCACTCATCAATAACTCTTGCGCAGTGCCCCCCCCCCCCCCCCCCCCCGCTCTCACCCGGGATCTCTTAATGAACAAAATGGCAGGTATTTCAGAGAGAAGGACTCTGGGGTTGGTTGAAGCTGACAGCTTCACCGAAGAGCACAGTGTGTCTGTGTTTGGGCAGTGTTTCAAAAGCTTGATGTCCTATTGCAGTAATTATGGGGTCCACACCTGCAGCCTGCCAAGAGGCAAACAGGGAGAGAGAGAGAGAGAGAGAGAGAGAGGTTTCATAACCGCAAATATTGAAAACATTATTTTTGACTGAATCACCTCTTCAGAATCCAAGCCAAACAGTCCACTGAATACTTTCCTTTCTTCTTATTGTCCATTCCAACAGGTTCAGCTAGAATACCTTGAACAGGATGTCCTGATCCCAAGGGTTTGACCTTAAATAACAGTATCTCTGGACCCAACCGTCGCCCGATTTATCAAAAGAAGCTAGACTTGGGTTCATAGGCGTCATGGCCATTTTTGGATATCCATATGTAGATATGATCATTTTATATTATGAGTCTAATGTATTCTTGTCCTAGATCATACCTCAAAAAGTCAGACCCCCTCTTTCCCTATGGTATTGGTTTCTTCCAAAAGTTGCAGGATGAAATCGGTTGGCGACTGCGGGTACGCACGCACGCAGGTGGCGATCTGCTGCGTATGAATGCTCGAGGAGATGTAGGCGACGGCTCACCGCTGCGATGAAGTCAGGGCCGGATGAACCGTTTACCGTTTAGTAACAACATCTGTTGTTAGATCAAATTTTACGTTAACTTGCTGTGTTGCCGCTGCACCTACCCACAACGCAACAGACTACGAGCTGACGGACCCAATAATCAATCACGCCAGGTCAACGCCGGGTTGGCGTCGCCACGGTACCTCGTCAACGATCACGTGGCACTGAAAAAGGAAAACGCCGCAAAAACGGAGAAGCCGGGAGGAATGTTAAGTGGGAGCGCCAAACGAAATGCTGTTACTGTTAGGCATCTGTGAATAATAAGCTGTCTTTATTTAAAAGCACCTGAAGACTGTTGAAGCATTGAACGGTTTGAACCACAGTTCAGTTTGAAGCATTGAACTAAAGGATGCCTCTGTATGGAGTTCTATAACAAAGGCTAAGTTGTTGAACATTTCATTGTACACTTGATGATTATTGTTTTCTTTTGGGGGGGGGGGGGGGGGGGGGGCACTTGAATGCTGGTGCACAGGGGCACAGTGAAGTGCTAATACGGTGCTTAGCAGAGCATCAATCCCCCTTTTCAAACGTGTGAGAATTAAATGCACTTAGTTAGACACACATTTTATTTGAAGAATATAGACGTAGCTTTGCATGATTCCCTCTCACAACTGAATGAAGCCACCCCACAATCCGGTTGTTTAGCCTTCTGGCTCGTGACGAAGCATCCTTTTTTAATCCTCTGGCGTCGTGGTTTCGGGGCTAGGTTTGACTCGGAGAGGTTTATTCAGAGATACAAGGTAAACGGACATGCACTCTGGGGGGGTGGTTCATGAAGCATCTGCCGGCTCCAGGGACATCTTCAGTCTGTGTGGTGCATGGGCATGGATGGTAAAGGAGCCACGCCTACAGGGTCTGACTTATCTCAGACCCACACAACTTTATATGGTGTTGCGTTGACCACTCTGTGTAGAAGCTAGTCAGAGCTGTTGTTAGTGCCATACCTTGTTTTTCTAACAGACAAAACAATTGTAAACACGGTTGAATAATAATTAAATGGTAAGAGCCGGTAATCCCCATGCGATGAACTGGCTGGAAAGACAGTAGAGGGTACACTGAAGTCTTTCTGTAATTTGGCTAGTGCCGTAATTATCTTGGGAAAGGTTATTTGAAGAGGAGTCCGTAAGTTGTCATTACCTGTGATTGCTCCTATAAATGGCTTCTGTAATGGTGGCCCGGCTGTGAATCCCAGATAGCAGCGAAACGTTTAATTAGATTAGTCAACCCATTTCAGCAGGGGGCGTCCATTTCAAAGTCACTTATCTGAACATTAAGTGATCTCCAAAAGCAGGCATGCGTCTCTCGCTAACTTGTCAGACAAAGGATTTGGATTCTCTGGATCGGGTCACAAAGAAGGCAAGTGGTTGAAATACAGTGCAAGGCTAATGCATTACGACAAGGTGTGAATGCATGTGCAAGTTGTGTTTTTCCCCCAACAATAAACAGCCACGCCGCAAAAGGACTGATCCTCTTTTAACCGAATATCTGCGGAATGCAAAGAAAAACAGCAATTAATTCAAGAGTCATTAAGGAAACGTTCTTCCAATTAACCGCATAAGCCTCCAAGTCATGGAAACATTTTCACACAATTCAGATTGACTAGAACTGGTCGTTTTGAACACTCAATCTGAAGTAGATTTCAGCATCCTATTTCAGCCTTGGCGTGAATGCAGCTAATTTCTGCTCATTCTGTAAACACTTCATCTACGTCTGCTTTGCAGTTGTGTGAGTGTCATGACCTTAAAAATGTAGCACTCTCTACTCTTACTAGAGATGTGACTAAGTCAGCTAAAGTGGAATCGTGTAATGAAAGTTCCCACTGGCGTTAATCTAGGAACATTGTTATAGAGGGATTAATTAATAAGTCACTGGCCTCTTGCAAAACATCAGAGCGGCAACGTGCCGTGCTTGTCAACATGCCAAAGTAGTCCCAGAAAAACGTATGGAATACTGGTATGGAAGCAGAGTGGATGTGTGAAGCGGCTCATGTTTACACCTCCTTCAAATCCCAGGAGATGTGACGTTTTGTAAGGCACGCCCGTCATGAAACAAGGGAACCAGGAAATAATTGACCCATGGAAACGGACCTTTGGCTTTAGAAAAAAAAAATACTTTTGTTGACGTGATGAGGTCCGCACGGGACTTGCTGCGCCTGGATGTGAACAGCGGGAATGTAGGTCAGAGGTCAAGTCCAAGAGACACCGAGTCATACGGCAAAAAAAGGGAGTCTGGGTTTGTGAGGGGGTTGCACGCACATCCCTTTGGATGTTTCTGCCCACCGTATCCTCCACCATCTGGGGCGCTTTCCATGTTTCATCGGTCTGATATATTGTCCGCTTTTTAAAGGGCTGATCCACTGGCCATGTTTCCTTTTCTTTTCCTATCGCTCGCCGTCCTTCTTTTCTCCTTTTTACATTTGTATTGATTTGTCCTCAGCCTCTGCTTCGGCTTATATTGGACCCTTTGACCCTATCGCGCTCTTTCTCTAACGCTCTCACGTTGGCAATGGAGACATTCTACCACAGAAAACCAATTTGCCTGGGTGGAGGATTGGTTTCAGAAGGGGTTTGTCTGCCATTACACTTCAGATATCAATCTAAAGTCTGTTTTGTGAGACTACAGTCAAATGTATATTATTTCGATTCTAACCCCACTCCCTTTTCCCCATTATTACTTACATTGAGAACAGTGTTTGCGCAATTTACCGCAACAATGAGGGATTTTCTATTCTGTGAAAATTTGAAACAAAACTAGTGTTCTGGAAAACTCCGTCCAAAATGATTTTCAAACTGCCCTCTAAAGCTCCTTTGTGTAAATGAATGTGCGCTGACTCAACTTTTCTCCTGCTATTCCAGCTTTTAATGATTTTTTTCATTAACGAGCAGCTGTTAAATTGCTGAGAGACCTTAGTGCAGATGAATGCTCGGCAAGAGATGAGAAGCTCTGTTTCATCGCAATGTCTGACTTCCTAGGAGTACTTCCTTCATTCAGTGCTTTGAACAGAATAGCTGCAGGGAGGGATATGGATTGGGGGGAAATTTGAAAGACCCTCAGAGAAGGCAAAACGTTGAAGATCTTTGGTCAACGACAGGAGACTTGAACAGACAGTCCATGATAACATTCGTCTGAATGACATTTTGTTTTTTATCGTCGCGATTCTCACGTACGTCTGAAACAAACAAGCGTGGGCATATCTGCCTTCAACTCTTATACAATCTTCAAATCGTACCCATTACGTACTTTACTGACCACTTTTGTTGTGATTGTTGTTTATTGACTTGACGTCGGATAAAATAAATAACCATACAAAAGAACAACCCGCACCTTTTGATTCCCACAGCTATCCTTCACTGATGTTTGATTGCTAGTTTGGAAACTCTGGGAACACACTTTAAGTCTTTAATTGCCTCCCATATGGATTGTGTTGCTTTGTTTGTTATCAACAAAACTCCCACACCACTTTGGTATAAAAGCCTCTGGTTAAAAAAGAAATGTAAATGGAAGTCAGAGGCAGAGATGTTGATACTGTTGTGAGAAATGAGCTTGATATTTGCTGGCCCTTCACCTGACAGGTATTCAGGACGGGCTGATGTTTTCAAGTGGTTGTGGTCTGGGGCACTAGCTTGCGTGTTGTGTAGTAATGAGCAACATGATTGTTTTGACGGATTGTTAATGCAAATACATTTGGAGTGCTCTTCAGCGAGGCAAACCTCTCGTATCACATTATGGTTCCACATAAAGAAAAGAGTCCTATGGTTTTGTAGTGTGTGTGTGTGTGTGTGTGTGTGTGTGTGTGTTTGTTTGTACTCAATCAATGAAAACATGACATCCATTTAACATTTGCCATTAAATTACTAAAACAAACGTAATAAATCATAACCGATTACCATCCACTGATGACAATCTTCACCTTTCGATCAATAGGCCTTCGCTAGCTTACATTTTTTACTTTGTCGCAAATTTTTTTGTTTGTTTATCTGTATTTGTTTTCTCTTTCATATATGTTATAAGAAAAAAAATCAAGGACATCAAAGTTGATGGAAAGGTTTTACATTTTACAATTAATGTGATACATGATGTCACAACGCTTTTATTTCTTAGTGGTGAATGCCAAAACAACACAGTTTACTATGTGCTCTTACACATAACAAGGGACGCATGGACACACTCACTCACTCACTCACTCACTTGCATTGTTAAGTGTCTTGGTTTACACAAATAAACATACACAGTTGAACACAGAGAAACACAGATGGTGGAGATTGTAAATCTATACTCTGCAACCAGTTCTTTCCCTCAGGATACAAAATAAACAACACTGAACCGAAACAAAAAGATGGTGTAAAATGTCTCATTGCTACATTTACAAAATGGACGTCTGAACGAATGTGTGGAACTCTATCTGGGCAGCGGTTGATGGCCGTGTCTGAGAGGGTCAAGCTTCTAGGACTCCTGCGTTATAATGCCATATCGCTCATTATAACGCTCACACACACCAACGATCGCCTCGGTGTGGGATCTCGTTTTTTGGTCATTTAAAAAAGGAACACTAAGGATGATCATCCCAGCATGCGCAGCATCGCTCATGATAATGCTCACCCACAACAACGGTATTAGCGTAAAAAGAATCACAAAGTTGTCGTAGGTCGTAATCATGGGGAAAACACCTTCCCCCCCCCCCCCCCCCCCCCTCTTCCTATAACTCACACTTTTCTGTAAACGTCAGTGTTCAAATTCGAGCTGAAACAGGTGGTTTACACACACTTTAACACACAGTACATCAGTGATTGAATCTGAAACTTCCCTCTGTTACACTTGGGCTTGGTGCTGTGTTATGTGAGGTGTTAACTGGGAGTTGTCCCAGTATTTCAGTGTGAAACAGTTCCCCAGCGGTATTTTTAAAATTGTATTTACATACAATACTTTGATGTGGTGGAACTGTCCTATTTGCCTCCAAGGAACACTGAAGTCATGCACCTATTTGGACAATCTGATTGGCTGTCAGCTGCTGAGGACCCTACCCTCTGCTGATTGACATCAACATTTCAACCAATGACTGAACTCACATCCAACAATCAATGACATGAAGTATGAACGGCTGCAAATTCCTGCTGTGTAGTCATTATTTCTGCATTCTTTAAATGTGTAATCCAATGTCCCATCTGCTAGGACTTATGTTGCATTTACTATTTGTACAGAGTGGGAGAATTCCTAAAGTTGCATTGTCAAACCCACTCCACCTATATCGAGGTTTGTTGTCCGTGATTGAACAGGTTGAACTGCAATGGGGTGGTGAAAACCATGCAGCATATTCCCTAGTCGACAGCCATCGCCATAATGGCCGCCGCGGTTTTCCGGTGCGTGGCCAGGCGTCTGTCGATAAGGGGGTTACCCGGGCGGCAGCCAAACGGAGCCAGGAGCTGGCGGGGTTGACAGCAGTGCGAGTCTCTCTGACGCGCAGACACCACCCAATCAGAGCGATGACATGTTTAAAACAAAGGAGAAAAGAAGGGAGAGGGGAAAATATTGAGACAGACAGCTGAGGCTTAACCCATCGGTCAAATTACCCAAGAGGTCCCCAACCAAGACAAATAAAAAGAGGAACGGAGAGAGCAAACCTCAGGCGTCTCCTGCCAGCTTCCATCAGTCCCTCAGTGTTTTCTTTTTCTTCTCTTGAAAATCAACCTCGCCGATCTTGGCGCGAGAACAGGAAATGGTGGTGTTGGGGAATCTGCAGTAAATGACGCTGTGTGGGCTCCTTTTTAGGCACAGATACTTTCTTACCAAATACAACCAAGAATTCGGATAAAATAAATAAGTGCCTCTTTAACACCACAGCTCTCACACGCTCCGGTATCACAAAATGACCATGCAGAGTGAGGGGTGTGTGCGTGTGTGCATGCGTTTGCGTGTGTTTGGGTTCTCTGCATATTGCTTCAAAGTGTCAAATTACTCACTATGATTTCACAGCGGGAAAGACAAACAGAAGGAATATGGACCTGGAGGAACCGAGTGGAACTTAGCCTGGAGCCTGAATGTGGCCTCAGCTGGTGTTGAACCTGTACCAGACCCCTGGGGGGGGGGGTCTGAGTGCACTGAGAGACCACCTGCGGTGCAGCTTATGAATGCGTAAAATCCAGTGCGGTCCGATCTTCACGGCGCGATAAGCCAACACTAAAGCTTCCCAAAGTCCGCTCGTATTTTGTCAAACACATTTAAAGTCACGCCATTTAGCTGCAGTGCTTGTCCTTGTTCCCCGAAGCAACTTAGGAGTGTGTTCAGATACAGGTGACAAAGGAGCAGGGCGGGGCTGGGTACGTCACTCAAGGACGTCTGCAGACATTGCCAATGGAACCCAGAACCTTTTTGACGATGGGCTGAATACGTGCTGAGACACTCATCAGGCCAGCACCCTGGATGTTGACGTAGGTCAGTCACATCCATTGAAGACATTTTCGTTCAGACACCCCGTCCTCCCCATCTAACTTTCGGACAGCTCTTCATAGCTACAGGGTGGATATTCATCTCTCTCTCTCTCTCTCTCTCTCTCTCTCTCTCTCTCTCTCTCTCTCTCTCTCTCTCTCTCTCTCTCTCTCTCTCTCTCTCTCTCTCTCTCTCTCTCTCTCTCTCTCTCTCTCTCTCTCTCTCTCTCTCTCTCTCTCTCTCATATATAAATATATATATCACGATGTGCATCACTGAAACTGCGTGCCCTCAATATGTACCGTCTCCTCGGTGCTTGCTTGGGGGGGGGGGGTGATCGAGATTGATCTGTGGTGTAACCCCACCCCCTTCTCCCATCCTAATCGACACCTCGTCCTTACAGGTGTGTTGTGAACCCCCTGAGATTTTCCTCTCAAGGCATTGAGACGAAAATTACAATGAATTATGTACAGTGAAACACTGCAGATAAAAGTACCCTGATTTACTCTTGAGTTAATATCCCATTTTTTATATTTAATGCGTATAGGAGAATTGCATTCCTCAACCCAAACAATAGTGTATTTTCTTTTGAATTCCTATTTCTCCATAAAGTCTGCATGCATATTCCCACACAGACCCAATAAGGAAACACGTGTGTTGTATCCACTATCCATTGGAACATGTTTGTGACAAAAAGCTCACTCTTAAATGAGAGAACGTCTTCCCTCCCTGGTTTGGGGGGGTCAGCCGACAGGGTCGCTTATTGCTGCCACTTCCCATTGTAATGCATCCATCCCAAAAACATTATCGTACCGCACAGATTGCCTACATTTTGTAATGATTTCATCGGTGCGCCGTCGAAAAAGCCATGTGTCTGAAAAAAAGACTTAATCTGTATTTAGACTGTTCATTTTTGCTAACGCTTACTTGGCCTTAAGATTTAGACTTCACCAAACTATTGACGTGAGTGTAAGTCAGGTTTCTGTTATTCTTCAGTCCAGAAAAATCCAGATTTTTCCAGTTCCAGGGGCTTGGCATTTCTCCAACCGGCTTCAGATATTTCTCTTGTCTTTGTTATTTCGGTTGGTCTGTTATCCGTTGACTGGAATAATACTCTGATTCAAAGCGTGTTCGCCAATGGAGTGAACAGTAACTTTGATTGGCCACAGGCAATCAGCATGGCATCCCAGGAGGGGGAAGGGGGATTTGAGCTGGTAGCACTTGGTGAAATGTGGACGGGCTTGAAAGACCTACTGTAACATTAATTATGATGTCGACCCTTTGAAGCGCTCCTATTATTTATACAGCACCATTCGTCGCCAGTTGGTACAGACAGTGTCATATAGTGTCATCCGCATGTTGTTGGGACATTTTTCCCAATGTGTGTCCATGCTTTTTCATAGGTTGGACGAGAAACAAACACAGACGTTTCGTAGCGTTATCCAGAAATAAGGAGAAATGTTCATTCTTATCCAAATCAGAATGATCTGGTTCTCAGCAATAAAGAAAACGCACAAAGCAAGATTAACCAGTGTGAAACATATGTCACACATATTTCTTTCAGAGTCACAAACAATTTAATAATGATGGAGATATCCTGACTGGTTTGCTCCGGTCAATGTCTCTCAGTTTTCCTCGTTAGTTTTCAGCCTGCGTAGTTCTGTCTTACATCCATCCTTCATATGTTTAAATTCCCGCTGTGTCAATCTTCCGCACTCTGATTATTTACAACATTATTCTTTCCCTGTTGGAGGCAGCCGGTTTGTTGTTGCTTCAAGCGATAGGAATAATATTGAGGGGCTGTTTTTTATACCCCCTTGTCAAGAACAACTGTCATCAGTAATGTATGTTGAAGCATATTATAGAGGAGTTGGCCATACATGTCGTATGTCGCATGTTGTATGTCGGGTAGCCTTTCATGACCATAACACGTGTTACATTCTGGAGGCTTCAAAGGAGCCATGATAAAAACCTAAAGCAAAACTTTTATCGGATAGTAAAGCACTCACTGCACTCACTGCCCATCTTTGAATGTCTGGGTGCAATATGTCTGCCCTTCATGGCTGCTTCTAAGAGTGTTTTGGTCTTCGACATGTCTGTGCACTCTTTTGTGAAATGACACGACATGTGCAGCTCTGCTCTGAATCCCAATGAGTCCTCTCCTTTCTCCCTGCTGAGGTCGTCACGAAGGAGAAGATGCTTTCTATGTGCACAGTGATTGAGGAGATGGAAGAAACGTGCACTTACCTAACCACCAAAATGGTGTCGTTGAACCACTACCATGTATTTCCAGATTGTAAACCAATAGATAAAATGAACAATTTGACTCACTTTAATGCAGGACGGCTTCAAAATCATCCGTTTCAAAGCAACCGAGAAGGAATGGAGAAAAGGTTTAACAGCTGTGATTTGTAATATTGGTAAAGTCTAGCTGGCATAAGCTGTGGAAAATGAGTAAAATATCCAGGGTTATCTAATTATTGCTGTGCAGATATATGTAGGCCTATGAAGCTACTAAAGCATAGCATTCCAATATATGTAATAGTATAAATTTGTCCATAATACTATTAGAAGTGTGTGTGTGTGTGTGCATCAACCTCTGACACCAATAACGTATAGATACAGTATATAAGAAAAGAGCACAAGAAGAGACATACACATTGGGAAGTAACACCTATAGGGAGATGATTTGTTGATATTCTCCTATAGCTGTGTTAGAAAAGCACAGAAGTGCAGCCTTCTAAAAATGTCCCTTTAGACTTTCCTATACTTATACTAGACTATAATGAAAGCATGTCATTTTTTTTGTATTCAAGTGGAGGATTTGATCCAAATAAACTTACAGTGAATGAAGGAGGGGTTTGGATTTAGGGTTATGTTTTAGGGTTAGAGTGGGATTTTAGGGTTAGCTTTTATGGTTAGGGTTTGGTTTTGTGTATTAGTTAGGGTTCAGGGTTTGGTTTTAGGATCAGGGTTTTGTGTATTGGTTAGGCTTTAGGGTTTGGTTTTAGGATCAGGATTTTGTGTATTGGTTAGGCTTTAGGGTTTGGTTTTAGGATCAGGGTTTGGTGTATTAGTTAGGGTTTGGTTTTAGGATCAGGGTTTGGTGTATTGGTTAGGGTTTGGTTTTAGGATCAGGGTTTTGTGTATTGGTTAGGGTTTAGGGTTTGGTTTTAGGATCAGGGTTTGGTGTATTGGTTAGGCTTTAGGGTTTGGTTTTAGGATCAGGGTTTGGTGTATTAGTTAGGGTTTGGTTTTAGGACCAGGGTTTGGTGTATTAGCTAGGGTTCAGGGTTTGGTTTTAGGACCACGGTTTGGTGTATTAGTTAGGGTTTAGGATTTGGTTTTAGGATCAGGTTGCGGGTCAGAAAAGGTTGAGAATCCCTGTTCTTCTACTCTATTTCCCGTTCTAGAGGCTCTAAAGGCTCAATGGATTGGTTGAATTGGTCTGGAGAAGACACAGTTATGGTATAACAATGAAGACGTTGGACTGTTGCAGTGTAACTTCTGCTTGTTTTAAGCAGTTTTCTGCCTAATTGGTGGTCTTTCTTTGTCCTGTTCTGACAGGGGCGTTTTTGAAGCTCGTGAAATTGCTTTGGTGCAGGGATGTTTTAGTGTTCCGCTTTCTTGGTTAACTATATTCTTGAAGCGCATATTGTTGCGCTCCTCCGGTATAAGATAGAAACTGAATTTCAGACATTTCTTAGAAATAAATCCAAACACTGGACTCATTCATAATGCAGCATTTCTCTGCTCCTCCTGTTTGAAAACTGGATCAGATATATTCTGTTTATTCGACCAGAAACTATTCACTTCCCAACTGATTAGTCAATTACGGCATGCTACAGTCTGTTATTTGTGAATAATAGACGGCTGCTCTGAATAACAGACCGTTGCTATGCAGCTCTTTCCAACAGCAGAATTTAATCATTTTAAAATCAATACATAGTCACATTTTCTTATATTTTGTTCAAAAGCTTGACTTCTTCAGCAAGAAGCTGTGTCAATAAGCGTGATCAGGTACAGTGAGCTGATCATCACTACGAAATAAATCCCTTCAGGGTGATTCAAGACATGTCCTACGTCACACTTTTGCAATAATGACTGACTTGCTATACGGTGTCCCTTACATACATAATGAGAAGCTGTCAAACCACACGGTTTGGAGAGAAATACATCCATAGTAAAGCTTTGATGACCCTCGGTTTGAAGGCCTTACATCATTATGGGCTTTGTAGTAGAGGGACAGACAGAGTCTGATTTAATGAATTTAGTCCTCTAGCAGTTTGTCCTACCCCCCCCCCCTCCCCCACCTGTAGTCCAGTCCAGGTGGAGATCAAAGTGTGTGTGTAACGCATGGCGAAACACGAGCTCCTCAGGGAGGTACATGCAAAATGTCTGCAGGTGCAGGCAAACACAGCGTGTCTGACACTCCAGTGTGGCGAAACAGAGCGTCATGTTTACTTCGACGTGACCGTTTTCTCAGAGGGAATCCAGAAACGTTTGCGTAGGAAAGAGAGGAGGCTCTCAGTGCGTTCTGGCTCAGTCAAACCGCTCAGTCTCAGTTCTTGCCAACCCGGTTTAGAATGAGCGAGAACTGAGACACGCCCAGCGCAGAGTCCCGTTGGTTAACGTTTCATTTTTTTGCTCGTTTTGTTAGTATCCGAGCCAACGATTTCTTGGTGTTAGTATTCCCTTTTCTTTGTATTTACGTTTGCCCAGTGTTCTGGTGAGGTGAAGATGTGGCCACCTAAGATAAGCCTTTTCAGCCGAGCTCTGTTTCGTCTATCAGAAGTCCATGAGTTGAATTACCTCGCCGCAGACAGCGTTGGAGGGATGCTGTGTTTGCAGCGTTCACAGCACAAAGTGGAAGGAAAACAATCTAGTTAGTGATAGGGTTAGCTGGGTAGTGCAGTTTTTTCATTGCAGGGCCAGGGCTATTGGGAGTTGGAAAGGAAAAGTCAGCAGATTATGGAAGGGATATGTCACACCTGCCTGGTCATTACCATTTGCTGGTGAGCCACGCTGGCAGCCATATAGCTTGGGGTTAGCCTGAGGAGGTGTTGTTACCTTTGAGCCACCGGTGTACGCATGGAGGCCCGATGCCAGATGAAATTCATCACAGCAGAGTCCTACAGCATGGATATAGCCAGGTGTGGGTGTGTGTGTGTGTGTGTGTGTGTGGACATTGCTAATTTTGTACTGTAATTATATCTGAGGTTTGTTCCGAAATCTACTCTAGTCATTAAGGTGGTATTAATAGTATTTCTTGACAGCGTTGAAAATAAAACAATTCTAAGTTGCTGCATTTTGTGAGCAAACTGAACCTTAAGAACTGAACTGAACTCTTCCCTCTCCTTGCATCTGCATGCTATTGTGTGCGGTTGAAATACACTGGGTAAGAGGAAAACAATGGGTCGTCTATGCTGTTGGAAGCTCAGCCAGCCTTGTGTATTTGTCTTGGCGCCTGACTATGTTCAGTCTGACTTTCATTTTTCTGTGCAGGCCCGCTTTGTATAATGTCTGCCATATTAATTGCACTTTATTCTGGATTTGAGGCATTGCATTGATTCATCATTCATTTGGTATTTCGGTTTTTGTCCAAATTGGTTGCTGAGCCTGGATCATTTAATTTGATCACCGGTATCCTCAGACATTCCCTCTTTGCATTTCTCCCTTAGCTCCTATTTTTTAACAGAACATACTTTTGCTATGGCTTATCTCCCCCCAAACAAACACAGGCGGCACTAGGAAGTAGAAGCTCCACGCTGCTGTAAGTGGTAACACGGAAGACAGGAGAGCTCTGGCGCTGGGGACGTGCACCGCTTGGAGGGGTGAAGTTGCACCGGGAGCAGGCTTGGTCTGCTGATGCTCTCCGTGTCGCTGGCACCGAGGCGCTCCGGGCACCACGAGGTGCTACACAGCGCAGCGGGCTGCCCAGCGCTGCCTGACTCAAACCCGTTAGGACTCGACACGGCAATCAATTCAGGACGTGAGTTGCGCCGCTGCTGAGCCATCCAGCTCTTCCAGGGCTTTTCTTAATGGGTTTACGCCGATGGATTTGCATTATGTTGCATAATTAACATCCGTATCCTAGATTTCAGATTCCAGACACCGAATACATTATACAGCATCTTACTGCGTGCCTTTCAAGGAGCTGAATGGGACATTATGCCAAGGTGTTCTGTATACATGAATTGCATCAAATAATTGTAAATTATTGAAGTACCTTGTAAGGGCTCTTTTGTAATGACGTGATCACTTCCAATTACAAATGACTTCATGACTTAATATGACAACATTGTTTTAATAAAAATAGTTGAAATGTGAAATAGGTCAATGACATGATCATTACGTTTTCGGGTATTGTAGCAGTTTATTGTTTACATTAATATAACACAACAGGTGACCGGAGATTCTAGGGGTTAGGCAAAAACGTTTTGGGTTCGATCCCCAACGTCCACACCAATTTTATTTTAAAGACAATTAATGGCTGATGCATGTATGAATGCTTCCGTTTGTTGAATATTTATGCTGGTCTAAAGATATCCATATAAAATTGTATGAACAAATCTCACGGCGATCTTAAAGGCGGCACAAAAAAAACATGGCCTCCAAAAAGCATCACACGCAGATATGGCCATCTGAAGCTGAACAGATTTACAGTGAGACACTGCTAGGTATTCTTGTCTGTATTGTACTCTGTGCACACCCACTCAACTGCTAAACTGGCTTTTCTTTCTGACACACTACAATTTCTTTCTGTTTCTGTATTCTCTCTCTGTCTCTCTCTCTCGCTCTCTCTATGCCTCTCTCTGTCTCTCTCTCTCTATGCCTCTCTCTCTCTGTCTCTCTCTCTCTGTCTCTCTCTCGCTCTATCTCTGTCTCTCTGTCTCTCTCGCTCTCTCTATGCCTCTCTCTCTCTGTCTCTCACTCTCTCTATGCCTCTCTCTCTCTCTCGCTCTCTCTCTGTCTCTTTCTCGCTCTCTCTATGCCTCTCTCTCTGTCTCTCTCTCTGTCTCTCTCTCTCTCGCTCTCTCTATGCCTCTCTCTCTCTGTCTCTCGCTCTCTCTGTCTCTCTCTCGCTCTCTCTATGCCTCTCTCTCTCTGTCTCTCTCTCTGTCTCTCTCTCTGTCTCTCGCTCTGTATGCCTCTCTCTCTGTCTCTCGCTCTCTCTATGCCTTTCTCTCTGTCTCTCTCTGGCTCTCTCTATGCCTCTCTCTCTCTCTCGCTCTCTCTATGCCTCTCTCTCTCTCTCTCTCTCTCTCTCTCTCTCTCTCTCTCTCTCTCTCTCTCTCTCTCTATGCCTCTCTCTCTCTCTCTCTCTATGCCTCTCTCTCTCTCTCTCTTCTCTCTCTCTGTCTCTCGCTCTCTCTATGCCTCTCTCTCTCTCTCTCTCTCTCTCTGTCTCTCTCTCGCTCTCTCTATGCCTCTCTCTCTCTGTCTCTCTCTCTGTCTCTCTCTCTGTCTCTCTCGGAGTGCTGAGACTTAATTGTATTTCTTTGGGTAAAGAAGAGGAACACACAGGCGACCCTACCGACAACGTTGCACTACAGCAAGACCGGTTGAAGGGTGTAACTCACCCACAGAATCAACGATTGTATAAAAACATACATCTCTATATATACGTGTTTAACCCACATCAGGCTCTTGCTGGCGCAATTCGATTTTTCTGTATGCACAAAATGTGCTTGTAATGAATTCCATCATGGACAACGAGCACGCGCGTGACCCAGTGTCCTGTGGTTAACCTCGCCATCGATTTGTTGATTCTGCCGGCTTTCTGAATGTCAAATCAAGTGAGAATCGAGGACACACACACACACACACACACACACACACACACACACACACACACACACACACACACACACACACACACACACACACACACACACCCATCCCCACAGAGACATTTGAGAACAAAGGGTACTCAGTGTCCTGTAAGTCACCTTGTATACGTCTCAAAAGGGAACTCTAGCGTTAATCAAACCTGCGCAGCACAGAGTAGTGCTACACATTTTCTTTTCTTTCCTGCCTTTTAATTCGGTGCGGAGGTTTGGTTAAAAATGCATGAGCTGCCTAGTTGTGCTCTCCAGCATAGAAAGATGCGGCGGTCAAGGCACCATGAGCAGATAACGGACGCTGCACTCCCTCTCTGCTTACATTAAATGGGAGGGCTAGCTGCACCCCCCCCCCCGTGTGTTGAATAATGACCGTAGCATTGAGATGAATGAACAGCATCGGTCCCCAGAGAGAGAGAGAGAGAGAGAGAGAGAGAGAGAGAGAGAGAGAGAGAGAGAGAGAGAGAGAGAGAGAGAGAGAGAGAGAGAGAGAGAGAGAGAGAGAGAGAGAGAGAGAGAGAGAGAGAGAGAGAGAGAGAGAGAGAGAGAGAGAGAGAGAGAGAGAGATTTAAATTGAGTCAATGGGAGTCTCCCATACAATGGGGACTGTTTAGTGGCTCAATCGTGGTGCTCCGTCAAAATAGGCTCTCTGGGGGCCATCCATATGCAGAAGAGAGAGGGGTCCGTTTGTACTTTGCCTGATGGCTATCTCTCTTTATTTCTCCATTCCTTTGGTGTGGAAACCCAAGGGAGCACGATGATATGCATATCGGTCACAGCTTGCACCAATCAGCTTGAATGGTGGTACTGCATACGTGGTAACTAACCCGGTTTTCAAAGTCCTGACGTGCACACACAGTGCTGTTTGAGGGAAAACCAGTAATTAGAAATCGATGTCAAAATGGGAGACATCAATCAGGTTTGTGCATTCATCCATCGGGACTTGACTGCCATAATTAATTTAAAAGCTAATTATTTTGGAATTCAATAATGTATGCTTAATTTTGTTGCAGTCGATCAGCAAGAAGATTATATAAACAATAATCAATAACATTTGTTTGATGGCAGTTTCTCACAATACAAATGCTTTTGTATTTGTATGAACACACACACACACACACACACACACACACACACACACACACACACACACACACACACACACACACACACACACACACACATACACTTTCATTCAATCTTACAAAAGTGTGAGATTTTATGTTGCATTGTAGGAAGAATAGAGGGAAATAAAGATAAAAATTATCTGAGTTCAATCTGAGCTAATCAAATCTTAAAATGAAAGAACAGGAATATATTACAACATTCTGTAAATTTCCCATAGCATTTATGCAAATGTCTGGCAGCCAGGTGTGTTCACTCACAGGTGTCACATATAGTTATTTTGGTGATGTTGCCACCCACTGCCACGCATGTATAGCTTTAGGTCTACTGCTGATAAGAAAGGCTGTCTTACTCTTCCTCATCCTCCCTCTGTCTATTCCTGTAATGCTCCATGGAAAGTGTGTGAGTATCGGTTGATTTTATTGCCCCATATTCGATTTCTCTCTCAACTCATGTAGCAAAACTATCGCTGTATCCAAATGCATACTCGACAAGGTTTAGAATTTCTACATGCATGTATGGCTGTAAAATGTATGGCTGTAAAATATGAGCAGGTTGTAACTTAACTTAAAAAAAAGGAGTCCTTCACGACTCTCTCTGAAGCGTTCAACAGCCTCTGGGCGGACTTCTGTTATATTTGAACCAGGACAGTGTTGCCAGGAAAAAGGAAGGAAATCGAGGCACAAATAATGGCAAAAATGTCTGTTCTTTCAGAACTTTTTGATTGATCCACTCCCGCCACTCCAATGTCTGACGATAGCGAACATGTATTTATGATTATAACTGACATAAGTTAATGATTGTTATTGTAGCGTACCACGGAGCAAGCTGTGGAAGCCTGCAGTTCACTTAACGGCCACAGCTGTCAGAAATTAGAAGGGATTTCTGAACCTTACAGTTTATAGTCCCTTTTACACCAATAGATTTGGATTACATTGTCACGTGTTGAACATTTATATTTTCTTACACAACACATATTTCAAACATGTGGAACAATGAGGTACATTTTTGTACATTTTTGTCCCCCCCCCCCCCCCCCCCCCCCCACCACCACACACCCAGTTCTCATATATATCCATAAGCGCTTGTTTACGACCTATGGCAATCCTCTCATTTTCTGTAACTTGCACGCATATATCCTGTATTTAATACATGAACGTGTTATATGAACATAATATTCTGAACCACCCCCGAAATGATTGATTCTTGGTTCCTGTGATAGGAGCGGGAGGCTGTGAGGTACATGCAATGTGAGCACAGTTCAAGTTGCTTACGAGTTTATGAGTTCTATGTAAAGTGTCGTTTACACAAACCCAGATAAGGACTTAGTGCACTTCAGTTCATTTACTAATTTAAAGATCAATTATTTAACCGGCTTTTATTCCAAACCACAGCGCACTCGTTGCAATAACGACGTTACCTGTGGCAGATTAGCTGTCGATTTTTTTGTAGTTGCGTAAACTAGCTTCCGCTGGCTCGGAAATAGACAGATATTCTAAGGTGCGCCAGACAGAACAGCGCCGCCCAGAGTACCGCCGTGGCAATGACCCCCTCATGTGTGAGAGGTTATTCTTCATGCTCAGTGTGTATTGACTATTTCAATTATTTCAACTATTATTTGTTGTTGAGTGCAATGATCATGGCAAGCTGCATATTTATGTATGACATACCCCTTCTGTCAACAAGCACCCGTGGCTTACAGAAATGTTAAGATAGCTTTTCCTTCTGGTGACTGGGTTGAACATGGACACAGTCAGTGGCAGGGCAGTGAAAGGGATTTGGTCTCTGTCCAAAATACCAAACATTGTGTAACTGTTCTGTTCCATTGGAACATCTAGTGTCACTCTGGTGTGGAAACACAAGGCATTTATCATAAACAGCACGCACACACGCATGCACACATGCACACACGCACATGCAGTAGGGCGACACACTCGCACATAAAGTGCACACACACACACACACGCACATATTGTGTTGTTCTTCCCCTAGCTCAGCCTATCATTGTTTGTGTTAGTGTTGGCCCCCATTTAGCTGTAGTTAGCTTTATAGCCGCAACTCTCTCCCTCCCTCTAGTAATCTCCCTCGTACCTTCCTGTTGTCCCCTCGCCTGCAGAGCTAAATCTCTTCCACAAGCTCCACCGGTAATACACATCTTCCCCCTCCCGGATCTGCACATTTCTGGTCCAAAACCCCCCCCCGATCGACTCTATTGATCTGCAGCGTCCATTTGTGTAGTCTTGGGGAACCTTTGTGCCAACGCTTCAGTGCTATAGGGCCAATTAGCCGACAGGGAGAGGCTAGCTAATGCTCATTCTCCCTGACCTTGCACAAAATCCCTCACGCTGCTTGATGCCGTAGCGAGAGGCTAAAGGACCCAAACGTTATGGCAAGGTGAACAGGGGTGAAGGAACGGGAAGCGCTGTGGGGGGGGGGGGGGGGGGGGGGGGCGTCGTTTAATTATGCTACACAGCTGTTACTTCCGATGAACTTAACACAGCAAAATTGTAATTGGAAAATCTCTTAGACTGTGGGCACACAAGTCCATGGCAGACCGAGTGAGCAGTAGGTTGGTAGCGTCTCTACAAAGCACTGCTGACTCTTCACGGCTATAGATGGACTTGCGATCAGTTTATTCTGTTTATTCGTGTCTTTTTTGTAAGGGGGAATTAAATGATGGCATGGCCAATCTCCATTGATCTTATTCAACTAGCGGCCATGTTGTTTGCTTGGGTGGGTAAACATTCTAGAATCTTTGTCAACTTAAGACAGGAGAGAGAGAGGTAGGAGAGAGAGAGAGGTAGGAGAGAGAGAGAGGTAGGAGAGAGAGGTAGGAGAGAGAGAGAGGTAGGAGAGAGGTAGGAGAGAGAGAGAAGGTAGGAGAGAGAGAGGTAGGAGAGAGAGAGGTAGGAGAGAGAGAGGTAGGAGAGAGAGGTAGGAGAGAGAGGTAGGAGAGAGAGGTAGGAGAGAGAGAGAGGTAGGAGAGAGAGAGAGGTAGGAGAGAGAGAGAGGTACGAGAGAGAGAGGTAGGAGAGAGAGAGGTAGGAGAGAGAGAGGTAGGAGAGAGAGAGAGGTAGGAGAGAGAGAGAGGTAGGAGAGAGAGGTAGGAGAGA
>JACYXH010000417.1:55000-60000 GCA_026745465.1 Lota lota | reverse complement strand
GTGTGTGTGTGGTCGTATGGTGAACTTTAAGTGTTAAAGTTCACGTGGCTGTGACCGTGTACTGCATCGATGTGCAAAATGACACCGATTTGACCCATTAATGCAGTGTCTTTATATTTCTGTTTCGAAGGTGTGTGATGTGTCACTGCAGGTGCTTTTAGCTGCACGTGTTATTCTTTGGCAAAACGGTGGTGATGTCAGAACGTAACTCCTTTCAAACCCTCGATGAGAGTACGAGAAAAAAAGGTTTTCCTAAAGAAACAACCAGTGGCCTGCAGCCAGGAGGTCACGCCGAACTTCCAAACCCCCATTTTCTTTTCCTACACTTACCCTTTCTTTCTCTTTTGGTCTTTTCTCCTCTGGTCTTTCATTTCCACTTTTCCCTCTCTTCTGCACACTTCGGTACACTTGTTGTTTTTGTTGGGTGCAGGTGTGTGTGTTCGTGTGTGCGTACCTGCCTGTGTGTGTGTGTGTGTGTGTGTGTGTGTGTGTGTGTGTGTGTGGTCGTATGGTGAACCTTTCACTCTCTTCTGCCCCCCCCCCCCCCCCTCCGTGTGTGTGTGTGTGTGTGTGTGTGTGTGTGTGTGTGTGTGTGTGTGTTTGGAGTGTGATTTTCACACGTTCTCCTTGGCGGTGCTTGTCAAGGTGGAAGAGTATAGCTGCTAAGGGATCTCGTATTTCGGTGCGTCACGTTTCACTAACCCAAAGTGAAACGGGACTGGACGAGAATTGGCAGACAGCATCGCTTCACGGGGTAACTATCGGTAAAAATGGTAACCCGCAAATGTTGCACGATGATTAAGCATTTCTTGGATATAATAGTGATGAAAAGCAAACCATTGTAGTAATAGTAATGCTAAATCGAATGCCAGATAAGATACATTACAGCCACTTTCCGGCAGGGTATGGGTGGTTTGAGTTGTTTTTATGTTTTCATAAATCCAACGGATTTTAATATCCGAAATGCAAACAAAGTCACGGTTTCGTGAGGCGCTGAGAAATGAAGCGAGTGAATAGTCGTGTCTGTGACAGGCCATCCAACACCACAGTGTTTATGGATTTCAGGTGGTGAAGTATCTGGAATCCTCAATATACGCCAAACAAGCAAAGGTGAACAACACTTTCATCTGCATGACTTCTTCGACTTTCATCCGGACACATTTAGTGTTGTAATTATCCCCCATTTTGAGCACATTTCCTTTAACCTGAGACATGCTGCATTCACTGCAGGGGATATTTTCCACTGTGCTTGAAGGCTTGATTGAGGTTAGGAGATGCCTCTTCCCCGGCTCTGTGTGTGTGTGTGTGTGTGTGTGTGTGTGTGTGTGTGTGTGTGTGTGTGTGTGTGTGTGTGTGTGTGTGTGTGTGTGTGTGTGTGTGTGCGTGTGTGCGTGTGTGCGTGTGCGCGTGTGTAGCCTGGGCAGAGAAGATGAAGACAAAACAACATGACATCAGTCTTTGCTGTTGTTTTTGCCACCCGTTTCTGTCAATTGATGGGATTAAGGCAGATTTTCTACTCACAGCAGGGGGCAAATCCTTCTCACTAAACAATTAGCGCTGACATTTTGCCTTTCAATCGGTCAAATCCACAGAAAGAACACCAATCATATATAAGCTGACATTGGGGGCTTTTTACTTGCAGGCAGTTGCTTCGAGTGAATGTGTGCTTGCTTGTTTGTTTGTTTAAGAAGCATTCTGTTATACAGATTGGAATAAGGCTGCAAACCCTATCAAAGAGCTACCATAAAATACATTAGCAGATGTAAATTTGAATAGGACACTTATAAATGAATTTATTAAATGTGTCAGTTTCACCCCTTGCATATCTTTAACCTTTCACGTTCATAGAGAAAAAAGTCAAAAATGTGTTTCCCTGGCATTTAATCAGAGAATGCTGCATCCATACAATTACTGTTATAGGCTCAGCCGCATAGCCTATGTGTATGTGGGTTTTATTTTGCATTCTTAGTTATTTTCTTAATGCAACATAATTGAATCCACACTTAAAATACTCGTATGAACATAAATAATATAGATCTGTACTCTATTTGACTTTCATTTATGCATTGAAACCTTTTATGTATCGTAAATCAATCAACAAATAAATCAGTCAATCTTCATACATTAAATATTAACGTCATCAGTCAAAGGCTGATGCCGACATAGACCACTGCTTGAAGGTATAACTTTAAATGTATGCATATCGTATTCGAATTCAGATAAAAAAATGTTATCCAAGACACATGGCGTGACTCTTTTAGACGTTTCTCCTTTCCCCACGGCTGGACACTGCCAGTGTCCAGAGTCCCCATGTCCATCCTCGTGAAAGCCCACAGCTTCTGCGAGATACTCGATATAATTTGACCATATTGCCCATGATTCGTTCTTCCACCCTTCTCCCCTCCAACCAACGCTGGATCAGATGTACGATGCCGGTTCGTTATCTCCCACCCAGAGGAGAAGCAGATCTTAGGCTGATCTGGTGGACCCTTCGCTCCGCTCAAAAGGTTACCAGCAAACCAGCATGTCTCTTATCGGGGGAATGCTTTTCGAAATGTAATCAGGGGAAGGGAGTGTGTCGATTACATTGACTCTCTCTTGTTTGGCCGACGTCTCGTCTTGTTCAGCCAGGAGCTTCTCTCTGTCTTAATAGCGTAAGAGGTCATAGTATTGGCAAACCCCCCCCCCCCCCCCCCCCCCCCCCCCCCGCCCCCCAGCGGCTTTGTTGCCTAGGGACCGTGGTTAAGTCACTCCCCCCCCCCCCCCCAATCCAGCATCACATCCCTCTCTGTTTTTGCAGAATGACTTATCATCTTTGATACCACAGCGTTGTTGAATGCTTGATCCTGATTGGACAGTAACGTTCCAATGTGGCGTGTGTTATTTTTCAATAAGGGGTACACCTCTGCCTTTTAACAGGTTCAAACCAATGCGCCACAAATCCGACATCAACAGCAACGTTTCCCTGACGACACAAAAACAATGTAGAATAACAGTGAAGAATATTTCAATTTCAGCTTATAGTCGATAAAGAAACATTATCCTTACAGACGGAAGTAAGTGAAAGCAATAAGCAGAGTAAAGCACTCCAGCGGGGGTCCCGTTATTGCAGAAGCAATATAGGCTGGGGGGGGGGGGGGGGGGTGATGTGGACGGGGCCAAGCAGAGTTTGCTTACACCAGCCAAAGTACATTATTACATAAAGCCATCATGGCTACGGGCCTTATCTCTTCATTGCTATCTTTACTGCTACTCTGCCTCTCGACCTCCAGCAGGCCCATGTGGAATTGTGGAGGAAACCTTGGCTGAACCCCACTCTTTTTAGTCACCTAGAGAAGTCCCTTGGGAAGGAAGAAAGTCTGTTTTATTTGTGTCGCCCCTTAATCACACCCCCCCCCCCCTCGCGAAGGCCAGGGACAACCTCCCATCATTACCGAGGAAGAAACCTTGAGCGAGGAAAACCACGAAAGACGGAGCGATCCTTCCTTCCGGGGATGGGTAGGAGTGCCAGGAGGGTGCTGTAGTGGACAGACATAACAAGCAAAACAAAGTAGTGGCTTTGATTGACTTTCTTCTTTGTTCTCGTCTCACTTGTTTTGAACCACAAGCCATGAACACTGACATCATTAGCTGAAGCAGCACGGATGTTTTCTCTGCTCAATCCGGGCCTGGATCTGAATGTGGGCAACAGAAAGCCCTTTGGATATTGTCAAGTCTTATGACTTTTGAGTTAGTGTTGGACCACCAACATTGTAAAAAAAAAAAGGGGAGAGTTGATTGCCTAGCATTCATATATCCAAAACAAATGATCAAACCAAGGAAGGAAGTGGAATTTAATTTGGCTGTTTTTCGGTTTCTTTGTCGCAGTGAAGTGCCTCCCTTTTCAAATTGTTTCCAGGTGGAACAGGTTGTCTTTGAGTCGCTTGTCAACCGGCTGTGCGGTACTACACGTTGAGCGTTCGGACCTGAAAAAAGCCCTTTGTCAGAAACTGAGAGACGGATGCAGACTAAAACCCATTTACCTACAGGTGGGGAATATGAGGCTGGCAATACGCCTAAGGTCAATATCCCAAAGCTGTAGAATAATAACGGAAGATGAGAATATACCTGGCAAACAATTTTTCATTTTATAGAAGGTTTCCTGGACTTCAGGTCTCGGTTTCACATTGTGTGAAGAATCTAGAAATGTCCTCCAGTACGGAAAAACAACCCCCTCCACACACACACACACGCACACACGCACGCACGCACGCACGCACACGCACACGCACACGCACACGCACACACACACACCGCTTCACCAACTGCAACCTTGATCGCCGTTGCACGTGGCCACTGCTAAAACAAAAGACAAGGGATGGGATCATTTTGTGTACAGCTGCGGCTATAAAGGGGAACCAATAACTGCTGCCACCTGCATCCCCTCCCCCCCCCCCACCCCACCCCTGTTGCTAAACTCAACCCTTAACAGATTGTAATTATCGTGTGATAACTAAGGAGCTCTGCATCGCTCCGCTCGCAGCTACATTCCCCTGGAACACTCATCCTTCTGCGCTGTTGTGTCTGCCGCGGTTTGTTGTTGTTGGCTAATGACAAAGGGATGCTAATGACAAAGGGATGCTAATGACAAAGGGATGCTAATGACAAAGGGATGCTAACCAAACGTGGCACGGAAGGATTCTGGATGGAGTCCGGTTGGACGGATGTCGGCCCCTCCAGCGTACCTTTATTTTGTGTGTTTTGTGTGTGGTGTGTGTGTGTGTCTCTGTTTGCGTGTGTGTGTGTCTCTGTTTGCATGTGTGTGTGTGTGTGTGCTTGTGTGTGTTTGTGTGTGTGTCTCTGTTTGCGCATGTGTGTGTGTCTGTGTCTCTGTTTGCATGTGTGTGTGTGTGTGTGTGCTTGTGTGTGTTTGTGTGTGTGTCTCTGTTTGCGCATGTGTGTGTGTCTGTGTCTCTGTTTGCGCGTGTGTGTGTGTCTCTATTTGCGTGTGTGTATGTGTC
>JACYXH010000417.1:0-52500 GCA_026745465.1 Lota lota | reverse complement strand
CTCTCTCTCTCTCTCTCTCTCTCTCTCTCTCTCTCTCTGTCTCTCCGTTCTGCCGTGACTCTCCTCACTTCTGTGTCCGCGCTGCTTGTCCCTCCTGGACGCAGACACGCCCGCTCCCCATCTGGGACGTCATGTGGCGCCGCCAGAGGTAATTGCGTTGGCCAGGTTGTGAGGACCGCTGTAAGGGAGGGATTTGTTTTCATCCCATCCGGGCCGGTGACTAACATCGTTAGCCACGATGCGATGGGACATCTGCTTGTATCTGTTCGCTGAGCGGCGACACGCTGTGTGTCATTGAGTTGAATGACTGACCGCAACAACCTTTCCTGAAGTTTTGTGTATAAATAGCACATATATACTCAATCGACTCTACTCTGCTCCAAGTGATAGGGGCATCCATTTTCAAATCGGGCGTGTCATTTTCAAAGTAAATGTCCCCGCAAAACTGTTGACACAGTTAACAGTAAGATCCAAGATGTGGTGTGGCTTTAAGGTTAAACACATGTCTGTTTTGGTTTTGTGGGACAAAGGGCACATGCAGACGTTTTGCGTAACTTCCAGAGGGGTGGGTGTGTGTGTGTGTGTGTGTGCGTGTGTGTGTGTGTGCTCTCTATTTTAGTCCCTATACGTGTCAGAGGGCACAGTGGCTTCTGTTGTGTCAGGCGCAAAGGGGCTTTAACTTTGTAGGAGTGTTGCTGGCTCAGCAAAGCTATGAGTTGCATATCAGTCTCCCGCAATGCCCTTCCTTATCAGTCTCTCTCTCTCTCTCTCTCTCTCTCTCTCTCTCTCTCTCTCTCTCTCTCTCTCTCTCTCTCTCTCTCTCTCTCTCTCTCGCCCTCTCTCTCGCCCTCTCTCTCACCCTCTCTCTCGCCCTCTCATATCCTCTGCAACACGTCCTCATTTTAAATTCCATTTCTCCACGTGATTAGACAGAAGTGGGAGATCCATAAATACATAAAAATAGTAAAACATTTTCTTGAGGCTGGACGTGGGTTTGGATTTTAAATGTAAAACGTGTTACAGTCCGTGGAGTGTTCATACTATATAAGGACGTGTGATGTCATATTGCAGTCCTCAGTGAACAGGGTAAGATTAGGAACAATCAACCTTGTAATACTGAGCAAGCAGTGCTGCTTCAACAGAATGCTGCAGCACAGTATTATTTATTCATTTGTTATTACGTCAGTCTGACAACCTGAATGCTGTGCAACACCATATGGGGCTCCTTGATTGTCACTATTAATATCCCTTTAAAGTTGGATTCATAAAAAAAACATTTGCTTCAAAAAATATCGTTTGGGATCTGGTTGTTGGCAGATTTCAGCCATGTGAAAGATTGTACTCTGGTATGAACTTGATGAGTGGTGTGTGGTGCCAGGAAACGTACTGCATGTCAGGACTAAAGGCTACTGCACATCGTGGACAAGGGACAATCCTTCTGTAGTGTCAGCAACCCCAAATAGACCCACGTGAAGATTGGCCAGATTAGACCAAAACTAATCAAACAAAGCATATTAATTACTTGCCATCTGTATTTATCTCCAGGCAAGGGGAGGATGTAAAATCAGCAAATAAATCATTCAACGTTTTTAGTTTTTTATCAGTGTACCTGACACGTCATGCATATTATTTACAATTCTGGTAAGAACCCACTGTGTTTCATTATAGAAAATGCAAAGCATGTTGATTTATACTGATAATAAAAATGTAAGTACTTTCCGCATACATAAAAAAAAAAAAAAATTCTAATGAATTGACTCCAACTTATTAGAAATGGCAAATGAGAAATGACAAAGAATAATAGTCGGGGGGGGGGGGGGGGGGTTAATTTATCGAACGGCATTGTTTTGAGCGCTGATATGATGTCACCATTAGGGCATTACCACACCTTAAATCAGTGCACTGCACTCAATCCAAGTTGGACAACTATTAACGTTCAATTCACTTTTACCAAGTCGGAGATTGTTTCTTCCGAGTTTCGAGTTGTTTTGAACGCAGCATTAATTACCGTCAGCAACAACTGGCAAAAAAAATCCTTACTTCGTCATTAATCACTTGTCATCAATGCAGAATTGTTAACTGGTTCAAATGAGCGAACATTACACCAGCACATGGACGGGGAGCTCCAAAAAACGGAAAGACCAAAAGAAATGCTGGACAAGGAATGTCCAAACTGCCCAAATTGGACAATTATTTCCTTCACCCTCCTCATCCTCATCCTCCTAGCTCCCAATCCCATTGCCACCCCAAATCAGGCTGACGTCACCAGCGATGCGTCCCCACCCCCATTAACATCATCAGTGTCAGAGCCAGTTGAACAGGTAGGCTCGCTACCACTGTGACTGTCTGCAAACCAAATGTCAGGTAGTCAATGGAAGCCTACACAGCTGTTCTTGTAGTAACCTAATTAGTTGGATCTATCTCTGTCTCGCTTTCTATCCCTGTGCCATTTAAGCCCCACTGCGCTGCAATGGCCATCTGCGTGTTTTGCGAGGATGTCTCGAACGATTTGGATTTGTGCGTCCTGCCCCTGGGTTCGCTTTAACCGGGTATTTTTATTTTATTTTTTAATATACATATTTAATATAGCTTTGGATCATTATTAAATATAATGAGTTTGCAAGTAAAACATGTCATTTGTGCAGGACAAGTCCCTCGGAGGAATGAAAGTAAGTGCCAAAGCATGCTAGCCCCAGTGTGTTGGCCTGCTGTCTGGCTCAGAGGAGTGGGAGCCCCAATTTTCTGAGATTATTTGTTGAGATTATATGATTTTCTTGGCTGCCCAGTGTGGACATGTTAAAGTAATCACAATTATGTTTCAGTTACGGTGATTATATTTATACGGAAAATAACAGACTCACACTCAAATGTTTGATTTCTTTGACGTTGGTATGTTTGGGTGTTTTGGTATTTTTGGCGTGGCTTGAAAATGGGTGAATAATATTCATGATTTAATAAGAACAACAGGGGAAGAATATTGATATTTGTTAACACGTTGAAAAAATTAAAACTTACTTTCCCATTTAATTTCAACACACACACACACACACACACACACACACACACACACACACACACACACACACACACACACACACACACACACACACACACACTTTAATTGCTATCTTTAACTTCTCATAAAATAATATCATTAGATCAAAATCTGTTTTGGAAAGCCTTGTATTCTGTCAGTTAAAAAAGTAATTACACATGTTTATTTGACCGTTGCTCTTGATAATAACACTACCAGTTGCATGCTGGGGGATGTAGTCAGCTTCACGTCATCACAAAAATCTATCGTCATTACAGATTTTCTGAAAACAATTTTTTTTAAAAGAACTGCACAGCCACGTATGCAATACTAATTATCTTGCAACATCAAGTGCCCACACACACACACACACACACACACACACACACACACACACACACACACACACACACACCCACACACACACACACACAAAAACACAAGCGCACACGTACACACCCACACACACAAACATTCACAGACACACATGCACCCCCAGACACAACAAGTAGGTTGGTTCTCATTTGCATTTGTACACAAACAAAAGGATGAAGTCAAAGGCTGGTGAACTTGCTGTGGCGTAACTAAATGCATCGGAGTCATTTTGACAGTTAGCATGCTACTGTTGTCTAGCCTCTTATGACACCAATGAGAGCAGGTGTCATTACAGGGTATTGCTCTGCTTAATCAATCCCTTTTTATGAGAGAGAGAGAGAGAGAGAGAGAGAGAGAGAGAGAGAGAGAGAGAGAGAGAGAGAGAGAGAGAGAGAGAGAGAGAGAGAGAGAGAGAGAGAGAGAGAGAGAGAGAGAGAGAGAGAGAGAGAGAGAGAGAGAGAGAGAGAGAGAGAGAGAGAGAGAGCCCACTTCCATGAGAAGCCAGACTAATGATGATGAGGATGTTGTTGTCGATGCAATCATGTGCATCCAATTTGCCTCTGAGGTGAAGGCCAAGCGACAAGCAGACAGAACCAACAACCTACACACAAAGCCGCCCGGCAACCCGGTCTGACCGAATCCGTTAAGATAATCTTCCCATTATCAATCCGGATCTGGATCTGGATTGATAATGGGAAGATGTGTTGCAGTTAACTCTAAATGGTCCATGCGGGACAATTTGTCTTGGAGAACGGCCAGGACGTGACATTCAGAACTTGACTCTGACGAACCCCGTTGGCTTTTGAAGCTGCACCATGTCACTCTTCTACTGCGGCCAAGAAACATCTGGACGGGAACGTTTCTCAAGAATAAAACGTGCCCATCCGCGAGTCAATCCATCCAGGGAATTATTCTTCATGAATCGGTTTTGCATGCATCGTTTTTGCATAAATGGCTAGTTGGGAAACGTACTAAGAGGACGTTTACGGTAAAGGCAATATGCCTCTGTTCAGTTTGTGTATTCAGCTCTCGTGTGTTTATAATCCACCTCACTCAAACGTCTCTTATCAACTTCTCTAATCGTTCCTTCTTTCCTGCTAGCCTCCTATTTCACCCCATTTACCTCTTTACGTGTCCAGTCTGACAATTGTGCAGCTGCGTTAGAGCATGTGCATTTTGTTGTGGTGTGTGTGTGTGTGTGTTTTATGGGTTTAAATGTCCACACGGACGCTCACGTGCGCTGAGACATCCTTTATCTTCTCTCAGTTTAGCTTTCATACACCATCTGTCACTGCTGACTTACTAAACCCTAAGATGTCTGCAGCACCTGTGTGTGTGTGTGTGTGTGTGTGTGTATCTGTGTGTGCACACTCTATATAATGCCAGCATTTGTGGGTGTGAGGCAGTACAAGATAGCGAATCCAAGTGAAAACGTGTGTGTGTGTGTGTGTGTGTGTGTGTGTGTGTGTGTGTGTGTGTGTAGGAGAGAGTAAGATAAAGAAACAAGTATCGTTTTGATCTCTCTCTTTCTTGAGTACACATTGTCCACATTATTATTGTGCACTCATCACCTCCTGCCTCCTGACACTGTTCTATTCTCAAACACACACACACACACACACACACACACACACACACACACACACACACACACACACACACACACACACACACACAGATTGTAAAACAACATCCTCTGCCTGTCAGCACTACCTCAGTGAGTGCATCGGAACTGTATAAGGCATTTACCCAGAGTCCTGTTCTCTCCTCTCTCTTCGTCTCTCTCTCTTCTCTCTTTCTCTCACTCGCCGTCTTTCTCTCCCACTCTCTTTTCTTCTGCTCTCTCCCCTTTCTTCTCTCGCTCTTCTGCTCTCTCTCTCTTTCTTCTGCTCTCTCTCTCGCTCTCTCGCTCTTCTGCTCTCTCCTATTTCTCTCTCTTCTGCTCTTTCTTCTCTCTCTATCTTGATCTCTCTCCCTTATCTTCTGCTCTCTCCTCTCTCGCTCTCTCTCATCTCTCTGTCTCTCTCTCTGCCCGAGTATATTACCACCCCAGGGGCATCGTCTGCTACTGTTTTGGACAACACTACTGCTGTGCATCCCTCTCCCAAGCAGGAGAGGAAGACGATAGAGAGGTCTTTAGGCTCCCCGGGAGATGAAACACTACTTCCTGTGTGTGATGCAAGCAGTGTTTTGATTGCTTTGAGTAGAACACAAAACAAACCACCTCAAAACAAACCAAAGTCTGTCTTGACTTACAAACCACCCATTATTAAGCAACATCTTTACTATTTTTGCTGTGTGTGTGTGTGTGTGTGTGTGTGTGTGTCTGTGTGTCTGTGTGTGCTGTGCGTTACAATTTGGTAGTCAATGTGTGATCGTTCAAAATAAATCCTGTCGATTTCTCTAATTTCTCACTTGAACAAGCAGCATGATCACGCCGAAGCAACAAACTGTCCAGCTCCAACTCGACATCTAGAATGTTAACAAGAAAAAGCTTTTGGTGTGTGTGTGTGTGTGTGTGTGTGTGTGTGTGTGTGTGTGTGTGTGTGAGAATGTTAACAAGAAAAAGCTTTTGGTGTGTGTGTGTGTGTGTGTGTGTGTGTGTGTGAATGTTAACAAGAAAAAGCTTTTGGTGTGTGTGTGTGTGTGTGTGTGTGTGTGTGTCTATTGATTGTGGCCACGGCTGTGTCAATATGGTCACAAGTAATTGTCAAGTAATGACAATGCAATCAGAGGGAACATCGCTGGAAAGAACATAACCGCGCATTGGCGGCTAAATGCCAAATCTCATTTTCTGAGGTTTTTGTCATGCAGTTAAAATAATCGTCTTTAATATCACCCCATTTGTTCCGCTTTTATGCAACGTTAGTTGTCATGTAAAAATCGAATAACCTACGGTCTCTTTTTCCTTGTTCAGCCATGGGGCCGAGCTAAACTGTGCATTGAAATGGAAATGGTTTGCCATTTCAAAAAGATGTTGGGGCTTTGACCTCATCCACACGTTATGGCGAGAGTAACTCCACCGGGACACTTGCTCAGTTAGAAACACCACGTTACGCTCAGTGGAGGCTTTTGCTATTGAAACAATATAGGAATGCCTTTCAACCAAATCCTCATCAAAACATTGTTGGGCTACATTGGAGGCTATATATTATTACTATTATTACTATTATTATTATTTATATTGACAAACAGTCTATTCTGTCGTTTAGTTTAGAGAGCAGTTGGAAAGCAACACGGGGGTCTCTCATTAACACAATTATGTGGTAGTCTCCACCAGGCAGGCATATGGACGCATGGGAAAAAACTCCAAGAGTGGAGTGAGCATGGAGCGTTTCAGCCCGTTTGGCAGGATTGATTCTTTGACTGGATGAGATGATCCGTCAATCAAGTTCTGTGAGCGATGGTTGCACCAACAAGGGTATAATGCTGTAGCACTAGAGTAGAGGACACTGATGTATGATATGTGTTGTCTTGTGCTCAGTTGACCCATTCCACATCGGCATAGCTGTAGTTTGGTGTCTAGAAAAAGGGCTAAAACAAGTCAGGTTAGGGAAGGGATCAACATTTCTCCTTTAAGCCACATTGAACCCACCGCCGGTATCTATTCTGTCCCGGAAAAAGCACGTCAGAAATCCGGGCTAAAAAGCCCGGCCAAGGTTAAATATGTACACTCCAGAGTGCCAACACAGGGGATGTTTTCTCTCCATCGTTTGATCAATTCAGCGCTTTAATTGGCGTGAGGGTGACAAGACAAATACATGGCCGTGTAGGTGTCAGTTCTCCGAAGGAGTAAACACTTCAGGAAGGCAGACATCAAACCACTGTTTTGGATAATGGCTCTGGGTCCATGACAGTGAGCGGGAGGGGATAACACACATAAAAGTAAACCGAGCGAGGAAACCATAAATGAACAGAAGAGAGGAATATTAGCTACAAAGGCGACTAAAAGAGGGAACTTGAGAAAGAGATAAAAAGATGTCTTCGTTGTCTGAAAATATGAGTCTGTTGTGTGTGATGCGCTGACAACGATAGAGAACTCTTAACAACAGTGGCTTTAACGAAGTGAGAAAGGGACGAATGGAGAGACAGACAGACGTTTAGGACCTGAAACTAGTCCACCAGAGGGTCCTGGACCTAGTCCATCAGGAGGCCCTGAACCTAGTCCACCAGGAGGTCCTGAACCTAGTCCACCAGGAGGCCCTGAACCTAGTCCACCAGGAGGCCCTGAACCTAGTCCACCAGGAGGTCCTGAACCTAGTCCACCAGAGGGTCCTGGACCTAGTCCACCAGGAGGTCCTGGACCTAGTCCACCAGGAGGTCCTGGACCTAGTCCACCAGGAGGCCCTGAACCTAGTCCACCAGAGGGCCCTGAACCTACTCCATCAGAGGGCCCTGAACCTACTCCATCAGAGGGTCCTGAACCTAGCCACCAGAGGGTCCTGGACCTAGTCCACCAGGAGGCCCTGAACCTAGTCCACCAGAGGGCCCTGAACCTACTCCATCAGAGGGCCCTGAACCTACTCCATCAGAGGGTCCTGAACCTAGTCCACCAGAGGGTCCTGGACCTAGTCCACCAGGAGGTCCTGGACCTAGTCCACCAGGAGGTCCTGAACCTAGTCCACCAGGAGGTCCTGGACCTAGTCCACCAGAGGGTCCTGGACCTAGTCCACCAGGAGGCCCTAAACCTAGTCCACCAGGAGGCCCTGAACATAGTCCACCAGGAGGCCCTGAACCTAGTCCACCAGGAGGCCCTGAACCTAGTCCACCAGGAGGTCCTGAACCTAGTCCACCAGGAGGTCCTGAACCTAGTCCACCAGGAGGTCCTGAACCTAGTCCACCAGAGGGTCCTGGACCTAGTCCACCAGGAGGTCCTGGACCTAGTCCACCAGAGGGTCCTGGACCTAGTTCACCAGGAGGTCCCGGACCTAGTCCACCAGAGGGTCCTGGACCTAGTCCACCAGGAGGTCCTGGACCTAGTCCACCAGGAGGTCCTGGACCTAGTCCACCAGAGGGTCCTGGACCTAGTCCACCAGAGGGTCCTGGACCTAGTCCACCAGGAGGTCCTGGACCTAGTCCACCAGAGGGTCCTGGACCTAGTCCACCAGGAGGTCCTGGACCTAGTCCACCAGGAGGTCCTGGACCTAGTCCACCAGAGGGTCCTGGACCTAGTCCATCAGAGGGTCCTGGACCTAGTCCACCAGGAGGTCCTGGACCTAGTCCACCAGAGGGTCCTGGACCTAGTCCACCAGGAGGGTGTGGCACCATGGCCGAGGCCATTCAGCAGTAATGCCCGTCCCATTTTACAATCTGGACACGGGGTGTATTTCGAGACGATTGGTTACGATTTGATTGTTTTAAAGGCGCATCACTCTCTGTGTGCAAGGTCACTGCCAGGGTGTTTAATAGCGTTGAACAGCGTGACACACGCAGACCGGTCCAGGCAGCGGCAAGCCGCCAGCTGCAAGGACCCAAACATCATTCATTTTGATTCACCCCGTGGAGAGGATCTTCTGGAGGCTCTCGATCGATGATGGACGGCGTCAGTCTCAAAACCTGCCCCGCTGACTGCTGGGTTGTTCTCAGTCCTTATGGGGGGATTACTAAGATGCCTTATTTCAAACAATGTAGTCTTTGAAAAGCGATTAGCGTCAAGTGCACGTTCGTAAACAACCTGGAGAAACGCAGACAAATCGTAATCCCTCTCTAAGTGTCTACAGATGTCAGACAGGTTTGTTGAGGGGTCATGGAAGAAGTATTTACAAGCCGCCACGTGTAAAACACATACAGCTGTAGTGCGTCAGTGACGTCGCTTAAAAACACATTTATTCTTTCTCTCACTCTCTCTCACACACACACACACACACCCCAACACACCCCAACACACACACACACACACACACACACACTCATGTGAAACGTTCAGCTCAGTTGATTCATATCAATGATTCCTCCCTGCAGTTGTGTAATAGCTTTCGTCAACGACCAGGTCCGTAGCCCCGATAGCCTTGAGCAACGCCCCAGAATCCAAGCGTGACTTGACAGCAAGAGATAATGCACGTTTTAATCCGAATTCCAAAAAACGAATATCATTCACCGTTTTTCCTTTGGAACACAAACGGAAACAGACATCCCTAGGGGCAAGTCTTCCGGATCCGAAAGCCACAGTAAGCGCAATGCACATAAATCGATTTACGACCCAACGCAATGCAAACGTTGAATCAACACACGCTGGGCCAAGAAACCAAGAAACAACGCATGCAGAAACCTCACTACAGTGCCAACAATCAGGCTTTGATTTGTAACATATCTGCTTATAATATGTAACATATACACTTTACTGCATTCGATCAAGTCTTACATCTCCCCAAGAGACCACAGATAAACTGTGGTCACTAACGTATTCCGGCTTGCCACTGTTGGATGAGTCCATTCAATGTTATACTATGATTCACAATAAACAATCTGTGAATCATTTACCGGTAGGGATGTTGATGTTCCCCCAGAATGTCGTCCGCATTTGTCAGTGAAACCAAAAGCATATGTGCTTCAGTAGAGGACCACTCGTACAACACCCGAGAATCCCAACGGAGACCAGAAGTGACTCCACAATACAAGGTCATTGAGTCATGAGCAACCTGATGCGTCCAGGCCACTATGCTTGGTTTGAATAGAGTGTAGAACTACAATACACCAGGAACTACATTACCCAGGAGCGTCCTTCCAACCATCCACTTCTACCTGAACGTTGTGGTCCGTGTCATAGGAGAGGGGGCCGTCTTTATTGCCCATCTTGGAGAAGAATGACTTGTCTTATAAATATTAGGGCAAAGGGGCGGTGAAACATCCAGCCGGGGATGCCATTGCACGCACGCGCACACGCGTACGCACGCGCACACGCGTACGCACACGCACACGCGTACGCACACGCACGCGCATGTGCAATGGCATGCATGCGTGCGTGTGTGTGTGTTTTGTGTGTGGGCCTTAGGAGTAAAAGCAGAGAAGCTAGAGGAGCCCGGGGGGGGGGGGGGGGGGGGGGGGGGGTGTAACACACACTCGATGCAGGCAGGACTCCCTTAGACCCCGAGGGAGGAGGGCCCAGACCTGCCAGCTTCTGGACCCTTTGAGGCTGCTGCCTAACCTGAACTTCCTGTCGCCGCAATCAACACCAGAGGAGGTCTCGGGCGATGCTGTCGGCCGTCTCTTAGGGAACACGTTATTTCTAGAAACGGGCCAGCGGTTGTTACGGAGGGAAATGCCTTATGCAACCGTTGTAATTAGAGTCTTTTGGATTTCCCGGTCACGTGTGTGTGTGTGTGTGTGTTGTTAACTAATTAGTCATTCGTATAATTGTTCCCCTTTTTCTGAGAAGCGCATCCAGTAGTGAGCATTAGGGACCGGGAGCGTCATTATATTCTTATGCTTGAAGCTTTATTGATGGCTCTCGATTCATATTTGGTTGCATTGTTAAGTTGACTGGTGACAGGTGCTGTAACATCTGTTTTGTGTATTGAGAAAAAAGACTAAAATTCTACTGAAACTCAAGTGAAATCATTCTAACACAGTACTTTGTGCACAAAGTTAATATGTCTATCGCTTTCTATATATAGCCGTATCTCTATATATCTAAATGTTTAATTTATGCTTGGCTAGACCTAGATGCAACTCTGGACCTATTTTATATGCGTGTACTGTACACAAACCCTTTGGTACACACACGCACACGCAGACATGCACGAGCACACACGCACCACAAACAAAGGTCTCCATCATGTTTGTGCTTTTAGTATTTATGTTGTCATACTGTCTTAGACATTCCATCCATTTTAAATTTCTCCCCGCCATCTTCTTCCCACATTTCTCATGTTTATTTCACCTCTGTTTTCACTACACTTGAAAGCACAGGATAAACAAAAGTTTCGACTTTTTCCTTAAACCCACATTCGTTTTTTAGTTTTACCTTAAGTCTGGAGCCTGATGGAAACCGTGTGTTTCTTAATAACTGCAAGCACCATTTAGTGTAAAAAAAATTCAACAATGTTGGAGCACCGAGATTGTTTTGACAACAAACCAAAATGGACAACGTTGAAATTATTTGTTTATTCATTTATAGTTTCTGCCGATCGATTACAGATGTGGAGGCACACGGGAACTGGCCTTGCGTAGTTCGATTGTGAAAGCGCTCTTCAAATTTCACATTCACTGCCGTGTGTGTGTGAGAGAGAGAGAGAGAGAGAGAGAGAGAGAGAGAGAGAGAGAGAGAGAGAGAGAGAGAGAGAGAGAGAGAGAGAGAGAGAGAGAGAGAGAGAGAGAGAGAGAGAGAGAGAGAGAGAGAGAGAGAGAGAGAGAGAGAGAGAGAGAGAGAGAGAGAGAGAGAGAGAGAGAGAGGCCTTTATTTGCCACCGAGCAACAAGGATATTTCAACATGAAAGACAAACTTTGACAAAGAAAGACGCCGTTCCTTTACCATGGAGGTAGGGTAGAGAGAGCGAGACCGGTAGCTCTCAGATATGTGACCTTTGCATGTGGCGGCATGCCCTCTGCTTGATAAGGACACAGGTCTGCTAGCTCAACAGCTCTTTCTCTTTGCAGCTGTAATCTGATCCCCACAGAGTGAGTCAGGACGAGACGGAAAACAAGAAAGCATATATATAATAATAATGCGATAACCAAACGAATTAATTCCAGAGCATGCGCACACCGCTGCTCTTATGGATGCTGATGGTGCCTGACTCAGCCTGCAGGCTAATATATTGACTACTCCGGGCAGAGCATGACATGGGACCGCCACAACCCCCCCCCCCCCACACAAGCCCTTTGCTGTTATTGCCTCAGATGAGTGATGGTTAACGGCGCGAAGGAACCACCACTTCCTGCAAATGTCACCACCTCTAACGAGAGGCAGAACATTTTATTTACTTTCGTCTCTCCTTTCTCCTACGTTGTTTGCCCGACACCACATCAACCCCCTCCCCCACCCCCCACCCCCCACACTTCCCCTAACCCAAACGGTCCCCACCTCCAGCACCACCATCTCCACCCTCAGTGTGAAGTAAAGTGTGTTCCCAGCTTCCTCTGACCCCATCTGAAGCCAAGCCACGGTTGATTTAAGGAAAAACACAAAAAAAATCTACTTTAAAAACTCCTTTCCTTCTGTCCGCAGTGTAGCTTCCTGGCTGTATCCACAGGGAAAGAGCCAGCATTCAGATATGCCACCAAGAACAATGAAAACCAAAAGATATATGGCCGTGTTATGAGGTTTTTTTCTGGAAAGGCAGTATATCACCTTGAAGCCTACACAGAAGAGGATCTTACAGTGCTGCGTACTAGTTATAAAATAAATGTGTTTGCTTGCACATTGTCATGGATTAATTACAAGAAGATGCACTTAACAAATCGAACTTCTGTCCTATGCATATGGATCACAACTGTCATTGTAACTCAATGTGTTACAAAAATAATCAGACGAAATGGAAGCCACAAAAATGTATGACAAATTCCCCTTTTCCATTCCCATTAAAATGTATGCGGTAGTTTACATTAGCTATACATATATTCATAACCTCCATCCGACCCGCTTTTGGCTTTCATTCTTGGATAAAACTATTTCGATTATTGTAATAAATGTATTATTTAGGCTGTGTCAAAAGTAACTGTATCTCAGCATGAGAGAGATAAACAGTATTCTCTTGAACGATGTGCATCATCCAACGTCCTATTCGGGGGAAAGTGTTAATTTAAAATGAAATATTTTGGGTATGGGTAGGCCAACTTAATATAGATTATTTGTTTACATAAAACACTTAAGCAGAGAATTATGTTCAAGTAGCGAGACACTGTAGTTTCACATATGATAATGAGATAAACGCTGAATTTAAGGGCTGTATTTCCAGTTCAAAGTGCATTCTCCCATGTTTCTTGTATCCGTAGTGACTGCAAGTTGCCTTTCATAAAAGCGCCATTCAGCGTGATGTACAATACAATGATTAAATAGTAATATCTAAAAGTCACCATCCATGCAACAGGGTTGAAGAGCTGTGTGCTCTTGTGAACGTGATATTGGTCCCGTCTTCTGTATAAAAACATCCAAATACGACATGATCGTGGATCTTAAAGGTCCATATGTTGTAATGTATTATTTAGGAGTAGTTGCATATTTGCAAAAACGTAACGTTAGTGTCACAAGCAAAGTGGATCCAGATGTCATGTGACCCAGTTGAGCAGGTCGGTTAGACTGAAGGATGCCTAGAGGTCGCCTCTGTGGATGTTTGAACCCAAAGATCCCTACCGCTGGTCTGTGCTGCCCTTATCTGCTCTTTGGCCATCACTGTAAGGACGCTCTTCTATCTGTTCTGATTGGTTCTGCCGAGCCACAGGGCTCAGTCGAGGGTTTGACGAGGGAAGATCAGGAATTGGATTCTGGCAGGATAGGATTTAACCTCAAGAGCAATTTCCACCTTATTCATTGTCAGACAGAGGGAGACTGCAAATCAAAGCTGCCTGTAGAGCTTTAGATGTCACCTCTTTGTAAAGCCAGTGACTGACAATGTGAGGCGAAAGAGTCTGAGACATAGACATCGTTTCATTTACAGAGAGGCCAGTAGCAATTACGAGAATGGCTGATAAAGGAAATGTATTTGTTTCTTTGTTTCTTTCAGTGGGATAAATAGATTCAGAGGAAACAAAAGAAAACATTCAGCAATTTCCACGCTGTGCTAAATTACTAGAGTCGGATTGAAACCTACTTTCTATAACAAAACTTATGATGGCTTGGTACGTATGTCATAATACACCATATTACTCTCTGCCTCCTTGCCTTCTGAGCTCACTCCAAGGCACTTGTAGGTATAGGTTTTCTGTTATTCAATCAGGGGAAAGGACGTAGAATGAATGCACTGTGGTTAATGTCGTAGCTCCCTGCGTGATACACCTCTCCAGAAAAGTAGCCAGGAGACTTTTCTCTGCTTTTCCATGTTCCTGGCCGAGTGACGAAGTCCCAAAGTGTTTCATCTGGCTGCAAACACTTTTCCGCTCTCTGTTGCTGCAATCATGCGACGATATGCTGTTGAGGGGATAAAAATGATCTTTGGTGTTATTTTCTGACCACGCTCCCAAATTGGTCTGAGTTTAATTCTGACCCTGTGTCCGGTTTCGATTTGACTTTTGGAATTTAAAAACCGTAATCAACTAACAGACATTGTGTACACATGCACCTACTCTCACTCTCACTCTCACTCTCACTCTCACTCTCTCTTTCTCTGTGTCTCGAATGCACTCCCTTCTCCCCCTAACTCCCTTTTACACACACACAGAAACACACGCATACACACTTTTTCCACTGGGGCCACATGCTAGACCCTGTGAGTTATGGCCGCTGTCATCTTGTGAGATGTGGTCTACCTCACTGCAAGACACACCCAAAATACATTGGCACCACCTTATAAAGTTCAATTTATGAAGTTGCTACCATCATCATCATCATCATCATTATTATCATTGACCATACCTGTAGTTAGATAAGAGGGAAACGAGCTTTCTGACCCTAACCTTGCTGTCTGCCATGCTGCGTCTTCACTGGAAGAGACGCTCGCTCGGTTTCCTTTCAATATGGACGTATTCATGAGCGTTGCTCATCCAAATGTGCGGATCTTGGTAATAAACAGACGTTTTTAGTGACGATACGTGTCAACTGGCGTTTTGAAGTGGACACGCGTAGCATTTCAACTAGCTCATAGCTTAAAATGACGCGGACACATCTGTGGTCAATGCTGATCGATATTGATTTCCTTCTTGTTCACATCCTATAACTGATTTATTCATCCTATAAAAACATGCTGGTCAGCGCGTACCTCTCGCTTTGTTTACAAGAATCGCCCCACTCACACACCCAGCCAGCAGAGCGACGCTGGTTTGCTGGTTTGTTTCAGGTCGGGAAGCCCCCCCCCCCCCCCCGCCCACTAACTGGGAGGGGGCTAAATCGTACACATTGCGACTTTAAGGATGGCACATGAAAATATTTAATGAATGGTTATATACAATAATCCAAATAAATGTCAATGTCAAATATGCAAAAAAAATTTTTTTTAATGATTGTAAGGTCAAACAAAAAGGATTGCGTTGAAAAAGAAATGTGGTCCAAAAGTATATTGTTTACAGAGTAGTTGAATAACAATAACAGAATTGTTCATATTGATCAATTGCACCCAAGTGGATATGTGTCAGCGAACAATGGGCTTGGGTTGGATTTAGCTATTGATCTCTGGGTCAGGCTCCGTGAAAGAAAAGAATGAAAGAAGATGGGATATTGTCCAGTACCTTTAAGTTTCAAGCAACGCAATTTATGGAAGAAAACACGCTAAAGAAAGCGGTGACTCTTTTTTTGATTACAGATGACGTCTGTCATCATTCATTTTTTTTGTAAAGAAATAAAATAAAAAGTATTATTTTCTTTTCTTTGTAATTTTGAGATAAAGGGACCCAGGGGAAAGCTATTTACTGTAGCTGTGTGCATGTGTGGTGTGTGGTGCGTGTGTGTGTTGTGTGTGTGCGTGCATGCGTGTGTGGTGTGTGCGTTTGTGGTGCGTGTGTGTGTTGTGTGTGTGTGTGTGTGTGTGTGCGTGCGTGTGTGTCCTCCCCAGGGATGGTTTGGCCCGAGGCTACAGGAGGACACACCTCAAGACAGCCAGGATGCCGACAGGAATTCAGACACACACGTGCGCAAGTCCACAACCCCCCCCCCCCCCCCCCCCCCCCTGGATAATTGTCGTGGAAGCAGAAAAAGAAACAAGTTGAGCTAAAACAACACTCTGTCAGAAGCGAGATGTTATTTCTCGGAATAAATAGGTGTGTTTATCCCCTCTGATTAAAACGAGAGGGGATAAAAAATAACGTGTGGAAACGGGGGAGGCTGACGAGAAAGGTTAAAGACATTTTGAAATATTAACTTTTTCAAATTCAGTGAAGAAAATATTGTAAACCCTTGACAATCAGGACTGTGTGCGTGGGTGTGTTTAACTGTGTTGGAAAATTAACTTTAGAATTTATTTTGAGGAATGAATATGAAATGTGTGAATCATAACGGCAGCATATTAACTCTTCAGATTTTAAAAGACTCGTAAGTGGAAACATTCTTTACATAGCTTTTATTGTCTCATATCTTTAAAGTAGGAGTCTGTTCGACGTAGGACTTTTAAGTTTTCCTAATTGTTCGTTCTACTATCCTTTTTAGGGTGGTCAAACACATTTCTCACAAATAAACAATGACAATATTCTGCTTTGTTGACTGTCAAGGAGAGGAAAAAAATGTCTCCAATCGATAAACTTTTTTTTCTTTTTTCATAGGGTTGGGTGACACATGTAATGATTGAAAGTCCACAGAGAAAAAGAAGTGAGTGTGTGTGTCAGATTGGGAGCTATAAGCATAACATTTGATCATGTCACTCCCAAGATGGAAGGGTTTTCAACAGCTCAGCTTCATCCATAAAGAGGCACACACAGTTCCCACAAAGACCTGTTTACAGTCCATATCAGGAAGCCAGGGGGTTGGCATTTAGATTGACATGTTTTTGTTGCAGCGACCCGGTAATCAGGCCTATCTGATAACACATAATGCCCCCCTCCCCCCCTCCCCCCCCTCCCCCCCCTCCCCCCCCTCCCCTACTCTGGCCATACTCCTCTTAAGGCCCAGAAAACGATCGTTGGTGACAGAAGCTGTCCCAGTCTGTCCCATGCATCAAACCTCCGGTGTCGATGCGTGCTGCTGCTGTTCTGTAAAATAGTGGAAAACGGGGGGGGAACGGCTGATTGCCTATTTAGTGTTTTAGCCTGACGCACGATGAGTGACAAGCCATGCGGGCAAAGGCCGGGGCATTTCCGCCCCCCTCTGCTCGTAAAAAACCCAGCCAGCGCGAGCCATGAAAAACAGCCAGCCCCCGGGGTTTGCGCGACGCCTCCTCACAGGCTGCTTTTGTGGGCGCGCAGGGAGGCGTTGAAGCTCTCGGTGCACTGCTGGCTGCTGGAGGACGGCGAGCGGCGAGGGGAGCGCTGGAAGCGGCTCCGTCGGCTGAAGTAGCTGCTGGCCGTCCAGGTGCGCTGGCGCTTGCGCAGGTACTCCTTGTAGTTCTTGGTGAGCAGCGTGTAGAGGAAAGGGTTGATGCAGCTGTTGGAGTACGTCAGGCAGGTGGTCAGGTAGTTGATGTTGCGCTTAGCCTTGTTGGAGATGGGCAGCGAGTGGTGGAACAAGCCCAGCAGCTGCCAGATCCAAAATGGCAGAAAGCAGGCCCAGAAGAGCAGCACAATGGTGAAGATGAGGTACAGCACCTTTGAGGAAGAGAACAGCTGTATAGTTAGCAAGGGTTGAGGTTGGTGTTGTGTTAAGTTTGTTCTGATTGTTTGTCTCCTTTTTATGCTTAGTTCATTGTGTCAATGTTGTAGGATCAGTGTAAAAGAAAACATTTCTAAATATGTCATTCGTAAGGGAGTTGTATTTTTTTTTTATAGATAAAGCCTTTTGATATCTCTTGGGAGTAGTTTGGTGTCATATTAGTCATAGTTGGAATGAATAAATGTAAAGCTTCCGGCCCCTTAAAGAACACTGAGGCCCTCCAGGGTTTGATCCTGCGTTCCTCTAAGGGGAAACAGGGAAGCCATTACTCATTGAGAGGCATCCTGTTCAACACTGAGTTACATTAAGCATGAATGATGAAAAATAAATATATACACATATCATCTTTGAATATATATATTTTTAACATTTTAAATACTAACTGTAAATTGCTTGTTCTTTCATTTTTGGCCAAAAATAAAATAAAATAAAAAGGAAATTAATGTAAATCCGGTTCGAGACATAATCTTCCAATCTTCTACCATCATTTCATCAGGAAGAGCACACAGTAATTTAGGGCATTTTTCTTCATTCACCCCATGTGATCGCTAGGAGGGGAACTTTCTGTGGGAAACATTCCTAGAAAAAGAGGGAATACCAAATATATAATTTCCCTTCATGCCTCAGACTTTAGACTCAGTCATTAGAGAACAACTGCATGGTTCTCAAAAGTGACCCTACATTTACAGTTTGACAGCACGCAGCACTGACCTTCTGATTGGGTAGCTTCTTGGTTTGTTTGAAGTTCTCGGTCTGGGAGATCCAATAGGTGCGCGCGAGCCGGATGTAGAGGTAGCCAATGATGAGGCCCGGCGCCACGATGCTGGTGCAAAACAGGAAGGAGATGTACGTCTTGTAGGTTATGGGTGCCAGCGTCGGCTGGCACATGGTCTTGTTGCCCACCTTCGTCAGCTGAATGCCCACAATCATGGGCAGCGTGAGGACGAGTGAGGCGGCCCACACCAGCAGGGCGATGGCCTTGCGGTAGCTCTTGGACCTCTTCACCGTGTCCAGGGGCTTGAGCACGGCAAAGTAGCGCTCGGTGCTCATGACGGTCAGCGTGAAGATGCTGGCGTGCATGGTCAGGAAGTCGATGCTGATGAGAACGCGGCAGCCCACGTCGCCAAAGTGCCAGCCCTGGAGGAAGTGTGTGCAGACCACGAAGGGTATGGTGAGCAGGTAGAGCAGGTCGGCCATGGCCAGGTTGATGATGTAGATGTACATGGAGGCGGCGGTCCGCATGGACTGGCACATGACCACCAGGGTGTAGATGTTGCCTGTGACGCCCACCAGGCACATGACGGATAGGATGGTGCCGATGGTGAAGGTGGCCGCCGCGTCTTCGTGGGAGGGGGTCAGGTCCGATCGGGGGAGGTCCGTGCCGTTGGGGACCCTCTCCATGAGCACGGTCATGGACTCCATGGAGACAGTGGTCACCCTTTTGCCCCGCATGGATAGGTCGGAGACAAGGAAGAGGAGAAGAGATGAGAATACATGACAGAGAGACGGAATCATTGATCTGTTGGGTTACCTCTGGATAAACGAGACGGTGTCCTGAAAAAGCCTTTCCCTCTTCGCCCCCAGGCTCTCTCTTTCTCGGGGTGACCTTCTTCCTCTTCCTCTTCCTCATCCAATAGCATTGCCTCTGCCCTGTTTTCTCTCTTAGACCACTGAAGACCTAGCTCTATAGATCACTTTGTGAGAAAGGAAGTTGCTGTTTTGTTTTATCCCCTAGCTCAGAGAAAGGCTTTCAGAAATTGCCTCGAGCTTTGGCCGGTTCAGTTGTATGCTCTTATAAACACAAGACAAGTTGGCCCTAAATCCCGAGCTCATTGTTCTTCCAATATCATGATCATTCCCAGCAAATTCTACACTGTCATCATGGTAGCCGATATTCCCAAAAGCGAGAGTAGAGATTAGTTCGATTTAGACCGTAGACAAAACAGCTCAGAAAATCCCTATTTATACACACAGCTTGAATCACATCATCTTCAAACGGTGTGTATAGAAAATATGGCTTTCTGGGTACACTGGATTGCTAGGCTTGGGCCATTATCAAAAACAAACAAAACATTTGTGACCATAAAATCAGTTAGTGCACCCATCACTCATTAGGTGATTAGACGTCCTGAGAACGATAAGACAGTAGAAGTGAAGACGGTTCATTTAATGTTGGGCCTGTTCATTTCACATCCCTTCATCCCCTATCATTTGAAATGTAGCATTGACGTAACAACAATCTCCCCCTTCCCCACTTCCAAATCCCCCCCCCCCCCCCCCCCACAACTCTACCTCCCCAATCCCCACTCCCCCCTTCCTCCCTTGCCAGGAGCGAAGCAGTATGATGATGCCATTTTAAATGGCTGCTAATCTTTGTGTATTAGCAGTTTTGTTTATTCTGTTTATGTGTATTTGATTTCTTTTCAAAAAAATAATAAAAGGTTAAAAGAAATAAGCATAATAAACCAAAACATAATTATTGGTTTACTTATGGTTCCGAATCAGTCGATTTAGCAGCTAGAGGAATTTGTGTTTATTCCGTTTATGTGTGTGGGATTTCTTAAATTCTCATATTTCTTAAAAAAAAAGGATCTGGACATTAATATTAACGTATGATATTAATACCACATATTAGTCACAAATACAGCGATCCAAATCCCATGTCTGGAAACCACGTTCTTCCAGAGACAACGGGGGTCGGAGATGTAATCACACAGCGGGCGACAACCGCATTTACACTCTCCTCCACAAAATCAATTGGCTTTCCTTATCTGCATTACCGCAAAGTAATGTCAGTGTGTGTGTGCGTGTGTGTGTGTGTGTGTGTGTGTGTGTGTGTGTGTGTGTGTGTGTGTGTGCGTGTCTATTTCTGTCCTCACTCAGTGGTGCGTACATGCCCGTGGGTCCTAGACTAGTATGCCTGTGAGCATGTTTCTGTGGAGATTTGAGATGCGCATGAGAATCTAGCACCTCACTCCATGGGTGCACGCGCGTGTGTGTGTGTGTGTGTGTGTGTGTGTGTGTGTGTGTGTGTGTGTGTGTGTGTGTGCGAGTGTGTGTGTGTGTGTGTGTGTGTGTGTGTGTGTGTGTGTGTGTGTGCGAGTGTGTGTGCGAGTGTGTGTGTGTGTGTGTGTGTGTGCGAGTGTGTGTGTGTGTGTGTGTGTGTGTGTGTGTGTGTGCGAGTGTGTGTGTGTGTGTGTGTGTGTGTGTGTGTGTGTGTGTGTGTGTGTGTGTGTGTGTGTGTGTGCGAGTGTGTGTGTGTGTGTGTGTGTGTGTGTGTAGGGCTGTCATCCTACCTTGCGTGCCCCTCTCCCTGCCGGGTTGGAGGTGCTTTGTGAGAAGGTTTCAAAGTCAGATCCCAGTCAGTCTCCCATTGCCGCTCGTTCACTCTTCTCCTCCAAACTTCACACGCGCTGCAAATATTTCACACGCCATTAAAAAGAAAGACCGAAAAAAACGAAGCCCCGCGCCGGTCTCCTGACAAAGGACGGCTAAGGCGCCAATCGGAGACAATCGCCGTCGAGCAGCAGGTGGTCATGGTAACTGTACACCAAAACGTCCGTTGTTGTGGTGCCCGGAGAGGTGGGGGGAGGGGAGGTGTATGTAATCCAGTCAAAGGTGCCGCGACGAAGGAGACGAACACTCTCTCAGTGCTGCTCCTCTCAAAGTTCACTTTGCCTAGTCCAGTATCCTCTCTCTCCCTCTCCCGCTCCCGCTCTCGCTCTCTCTCTCTCGCTCGCTCTCTCTCTCTCCCTCTCCCTCTCCCTCTCCCTCTCCCTCTCCCTCTCCCTCTCCCTCTCCCTCTCCCTCTCACTCTCGCTCTCTCCCGCTCGCTCTCGCTCTCTCTCTCTCTCTCTCTCTCTCCCTCTCGTTCGCTCTCTCTCCCTCTCCCTCTGAGATCCTTGATAGTATCCCAGCGCTTGGATGTCAGCTCAGAGTCGCCCGATGATGAGTGCCGTTTGGGAGCGATAAATGAGAAAGGAGGGAGAAAACACACACACACACAGAAAACAGTTCAACTCAAACCAGCAACACATATGAAATGATGATGAGAAGTGGAGGGTCTTCAGCTGGTACGATCCCCTTGTCAGAGAGAGAGAGAGAGAGAGAGAGAGAGAGAGAGAGAGAGAGAGAGAGAGAGAGAGAGAGAGAGAGAGAGAGAGAGAGAGAGAGAGAGAGAGAGAGAGAGAGAGAGAGAGAGAGAGAGAGAGAAGAGAGAGAGAGAGAGAGAGAGAGAGGTGCACCTCTCTCTCTGGCGAAACACTTCAGCGTAGAGTGGGAGGGGGGGGCAGTTGAAGACGGGAGGGGGGGGGAGAGAGGGGGGAGGGTGCATGATTATGAAGAGGCATTCAGGAAATGTCCCTTGCTCCTTTTTTCCCTGTACTCTCACTGTAGCCCTGGGCCATCTATTCCTATCCTAAAGGATGTGTGTGTGCGCGTGTCACAAGAAGACATTGCTCGGTGGCAATATATGTATTCAATGTATACACACACACACACACTCTCGCAGACACTTATACATACTCAAAAACATGATAGCTGACAACTCTCCCTATTGAAATAGCTTTCTAAGAATCTTCATCTTGCCCTTTCCCTTCCCGAAGGTAAAACCCTTGGCCCCTTGTGTTGCTAACAAGGAGAGACAGGGAATGCATATTTTAACACAGTTGGCTGTAAAAAATAATAATAAACGTAAGCACAAAATATGTTCTAAATGGAATTGCCTACTCCATGCAATTTCTGATAAACATATTCATGCATTGGTTTATTCTGAAAATGCTTTTCCAACACCTGCATCTCAGAAACCGAAACAACCGAACAGAAACAGAATAAATCAGTAGACCCACAGGGCCGGATTCACATCCATAAGCATTTTTTAGTTCCAAGACGGATTGAAATGAAATTGTTGCTGCTGCTGTATCCTGAGACAAGTGGTAAAACAGGATGTCAAGGCGTGACTAGGTGGTGGGTGGTGGGTGGAGGAGGGTTGCCTATTGATCCTACAGAATTAGATTAGCAAGAGCTGGATGCCCCAACGGTGTAGTAAACATCATTTGAGGTTGGCTTTTTTGACGCACAGATTTGGTTGTCACAGCGATAAAAGATTGACTGTGTCAGACAACGTAGGCTGTCCTGGGTAGAAAGTCAATTGGGGTTTCTTGCTGTCTTTCTGTCTGGAAGAAAGTGTAAAGTCGCTGACGTGATTCTCATTGATCCCACAGGGATGCTTATGCAACATAGACCTTCTGACAATCAACCTTAGTTAGCTTATGTTAAAGTGATACGCAGAAATATCTGTCAATTGGCATTTGCCTGTCTTGTTTGATTCCAAATCCATCATTGTCCATCCATCCATTGTGTTTTAATTAAACAATCCGTATGAAGATATGTCGGCGTGTCCCTTTAACACTGCCTCCATTCCCAGTCATCTCAAAATTATTTTAAAATGTCATTATATTAACTCATTCAACTGAATGGTTTCAACATCACCACTTGGGGAAATGATTTATGTTATGGGACACAAACTAACAGCGAAGAAGACTATATCCAACCCCTCAAATGATCGTTGGCAAAATGAAGGCCTCTAAATGACCAATGACCAATCAGGACTCATGACTTTGATCACGTAAGCGCTGATAAGTGCTTGTCATCCTTGACGATACCTCGCTGATGCTTCCCTCCGGTGCCCCCTCAAAGCTTCTACTCCTGGCTGCCACTTGCTGCTCCAGACACGGGTTCCATGTTTACGACTCGCGAAACCAGACCGTGTGCGCTAAAGCCCTGGAATGCAGCGGACTGTGACAGCTGACCACCGAACGGCTTCTCTATGGGCCTTATGCACCTAGCGGCCATCTTGGTGCCATCTTGGATTCCAACGCTTGTGTTTGAAACACATGAGTCCAACACATGGACTCAGTATTTATCACGCCATGTGTAATTCATTTGTGATTTTTATAGGGTAGGCAAACCGCGGTTTTGGCAGAGGAGCTTCTGCCTACGAGTTACAAAAATATTATCCGAGCAGTCGTGACAAAGGTATTTAGAACAAATTGACACTTTTGGTTGCAAAGGAGTAAGTGCGAGGGGCGTTGTCCAACGACGTCAAAACCAGAGTTACATACTCGCTCGAATAAAAACGACCACTGGAAAAAGCATTTTTAGCCAGAAGACTTAACTGACAATTTCCCCGGTTTAAGAACTTTATACATTTGAGTAAAAAAGAACACAGCAATGTTCACCAACACTTTGTGAATCCATAAGGAAGCGTTTTCAACTGGAGTATGGATTACGGGCTTTACTTAGAATTGACCCTAAACACCGTTGACTAATATAAAGTGAGAGACGTCTTGCTTTTACTGAACGCTGCATTTACTGGACTCCTCGTCATTGTCCAAATTTTCTTGGTGAGTTTGCTCGTGTCAAAGCGTCTATGGATTAAAGGAGGCCATACAAATCCAATCCAGGTTTATCTAGTTGCAAGGCAGGGGTCCACGAGAAGATTAGCAGCTATGGTTCTGCCATGAGACTGAAGGAGCATGTCTTTGTCTTTCTATCTTTCCTTCTGTTGGCTTCAGATTTATTTCACCAGAAGAGACGCAGATAATCCATGACAGGAAAGAAACGACTGCTAGACGTTTATCTACTCCATGGATTTATAGCCTCTGACCCTGACCTTGAGGGTCTTAACCCTCAAGGTCAGACCTCAACACACCCTACGCACTACACACACACGCACACGCACACGCACACAAGCACTCCATGTTACAAGGCATGAACATGAGTGTTGTGAATCATCGACCAGTGGGTCACTAATCAATCTCTGATCAAATTTAAAATCTGTCTATGGCATAACTGTATGTTATGATTTTGAGCCGTCAATGCAGCGTATTGAGAAAAAGGTTGAGCATTTTCATTAAAAGTTACACAGCATTGTAAGAATTAATTCATTTTAAGAAGCTGTGTGTGTGTGTGTGTGTGTGTGTGTGTGTGTGTGTGTGTGTGTGTGTGTGCAGTTGGGTGGATTTATGAGGCCAGTTATGACTTTTTATCACAGCAGTGTCCTAAGCCTTTTAAAGACCTCATAAATATGCCACACCAACAGCGCTGTGTGTGTGTGTGTGTGTGTGTGTGTGCACGCGCATCATTTTTGCATGTGTGTGTGTGTGAGTCGGTTCCCATGTGTGTGTGTGAGCGTGTGTAAAGCGGGGCCTCTATACTAAAGCAGCCCCCCCCCCTCGCTCCGCACAGAGGCTAGGAAGGAATCGATCAGCAGAAGTTACTCAACGCAGAGCAACAACTGATGGACGAGAGACTGAACCGTTGTCTCCATGCCAACAGCCCACCCCCACACCTGACGTGTTGTGTACACACAGACGCACACACACACACTCAGCTACATGCATGCAGATACATTAAAGCACTTTATTATAATGTTACTTAACATTTGTGTTTTATTGACGGTTTCAAACACATGGCTTTGGTGTTTGAAGGCAAGGTATTTATTTATTTGTGTGTTTGTGTGTTTATATGTGTGTGTTCCTGTATCTATCAGTGTGTGTGTTTGTGTACATGTGTGTTTATGTGTGTGTGTGTCTGGACACAACACACTGGCGGGATTTGACCATGAACCCAAACTGTCAGACTCGCGTCTTCCTGAACCCGACATCTGGCAAGTGAAACCACATCCAGGAGGACTACATGGCCCGGCCTGACCCCCCCCCCCCCCGGGTGGATCCATCAGAAAAAGAACCTCCCGGATCCAGCTCCCTAAACCCCCCAACACAAACACGCTTGCTCTCCTCTCATCTAAACAAAGGAACGAAAAACAAACATGGCTTCCTTCAAATAAGAACCCATTTAATTTAAAAACAACATCGGATGGAATGAATTTCGTAGCGCTTTCCTTTTACCGAGGGATGGAGGTAAATCGGAGCGTACCACACGCTATGTATGGAGCGCACGCACGTAGCGTGCCAACCGTTTCTATTTAGAGTTCAATTCAGCTCTCCCGGACTCTCAGGCACACAGAGCTTGCGCAGATGGAAACGGGCAAAGATTTCATTAAGCTTAACCGGTGGACTAAACTTCGCTCGCGGTAATATCTTAATATTGCCGAGAGGGAGCGGATTTCTCAGGATGATTCCAAACTCTAAAGCAGACCAGTCTTCCCTGTGGGCAGGGCCAGCACAGACCTGGGATCTGTGTGCGCTCCTTACTTGGAGATGGATGTGAATGTCTCATACCTGCTGTGTCTGCTATAGCACTGCCGAGCAGAGACGATTGAAATACGCATGGGAGTGTCCAATTATGCACTTGCTTAAAGAGTGATGAGACACACAGATCATTCCGGCAGTATGATTGACAGAATGGATGGAGAAGTGTTTCTTCATCAAAAATATATTTTTGGAGTATTTGTCATAATAACCCACTTCTCGTGTTTGCAGGTGATCGCCTGCTGGCTGATGTCTCAAGAATAAAGTGTTCCTTCCTTCTAGGCATCGGACAAATAACAAAAACAGGATAGTGAGTACTGTCTGCTATTAATTTGTCTTGGGATGACTGGAGATCGTTTTGTGCGGTGAAAGAGAGAAGTGCTTGATGTATTTTATATTGGAAATGAAACAACAATGAATACATGAATAGAGAGTGTGTCGGGCAGTCAGGTTTACTCAGGAACCTGTGGAAACCAGTGCTCCGGTAAACACACATACAAATTTGACTGTATGTTGAATGTACATTACGGAAAATTCAATGCTGTTTTTAGGTCCAATTCCACGTGCTGTAAAGAACCTTGTACACCCTGATTCGTGGAACTGCGCCATGCTCATGGTAAACACTCTTAGCTGACACTCAACTGAACAAGAGAAAACTACATTTTTAGCACCACTAACATCCTAGCTAGCTCCTTGTAGTGAGCAGACCTGCTTGGCCCTCATTTACACAATATGTAAAAGTAAAAAAAAAACATGTATTAGAAATATGCTTCTACAAACGAATAAGCCAATTGGTCAGATGTGTATAACTGTTTGACCATCGGTCAGTTGGACAACCCTGTTTGACCCTCCCAATTGGGCATCAGTCGCCAGCACCCCAAACCCTCCCATCCCCGCGTGTTCAGCCAATGGGGAACAACGGCTGTAGCCCCTTCCTCCAGCGCTCTCCCAGCCCACGTGTCTACCTTCTGATGTCCCTTCAGAAACCTGCAGTCTTTGGTCGGACTCTTCCCTTTTTAGGTAAGTTTGAGCTTCTCATTCATTTACTTATTTATTTATCTTTTGCCGACCCATCCTGGCACAAAGCAATCCACATGCAGAGGGGCAGCAGACTGTCTGTCCTGATCCAAAATGTATTCAATAAATCGGACACAGCATGACACTAACTGACTTGGAGCGCAAAGACGGAGGTTGAATAAAATATTAGTAGACGGCACGCCAGAGAAGGTAGCTTATGATGTACAACAGCAGTGCAAGAGTCAGACGGACGTTTGATGAAAAGCTGTGGATTTTCTTTTCCAAGCAGTGGTAATACTAACAGTATTAGCTGCAGGTTGTTTAAATGCTTTAGCTTTATTCATTATGCCCTAGCATTATCCCCCATTGTTACTCCTAAGTAGCTGTGAGGACTGGAAGCTCAGCATGGACAGCACATAAGAGGCCACACACACACACACACACACACACACACACACACACACACACACACACACACACACACACAACATTTATTTAGCAGACACTTTTATCCAAAGCAACTTACAATAAGTGCATTCAACCATGAAGATACAACGCAGAAAGTGCAGGAATCATGCGAGTAAATCATCAAATTAGCAAACTGCTTCAAGTGCAAACTAGAAACAAGAGGTAGGGAATGTAAAACATTTGTATAATTCTTTTTTTCATGGGCCAAGATGCATTCCGAACGGATGAGTTTTCAGTCTGCGACAGAAGATCACTCTCACACACACACTCTATCGCTCTCTTACTCACTCACTCACTCACTCACTCACTCACTCACTCACTCACTCTATCTCTCACACAGACAGACACATCCACAGACACACATACAGACACAGCTTGATTGTCTAAGGCAGGGGTCTGCAACCTTCACTATCAAATGAGCCGTTTTTGGTCCCTCTCCCGCCAAATAAAATGTATCTGGAGCCACAAAACCGATTTGACCCCTAAAATGAAGATAACACAACGTATAAAGTTGTATGTATAGTTATACTATTTATTAAAGAACTAATAGCCTATAGTTTGTTGCATTTGTGAAATTTGTAGTTGTAGGATGTGATTTTTTGTTTTGTTATTTTAGTGTCACAGTAACATCTTGATCTCCAAAATAAGAGGTGTTCCCTTTGGAAAAATTAAATGCCATTATTTATTTCCGTTTCTTTCAAAGCTGCAGGGAGCCACTGCAGAGGGGCTCCAGAGCAACGGGTTGCTGACCCCTGGTCTAAGGGATGGTGAAGGTATGTGTTCTGAATGGTGCTCCCTGATTGGCAGGTGGAGGTAAAGCACGTATCACATTATATGTATTCTCTGGTGGCCTTGACTATTAGCCATCTGGAGAATGACCTGAAGTCTTGAGGCTGCCCTGACGTCTGGAGGCTAACCTGACGTCTAGAGGCTGACCTGGTGTCTGGAGGCTGACCTGGTGTCTGGAGGCTGACCTGGTGTCTGGAGGCTGACCTTCTGTATGGAGGCTGACCTGGTGTCTGGAAGCTGACCTGATGTCTGGAGGCTGACCTGCTGTCTGGAGGCTGATCCTGTCTGGAGGCTGACCTGATGTCTGGAGGCTGATCCTGTCTGGAGGCTGACCTGATGTCTGGAGGCTGATCCTGTCTGGAGGCTGATCCTGTCTGGAGGCTGACCTGGAGGCTGACCTGGTGTCTGGAGGCTGACCTGGTGTCTGGAGGCTGACCTGCTGTCTGGAGGCTGATCCTTTCTGGAGGCTGATCCTGTCTGAAGGCTGATCCTGTCTGGAGGCTGATCCTGTCTGGAGGCTGACCTGCTGTCTGGAGGCTGATCCTGTCTGAAGGCTGATCCTGTCTGGAGGCTGACCTGCTGTCTGGAGGCTGACCTGCTGTCTGGAGGCTGATCCTGTCTGGAGGCTGATCCTGTCTGGAGGCTGACCTGGAGGCTGACCTGGTGTCTGGAGGCTGACCTGGTGTCTGGAGGCTGACCTGCTGTCTGGAGGCTGATCCTTTCTGGAGGCTGATCCTGTCTGGAGGCTGATCCTGTCTGGAGGCTGACCTGCTGTCTGGAGGCTGACCTGCTGTCTGGAGGCTGATCCTGTCTGGAGGCTGATCCTGTCTGGAGGCTGATCCTGTCTGAAGGCTGATCCTGTCTGGAGGCTGACCTGACATCTGGAGGCTGATCTGCCGCTACTGAAGTCAGACACAATGAAGATCACCTTCTCTCCACTCATGGTACTTTTACTCTGCTACTTTTAATGAGTCTTTTCCTCTTTTTGCGTGTTTGCGTGAGTGATAATGACCTGTCACCCAGGGTCAGGCGACCCCGCGGGGCTGACTTTTGCCTCAATGCCATTCATGCTGCAGCTTCAGCTAGCAGGGAAAGAATGTTTTAATGACGAATGTGCCTGGGTCTCGTTATATACTGTGTGTTCTTATTCAATATCCTGTTGTATTGTACTGTATGGTTCTCACCTCAGGGAGGGAAACCAAAAGAGAATGAGAGACAGACACAGAGAGAGATAGAAAAAGACAGAGTACGATTTCCCAACCCCCGGTTCAAGCCTCAATGTCATCGGACGTCATTTCCACATGGCCGCCCACATCGTATGCGGTGAGAAACTGTTTAAATTGTATAAGCTTTTATGAATTTAAAACACATTTTTGATTTTCAACTTAGTATGCTTTCAGAACAATCAGCATACAAATACAGTAGTTGGTTAAACCCATACGATTAAACGTCAATGTTGTCATTGGCTGTTTTAAGAGCACATTTGTACTCGTGTAGTTTAGCGTGTAGTTTAGCGTGTAGTTTAGCGCATAGTTTAGCGCGTAGTTTAGCGCGTAGCTTAGCGCGTAGCTTGGCGCGTAGTTTGGCACGTAGCTTAGCGCGTAGTTTAGCGTGTAGTTTAGCGCGTAGTTTAGCGCGTAGTTTAGCGTGTAGTTTGGCGCGTGAGTGTCCATGTTTTTCCGACTGGGTAGCACGAAAAGGTCTGAGATGACACGTTTCCCACTTCCGACTTCCCAGCTCGGACATAAGCCAGCGCAGCCTGAGACCCCTCGTTGCCTGGTTCTCCTGAACACAAGGTTGGTAGCTTAATGAAATATCCCATCCGTAATATAACAGAAAACACAAACTCCCAGAAGTAGATCATTTCAAACCGTGTGTTGTTTTTTTGTAGTCCAGGGTGCAGATCTCGTTACAAATTGGGGGCGGGGGGGGAGGGGGGGGGGGGGGGGGGGTATATACACGTCATATATGACGTATATCAAATGATCTGCCATAACAGAGACACAGCCGTTACTAATAGCTTAAAATATGAATGAATCACTTTTAGGCCATCACTATACATATTTATCTTTTACAGAGCCACACATCCACAATTGCAGCACCATCACTGAAAATAGGCAGAGGTATCACGCGCCAATCGTATAGAGCTGCTGCTTGGGGTTCAGGTTGTGGCGGGATCCCGTTCCACTCCCTCCACTCCCTCAACATCATTAAAAAAAATGGTTTCTTCGGTGTGTGTGCATGCATGTTAGTGTGTGTGTATGTGTGTGTGTGTGTGTGTAAGCATGCCAGTGTGTGTTTGTGGGGACAGCAGAAGGATTGTGCTTACTGACTGAGACTGAAGTCCTGTGATTGAACAAGCCAGCACGTCAGGGAATGGGGGTCGGTCACCATGGTTGGCTGGGAAAACATAGTGACTGTCTCTAGGAGCCAAATACTGCCGCGGGGGAGCGGACATTTGTTCATTACATACCTTTGTTGAAGTGGGAGTTTGTGTGTATGCACCTCAAAGAACCATTTCTTTCTATATTGTCTTACACATACATACACACCGCCACGCAAGCTAGCCCACACACACACACACACACACACACGCACGCAAGCACACAGAGGCACGTGCATGCACACGCACGCTCGCGTGCACACACACACACACACACACACACACACACACACACACACACACACACACACAGGCACGAAAGCAAGCACAGGAAACAAACACAATTTTCATTTCAGTAGCTTTCAGGAGTTCAGCCTGAACTGCCAATAAAAACCTGCTTTGCTTCATGACGTCGTCCATGTTGTTAAACTTGCTCTTGCTGCAATATATTCCTGACACTGCCTCATACAATTTACTCCGACCACACGCAGACAAAGTACTTCCACAGCTCCATCTCTATTTATACCGCCCGCAACCTCGCTTCCTGCCATCCCTGTGGTTACCTGCCGCAGATCAAGCCAGTGTCACTCCTGTGGCTGGCTGGCTATGACGACAGTCACCACGGAAACCGCTCAGACATTCGAAGTGACCCCCATTGTTTTTGGCGCTCAAACTTTAAAAGGAAAAACACACCAGAGATCTAAAACTTTAAGTCGTATGTGAGTATACGGTGGAGCGCACGTAAAACAAAAAAAAATGCTTCCACGAACTTCCGGTGATCTCGCAGGAGTTGTCCCCATTGCTCCATAGGGCCAAGGACATTTGCATTACAGCAAAAGCAAACGACTAAATGACGAGCCGGGGGTATTTTACATCTGGTGGCAGCAACAAGTAGAAGCTCCTCGGTTCTCTTTCATTTCCCCCTCCTCCAGGCAGGCCCTGCTGGGACCTCTTCAGGCCTAAAGCCCAAAGCTCACCGCAGTGTCGGGGCACGTGCAAAAGAAAGTTGCATCAATGTTTTGCGTGCCGAATAGTCTTGAGGTGCTACATGAAGCAAGTGAAAGAAATACCAAATAATATGATTCTGTCTTTTTTTTATGAAGCGAAATTCCCACTCCTTTGTTTTTAGAGAGACTTTACAGTTAGCAAGCTACCCGTAACAGATCAATCCTTGAGGAATTAACGAATCACAAGTTGGGGAGATATCCAAAATGGTTGCCATAAATATGTAGTGATTGATTTCTAAACAAACAGACGACCCAGTTTATAGTTCAGGAAGTAGCAGCGTCTAAAAGATTGATCCCTGAATGAGCCTATTGGGATTAAAATATATAAAACGCCAACAAAAACAAGGCCTATGTTATATGTCTTGTTGAGTTATATACTAACATGCTCCCAAATGTTTCCATCGTTTTATGGAAACCAGTTTTATTCTATCTAGTTTTATTCAAGGTAACAGTGTGTCGCCTGTCAAGTGTGTTATTTGGCTCTGTTAAAGGTGAATCTACATTAAGCTAGAGGCACACTGTGTGTGTGTGCGCATGTTAATTTGTGTGTGTGTGTGTGTGTGTGTGTGTGTGTGTGTGTGTGTGTGTGTGTGTGTGTGTGTGTGTGTGTGTGTGGAGTTTGTAGGGATGACGCATGGAGGATTAAAGGGCACTGTAGTGTACCCCCCACCTAGGGGTCCACAGACACCTATGAATACAAATCACTTTTACTTGATCCATGCATCCCCTCGACTCTATCTATCTGCGCACACACACACACACACACACACACACACACACAGCCCTCGTATCTACTTTCCACAATTTTCCTTTCTCTATCCTTACTAAAGTGTTTTTTCATCACAGAGAACCCCCCCCCCCCCCCCCCCCCCCACACACACACACACTTACACACACACTTACACACATACTGTACACACACACACACACACACATACTCACCAAAGCACTTCAAAGGCACACAGAGTTGACAGTCAAGTTCGTGTGATGGGAAGAGGACAAATAGGCCGCATACCGATGCTAATCAAAGCACCAGCCACAGGGGAGATTCTTGTACAAAAATCATTATTTACAACAAATTAAACCCAATGTGTTGATCGGTGGGGGTGGTGGTGGTGTGTGTGTGTGTGTGTGTGTGTGTGTGTGTGTGTGTGTGTGGGGGGGGGGGGGGGGGGGGGGGGGGGGGGCGCTGGGTTATGGCAATCAGGCACCGGCTACACAGAAATGAAGTGAATGAATACAAGCTCCCTTCTGCGTCCTCCCACAGGAGGCGGAAGGGAGCTGTGCCTTGTGAGGTACAGTTTCAGAGCTGTCCTCTGTCCTCTCTCTTCTTCCTCTCTCGTTGAGCCTCACAGACGTTAATAACGCGCTTCCAAGGGTCCAGGTGCATTACCACAAAAGCCTTCCTTATATTACGGCGTCTGTCTGAGACCTCCAGCAATGGGGCTGTACTGCGGTGGATGAAGGCAACGTTGTGTGTGCATTCACGATCTTTAAGGCTTATATCAGCACCCTGAAGTCTGTGAAGTGAATGAGAGATGTGTTCAAAGAAATAATGAAATAACTAAAAAGTACTGGCAGACTAATACCCACTAGAAGTAAAGCGTTGCGATATTGCTCTCGTTCTTCTGAGAAAGTTGCCGAAACTTCTCGACTTCTATCACCTCCGGCTGTTCTACGGAAGCCCTGAAAGGCTAAATGCTTTTTTTTTTATTTTGCCTTTCACGGATTCCAACTTGGGGCTTTGTAAAATAAAAAGTCATAAATTGGACTTAAGAGTCCTCGACAGTTGGAAACAGATTTGTGTCTCTACTTTATTTGGATAAGTTTTCTCATAGTGGTTGGGGTCCACTGGCTGTCTGATAGGTATTTGTGGGATTTCCTGCCAGAAAGTGGAAAGTTTTCCTACAAATCGTAACTGTTGGTTTGTCCTCAAGTCTTCGCTCAATGTCACGCTCTCAATACAACATTTAAATGTGGAATGTGTCTCGGGTTGAACATGTTTAACAAGAGGAAATAGCACACATGCGTATTTATTTATTTATTTACGTTTTATTTGAAGGCTATCCGTTTACGACACAAATGGTAGAAAGGCGTTTATTTTTTATTTTTATTCCACACCTATCAAATACACGCTCAAAGGAGTCCTGTTATTCTCGTGAGACGTGTCAGCCTGTTGATTACCTGTGCTGTCCTGAAATTACCGCACCTGGGTTTCCTGTTTTCGTCTTCGCTAATTAATCGCAGGTGCCGTGATGTTTTTTATGACGCGCATGTTCCCCACTCATGGTGAGGAAGCTATTATCACTATGTTAAATTGGACAAATCATTCTCAAGAAATCAAAGCCCCAATACAACAGTGTGATGATCCAATGTTTCTGGCAAGATAAAATTGAATCTGCATTCCACAACAACTTGTCAGTACCAGGTTTTTCAATATTTAGGACTTTGTCCCTGAGGATAGCTACTCTTTAATTTCATGGCTATCTCTATTGTTGACTTCATACGTAGGGTTTCCAAGGGAATGATTGAGTTGTCTGTGACCTGTTATGGAGCAGAAATCGGCATTCGCGCGTGTGTGTGTGTGTGTGTGTGTGTGTGTGTGTGTGTGTGTGTGTGTGTGTGTGTGTGTGTGTGTGTGTGTGTGTGTGTGTGTGTGTGTGTGTGTGTGTGTGTGTGGTGATGCAATGCGTTATAATAACACTTGATCATGTGCTCCATAACACAATCGACTTCTAGGAACAGTCCCAAATCACTGCAACTGGATGGACTGTAGGAATATAGCAATGTGTCACATCCAGGAGACCCTTCCACACGAACAAGACCTGGTCGTGGCCTTAGAACATACAGCTCAGGCAACATAGACTCCAGGTATGCGCACACACACACACACACACACACACACACACACACACACACACACACACACAGGGGCTCTGTGTGTGTGTGTGTGTGTGTGTGTGTGTGTGTGTGTGTGTGTGTGTGTGTGTGTGTGTGTGTGTGTGTGTGTGTGTGTGTGTGCGTGCGTGGGGGTGGTTGGGGGATGTTTCATGATGGATTTCACCGGTGAGTGTGTTAAGAGGGACAGCCAGACTTGTGAGATGGCTTTTAAGGCCCTGCTCTGTGCCTCTAAGCCATTTTACCTCTATCCGACCCCTTATTCAGCTGTGCAGGTGACTTTCCAGAGAGCCAAGCTACAGAAATGTTAATGGCCGACACAAGCTAATTCCTTAACAGGAGATCAATAAGTAGCAACTAGGGCCCTATAAGCGTATTTGTGTGTGTGTGTGTGTGTGTGTGTGTGTGTGTGTGTGTGTGTGTGTGTGTGTGTGTGTGTGTGTGTGTGTGTGTGTGTGTGTGTGTGTGTGTGTGTGTGTGAGAGAGAGAGAGAGAGAGCCCGTGTGCATGCATGTGTGTGTGAGTGTGATTGTGTGTGTGTGTGTGCATGTGGAAACTATCGACAAATGTGTTTAGACCAATTGGTGGAGCTGAAAAGAACATTTGTGTTTGTGCTTCTATGTTTATCTTTGGATGCTCGATGCCCTTCACCGGTGTTAGACTCAAACGCTCTGGAGGTTCTGCAACAGACAGAACTCAGATCAATATTTCAGGCCAAAGCCAAAACGTCGTCAAACTTCTGGACGGTTTTAAAATGTCTCCATTAGCAATGGGAAGTCTGGCAGTAGCCCAGCGCTGTTTCTACAAAGCTGAACGCTACTCAAAAGCTGTTCCATACAGCCCGCTTCTTGGAATAAACGAACAAGCTTTTTCTTTGTAGTGGCAGCTGTACTACGACGAAAGGGTTGGGGTGCGTCGACAAGAGAAAACACGTTTTCCGTGGCAGAAGACAGCGTTGCTGTTCAGCAGGAAGATAGTGGAGGAGAGACGATTAGGATGAGAGAGGGGGGAAGATGAAGGGAGGGGGGGGGAAGATGAAGGGAGGGAGAAATATAAAGGATTAAAGGTGAGAACGAATGAGGGGGAAGATGTGTGGCAGCAGGTGAGTTGAAGATAAAAAAAAAGTAACTCACTCCCCCTTGCCTACCTCCATGGATCTGCTGGGTGAGAGAGAGAGAGAGAGAGAGAGAGAGAGAGAGAGAGAGAGAGAGAGAGAGAGAGAGAGAGAGAGAGAGAGAGAGAGAGAGAGAGAGAGAGAGAGAGAGAGAGAGAGAGAGAGAGAGAGAGAGAGAGAGTTCTCCAGAGTATGGGGTAGATGAAATACTGTTTTCATGAAGTACATGAAAACAGAAAGCACACAGGGGCTTATTGTGTCCAAAGAATACGTCCAATCATCTCAGAATCATACGTGTAAGTCCTTAAATTGCAAGCAAAGGTCTTTGTGATTATGTTAGTGTGTGTGCGTCTGTGTCTTCATGGATGAACACGTATGACATGACAAACACATGAAAACCTTCATTGGCAAAGCATTCATTCAGTACACTGGAAGGAACTTCCCATCGCATCCATGACTCCAGTGTACAGAGTCTCCCCTTCAACCTGCCTTTCCATTCACCCCCCCCCCCCCCCCCCCTGGTGTTGGGCCGATAGTTGCAGACTCAGGAGGCCGTGGACAGCAGCCGTCGGACTCGCCGTCTCGGGGGACGAAGACTTGAAGCTCCACACGTAGCCGCCGGTGGCTACGTGTGGAGCTTCTAAAAGTGGAGGGAATGAAAGAAACGGAATCACAGCAACAACAACAAACAAAAAAGGTTTCAAACCGAAGGTATTTCTGCGACGTTTGGTCAACGAACAAAACAACAAAATTGATTAAATGTTGGACGTCTCACGACTTTGTGCGAGAAACAAAACAAGAAAGAGTTTGTACCAACACAGTTAGTGGAGCTACCTCTCCCTTAAAACATGCCACGCTCTGTTCAGCCTTGCTTATTGCTGCTGTTTATGCGGTACGAGGCACCAGACCATTCCCACAAATAACAAGGACGTTGACTTCGGAATCCAACACATGGGATGTGTTCCTTTCCTCGATACAAAGTGGTGATAGGCTTGCTTGAATCCGCTGGAAACATAGAGCCCCAGACTAAACCTGGAAAGTGGAACAAAAGCACGTGCGATTTGATGCCAGTCTCAACGGTGCAATGGGAGCAGTGAACTACAGAAAACACTGATTTCACCGACCGAGTTCGGACAGGAGGCGCGCCACGGCGATGGAGGTCCAAGCTGTGCTTTACGTGTGTTGGTGCCACAAACCTGCTGCAAATCGAACTTCTTCACTAGCGGATGATGTGTGCCTTTAGGAATCGACGAGTTGCACTCCGCATTCAATGACAGTGACAAGCTGGGCTCACCTTCGGGGACTTCTCGTACTTCGCTACGGGAGATTAATTTAGAGTTGCCTCAACAAACGTCCATTGAAAATAACATTGCTCAAGCCTGAAAAGATGGTTGTCTTTACAAAAAATTTGGCTTTGTACTGTTTTCAAGCTGTCACCATGACTCCAATCCAGGAATATGTATGCCATCTTATTTGGCAAACTAAACAACTGTTTGCCGTAGAAAGCCGCGTCTATCCTCCTGCTGTAATTCATTCATGTAACTCAATTGGCCTTGTAGAATTTAAAGTTATATTCTTATTTTATATTGATACATGAAACCAGCCACATGATAATCCTTCTTTGCAGTTTGCTTTGGAAACCAGCTTTTGGAAACCAGTCCCCTCTATTTACTGAAACACGTCCTAGTTACTGAGACGTATTTCCTTATCATTCCCGGCCAGACTGGCACTCATAAACACACAAAAGTGTGGCAAATCCCAACACAAAGTTAGTTCGGAAACATAAGGAGACACATTGGACTGTCATCAAGAAAACCAATGAACATCCAGTATGGAGAACTGTGGTTTTATCTCGGAAGCACTTCCGATGCCAACATGTCTTGGAGGTTTTATGTCCCTCCTGGGTACCTGTTGAGAGAGAGAGAGAGAGAGAGAGAGAGAGAGAGAGAGAGAGAGAGAGAGAGAGAGAGAGAGAGAGAGAGAGAGAGAGAGAGAGAGAGAGAGAGAGAGAGAGAGAGAGAGAGAGAGAGAGAGAGAGAGAGAGAGAGAGAGAGAGAGAGAGAGAGAGAGAGAGATGTTCTGGAATCATCAACATGAATCCCTCTGTTCGGCTGGAGTGGGAACAGATCAGGTGGATTGTGAACTCGCTCGGAGGAACTTGATCCCTGTTCTCTTGTTGATAAGAAATAGGTGTCGGAAGTCAGATGTGCAGCCTATATATGTTACATGGAGTTCCACGTTGAAATTCCATTGTTTTTCATATGGGTTATATACCAAAGCAGATGAAAATAATACCGATTTTAAATGAGATGTAGTTGTAGCATAACCAGCTGTTTTCTGTACACACATCTTTTTTTTTTTGCGTGCTGTTCTATCAAAAAACCGTTTGCCTACATTTATGCAGGCTTGACCAAGACCTCTTTAAAAGGGGTTGCCTTTTAGGAGGACATGACGCCACATCAAGTAAGACTGGCCTTCATCGGGCTACTGGGAATATCATTTCCCTCATCTTTATGCGTCGTGTTCTGCAGAGCCTCATGGGACGGTGAAACACGTTGTGGGCGTCCGGCGTCCGTCTCCCGGCGTCCGGCGTCTCTGCAGCCAGCGGTGAGAGGGAGATAACCCCCGAGACGCCCGGGCAACCCCGCGCGGAAAACAGCCATTAGAGCGGATGGGTGCAGGAAGGATTTAAACAGATAGCATCAACAGATGCTCCTCCAGCACACTCTCCTCGGGCCGGACCGCACACGCGCACGTAGACACGCGCACGCATCCAAGCACAACGCACGCAGATGCACACGCGCACGTAGACGCGCGCACGTAGACGCGCGCACGTAGACGCGCGCACGTAGACACGCGCACGTAGACACGCGCACGCATCCAAGCACAACGCACGCAGATGCACACGCGCACGTAGACGCGCGCACGTAGACGCGCGCACGTAGACACGCGCACGTAGACACGCGCACGTAGACACGCGCACGTAGACACGCGCACGCATCCAAGCACAACGCACGCAGATGCACACGCGCACGTAGACGCGCGCACGTAGACACGCGCACGTAGACACGCGCACGTAGACACGCGCACGTAGACACGCGCACGTAGACACGCGCACGTAGACACGCGCACGCATCCAAGCACAACGCACGCAGATGCACACGCGCACGTAGACGCGCGCACGTAGACGCGCGCACGTAGACGCGCGCACGTAGACGCGCGCACGTAGACACGCGCACGTAGACACGCGCACGTAGACACGCGCACGTAGACACGCGCACGTAGACACGCGCACGTAGACACGCGCACGCATCCAAGCACAACCCGTACAGATGCGCATGCGCACGTACAAACACTTGCAAGTGCACACGTACAGATGCACGCGCACACAGTACACACGCACGCACGCACAAAGACGAACGCAGATGCACACGCGAAGAAACACAGACGTGCACACACATCCCAAAACGTGAACAGGTTTGCAATCAATGCTACGGTGCATTGCAGCTCGGCTAATTATTAGACAGCCGCCTGCTGGATCCCCCTGAGGGTTGTCAGACCCTGTGATTAGGCTCTCTGCTCCACTGTGGTTAACTATGACAGACTGGTTAATAGCTGCCTGATCTTCAAACTGGTGAACCACGTTTTCTGTGTTTTTTTTTAATCCTAGGAACATCAGCAAGAGCTACACTAAGGACACTGAAGAATGTGCGGACAACCTTGACGACAACAAAGACTCCTATGTGAGTACTTGAATGCATATGAGGACCTTGAGGACAGTATGAGGACACTAAGGAACATCATGAAAATGAGGACCTTGAGGACAGTGTGAGGACAATAAGGGCAGTCATGCACATAAACAAACAAATAAATAAATAAATAACAATAAGTACTATATGAGGACCTTGAAGATTCTGAAGAAAATGAGGACAGTGAGGAATACGAGGACCTGGCTAAAGCATGGTGCACGGGGATGGAGTGGAATACGAGGACCTGGCTAAAGCATGGTGCACGGGGACAGTGAGGAATACGAGGACCTGGCTAAAGCATGGTGCACGGGGATGGAGTGGAATACGAGGACCTGGCTAAAGCATGGTGCACGGGGACAGCGAGGAATACGAGGACCTGGCTAAAGCATGGTGCACGGGGACAGCGAGGAATACGAGGACCTGGCTAAAGCATGGTGCACGGGGACAGCGAGGAATACGAGGACCTGGCTAAAGCATGGTGCACGGGGACAGTGAGGACGTGCCTGCAGGCACCTCCCCTACTCCAATGTCTCTATTTACATACTCCCCCCCCCCTCCGCCCATCGATTTAAGATAGGCATCTTTGTCATTCTACAGTTTTTGTGTGGGGTTACCATGACGGCGTCAGGTTTTTAGCCTTTTGTATTATGGGATGCCGCCCTAGGTCACAATGCAATCATTCCACATCATTAAGGACGTCCAAACTCATTTCCTGTTTCCTTCAGTAACAGCTGGTCCGGGAAAGATGGCGGTGGTGATTTGCAATGAGTGCGTCACAAACATTCGGGGGAAAAACACCAGAAAACGTCCACTCTAAATATGAAAAAATTTTAACACAGCACAGTGCTTATTAATAGTCCTGCTTCAATGTGCCCGTCCTGGTCGAATCACGGTGTCTTTTTGTCAACGGAGCGAGAGAGAGATCACCTTTCTTATTTTCAGCCATAATCTACAGAGGCCATTACGCGTATGCTGAGCATGTTTCTGCCTGCGCCCTGATTCAAAGAACCGAGTTGTTTTCTTCAACGTCAATGAAACAATTCTCAAGTTTGCTGGACGTTAACTCCCCGTGTTGAACAGACATGGGGGGAGGACGGACATCCCTCAGACAAAGCCCAGGCCAAACAGCTGGATAGGCGGTGAGGGACAGGCGAGAGAGAGAGAGAGAGAGAGAGAGAGAGAGAGAGAGCAGAAGTGGGCACTTGTTTTATAGTTGACATCTGGAACACCTTTTTCCTCTCTCAGACCACGTTACCGACCGGTGGTTTCCCGGCCTGGTTGTAGGCCTGTTGTGACCCTCTGACCCTTTGACCTTTCAGGTAAGAAGCGGTTCCGGGCACACTTCAAGGACAAACGGGTTCCAGGGATTAATCACGCAGCGTTTCAAAAGGACAACCAAAGGACAATCCCTCGTCCTCTTGCGCGTGTTAACAATGTCCCATGCGTTCCCTCGATCAAATCATATGCTAATCCAACACTTCACTTTGCCATCATTTCCTTCATTCATAATTCCGCCTGTGTGTGGAAAGATAACGAACAGAGCCTAATGAGGGCAGACAGACTGCCCTTCAGAGGAGTCAGTGGACTGGGAGTGGACTGGAATGAGCAAGAAGAGGATGGCATCCTCCAATGCCATTCAGCAGCAGTGGCTGATGTTTGTAGTTTCTCTAGGCAGTTAATTGTATGGTATAAATATATGCCAATTTGGTGGACGCTTTCATTCACAGTGTGTGCACCACACCACAAGAGCACACTCGTAGCATGGCTGGTCCCAGGGGGAAGCAAACCCATAACCATGCCATTGCTAATGCCTTGCTCTACCGGATGAGCTAGGCTAGGGTCTGAAGCTCATGACGTCCACAGGCCAGGGCGTGGACTTGAGTGCATTGACACAGACTTCAGCCTTTTGGCTTCGTTTGGCGTTTGTGACAGGAGTCGCATTGTGCATCGCGTCGTACGCAGCTAAATAATTCTGCTGTGTGTTATGATCCACGTCAAAAGGCACAATTACCCAAAAGAATTTGTGAAATCACATTTCACATCCGTTGGCGGACATGCAAAAGGAAAATGGAAAGATTTTAGGAATTGAATAGATATTTAGTCTGTATCGTCTGGTTCTAGAATACCAGTAAAGAAAACCTGGACGTCACTGATCACACTCAAAAGATAGATATCATGAATGTCTTTGCCATTGCGATGACTCGCCGTCTCTGTGGACGCTGCTGGACAGCAAAGCGGGGTTCACCCGACCAAAGGGGAACCCCCCCCCCCCCCCCCCCCCCCCCCCCCCGGTTCATAAAGCTCTGTCCATGGACCGTCAGACGCTCCGCAGCAGAGAGCGTTTGGCGGGGCCAATCGGGACACTGACCCCCCAGCGTTCACTCCATCGATCTGAATTACTCACGGAGTCCATTGAAGACAAGTTTGAGCGAGCAATTTACTCTCCTTGTTTGACATAGTGACGCATCAGCACCCCACTTTTCATTAAACCTTTGTTGGCCATTGTCTGGTCCAGAATAACTTTGAATAAATGTTCCCTTTAAAAGCTGTTGTCAGCCTGACTACCATTACAGCTAACAGAGGCTTAGTGGGGTTCTGTCGCTTTGCATAAGGTGTCTCCGGTATCCTGTACATGATCCATCGCTATCAAAGAACGGGGGAATTCTTCATACGTAGTGGCTTGTGGTTGCTTATCAGAAAGTATTAATATAACTAAATATCAATAGAGGATAACTAATAACGAATCGTGTGTATTCATTTGGAAACACAAGAGCAGCACTACTCTTTTTTTTCACACTATAACACTAAATGAAATGTGTATCATCAATGTTTTGATCATGAGATGAAATCAGAGACACAGGCTGATCGAAGCAGTCGATAGTTTGTCAGTGTTGGATGTCCTTCAGCATTATCCCAATCCGAGCCATTGGAATGTGCAGACACAATGCTTCATCTCAAGTTCCACTGTGTATTCCAACATTTTATCATTGGAATAAATCATATAATAAATCTTTCCTTATCAGGCGGGATTTTTTTCAAAATGCAAAACATAAAATGTTCCAGGCTGTGGTAAAATAGATGGTAAGCTGCGGTCAGAAGAAAAGTTGTTTTTTAACTTTCTTTGTTTGGTTCCACCTGATTGTTTGCTTGTTTAGAGACATCGTGCACGATACATTTAGAAGAATACAATGACGTTGACTGCTTTTCACAACACTGCGTCAGTCAGATCACTGTTTGCTTCAATCGTGTCTTCCTGGTTTATTTCCCAAGAAATCAATGCTTTCCGTAAAACATCTTCAAGAAGTGTTCGCTCCACCGCACGTGTTTCTGTTTTAAAAGCTGTTTATTACCATGAGATGATGCCCCTGCAGCGTCTTCTATTCTCTCTAGCTGCGTTCAGCGAGAGACACTCGGCGTTACGCGGCCGATTCCTATTGTCAGGCTCAACTCAAACACTCACACTTAATGTGGGTGTGACGCAAGACGGAGCACCGCATCTGCCCACAGACTTCAAAAGGATCCACTGCAAACCATCTGTCGGGGTGGTGCGTTCTGCCTCCGCAGTGCACGCCAGGCTGCCTGGGATTTCCAGAAAGGAGCCCAGTTCACGCTGGCAGTCCCACTCACTATGAGCAAACCAATATGTCTAAAGAAGTTCTCCTTTTTAAATTATTTTCAGAGCCGTGGCCACTCTTAATCTCTTAATCTCCCCCCCCCCCCCCCCCCCCCACCGACTGCTTGACGAAAACACTTTTATTACGTCTATTTACAACGATTATCTTTAGTTCGACTTCACTTTCTCAAATGGAAAGAAATACCATCAGTTGGAGTGGATTGTATGATCGCGAGACAACTAGTAAGTAAAAATGTATTAAGGAATTCTAAGCAATCAGTACTCATCCCATATGATGTCCCTTCTCCCGGGAACCACATGTTGTAGCAGTCATTTAAAAAAACGTAGACATCTCTTTGTCAAACCTTGTGAAAGTAAAGTGTTTTTTCCTAGCTCTCTGGAGCCACAGCTAACTTGTGTGGCGCATATGTGCAGATATTTTCAAAGACTCCACCACCTGTGAGAGAGAGAGAGAGAGAGAGAGAGAGAGAGAGAGAGAGAGAGAGAGAGAGAGAGAGAGAGAGAGAGAGAGAGAGAGAGAGAGAGAGAGAGAGAGAGAGAGAGAGAGAGAGAGAGAGAGAGAGAGAGAGAGAGAGAGAGAGAGAGAGAGAGAGAGAGAGAGAGAGAGAGAGAGAGAGAGAGAGAGACTTTGCTCCCAAAATGGGCAAATGGCAATGTTCTTTTCCAGATGCCGCTCAGGTCACCCATCCCATTTTCCCATATTTGCTCATTCCACATTTGGTGTTATTGGCTGACGGCTTTCAAGCTGCCCAGCAGAAGAGTTGAAGGTATTTTTTTTATCTGGTAGCCAAATTAGTTTGGTCGTGCCAGCTGCCTTCAAAGTGTTATTGAGTGGGGGTCTCTTGACGTGCCACACCAACTAAGATGGGGTACACAAATGAGAAATGTTATAGAAACACAGGAAGGAAGAAGGTTGTGTATTTTCAGAAACGACTAGGCGCACCTGTTGCTTCTGGAAAACAGGAAGGATGTGTATATGCTAATGCATGTTTTTAGTTTGGTGAGGATCAGAGTCCGTCGAAGACGGGGAGTTAAGCTCGTCGATCAAATGTAGAAACGGACGCAGTGACATTTCTACAAGATCCACCAATACAAACTTCCTATTTTAAACATGGAAGGGACGTCCTTCAAAACATTTGTTTTTATATAGGTTGCTAATCCATCTTGAACCTGTGATTCTACCAATCTATGTCTACTTAAACATTGTTGAGAAAATACTGTTCTCTTGTCCCCTTATTTCTTATCTAATACTTAAGAAGGTGCCAACATGTAATGGCATCTCTTTGCATTACGTAGTGATTTTTACAACAATACACCTACAATAACCTGATAAAACAATCAAAAACGTTTTGACTTGACACATTTCCATTTAAAGGACTGTGTGTGTGTATTCCTCTGATCTTTTTGCACACAGCTGCAACTAGAACTACATAGCTAGTCATTGCGGTCAACATAAATTCCTGCCAAATCCATTTTCCATCAACTTCTTAATGGTTGCGCTCTACTGATGCAATAAGTATAACAACAAGAACGACGACAACGACGACTCAAGTAATACAGCATTGAATTCCATGCCGGCACACCCCAGCTTTAATCTGTTTACAGGCTGTCCTCAGAGGCGGTAAAGTGAGTGCCTGTCTAGTTCACATGGCTTTAATCTCCAGTGGGAAAACAGCTCTACGTTCAGTGTGCCTTCGGAAGGGAGACTGTGCAGTGGAGAAGGCATAACGCAGTAGCTACCTATGGGCCAGTGGTGCGTGGAGTGAAACCTTGACATTAAGTAGGATAATTCTGCACTATTCTTTACTTTGTCTTCCACATTTCAGATGGACTTTTTATTGGGGGATCCACTGGTCCGTGGCCATGAGCTGGAGACACATGAAAGATTTGGATGGATAAAACGGCAAGCTAAATTCTGCGCCAAAGCTGAACATCAGAAATATCACTAACTGATACAGAAGATGGTAGCACAGTGAACAGTTGAGAATATTTGATCCAAAGTTGTTGGCTGTTTGATAGTCCATACTACTGTTCTTTGATTTTACTCGACCACAATACTGCTCCTACAACCTCTATCTTTGTTCACTTAAATTCAAAGAGCTGACAGGGAAAGAAAAATAGCTCTATATCTAATATTACTGATCTACTTCGGTCTAAATCTACCAATCTTAGTTCAACTGTGCCAAAGCTGGGATGTAAGTTTGAAAGAGAGCGACAGAAATCACCCGACTGATAAATAGGTATAGTGAGATATGCATGAAACTATTTTGTATTATTGGAAATCGTGTTTATGAAGTTAAATTGCGTTCCTATTGTTGGTCATCAGGTCATTCATGCTGTACTGGTGCCATGGCGGGGAAAGCTGTTGGTCATCAGGTCATTCATGCTGTACTGGTGCCATGGTGGGGAAAGCTGTTGGTCATCAGGTCATTCATGCTGTACTGGTGCCATGGCGGGGAAAGCTGTTGGTCATCAGCCATACAGACGCAGGTTCAAGTCCTGCTTATGTTGGTTGCTTTTCCAACATAAAGATGTCGTGTGAATTTAAATGTGCAATCTCCAAGATTGTCATGTAGGTTAATGTATCTCTATCTATCGCCAAATGAGGTGACACAATGGTGTTTGAGCCTGTGGCCCCACTGATGAAGGCCCTTGCATTTGCAGTATATTATGAATGTTACGAAGTGGGTGTCGATGGTAAACACGTTTGTATCAATGGGAGAAAATGACCACTTGACGCCAAAAGTGTCGCCAAAGAGAGCGAAACAAATTTTAAATAGAATTTCCGACACGGCTTAGTGTCTAAGTGGTAAGACCGGCAAATTAATCTGTTGAAGACCAGCGGTCAAGTCCTGCTTATGCTGGTTGTATTTCAAACATAAAGTCATTGTGTGAATATAAAACCCGACCATGCATAGCAAGTGTCTTGGTGGTGCAGTGGTTAGACCTGCAGATTAACGTGCCTGAGACCCAGGTTCAAGTCCTGCTTATGGTTGTATGTTTTCAAACATAAGGTCACCGGGGAGGAGGGTGTACTTGACTTTACGATTCACATGATATACAAAATAAGAGGCTTCCATTCAATTAAATCAGCCAGACATGAACCCTGGTCTCCAGAATGTACCCATCACCTTATATATATATATATATATATATATATATATATATAATGATATGTATATATATATATATATATATATATATATATATATATATATTGCCCTTATGCAGAATCAGATCTCGTTGGAAGCACTCTTCCTGTGATACCGGTAATTCGGTGAAGCCGCTGCTGATTTGTAGGAGTCCCACAGTGAATGGGAAGTCATTATCCATGAAGCACGGTGAGCTGAACTGAAGCCTTATCAGGGCTGGGCACGTCGCGGCCCCCCTGCCCCTCCGGAAATGAGCCGTGGGCGGTCTGAAATCGAAATTGGCTCACACAGAGTCAGTCAACTGAAGACAGATATTCTCACAGCACATTTTACTCACTAATGGCTGACGGACGGCTGTGACATTTCTTACAAATCAAACTCAAATACTATTTTTTAAAGTCTTACCGGCAGCACCTTTCATTGTATACCCCAGGGAATAGGGGTATACAGTCATGTTTGGTTTAATCGGCGTCATTATGCAGCCATACAAACCAAAACACACCTGAGGTCCCGAGGAACTTCGGTCCGTCGTCTTTGTTTTTCTCCCGAAAAAGTGGGAGGATTAAAAGTGGAGGGCCCACAGCGTTCCATGATGTTTATCACTCTGCCACGGCCAAGGTCTCCCGCCGAGTGCGTAAACGCCGGTGATGAATAACAACACGCAAAATCCATAAACACATCAACTAAGAATGCTTTCAGGCCCCCAATCAATGTCCACGCAGCTTGAACTGTCGTTCCGATCGTTGCGATAAAGACGGCGGGGAACGCATTTGAGAAGTGAAACCGACTCTTCGCTCAATAAACCAGAATCAATACCAGCTTATGCTTGTGCTTAAAAATCCAAGTTTTGTTTAATGACTTGTTTTTTCTTTTCTTTTCAATATATATATATATATATATATATATATATATATATATATATATATATATATATATATATATATTATTCCTACAAACACATGGTTCTCAGCACTTTGGGGAAAAAAAACATTCACTCTCCTCTGTGATTCAAGAAAGCTCGGAACGTTCTATGGTGGGAAAAAAAAACACAAAGTACATAAATGGCAAAAAAATAAAAATGAAAAGATTTGAAAAAAAAAACAGGAAACAAAACAGACATGAAAAATAACTAACTTGATAAGATTAAAAAAACAACTTCTATATCCTGTACAAACACTATGGCCCAATAATTTAAGAAAATAGTGTCTCTAAATCGTTCATATTGCTTTGTACCTCTACCGTTTGTCCTTTAGGCCGGAGGCAAAGTCCGCGCTGTGCAACAACCCATGCAGTTCCAGTGACCGCCACACGGGGGCGTTCATGAGTCCAACGGTTTATCCTTCGATGCGTTTTATCCCGCCAGAGGGCGGCGGGTCAGCCAGCAGCCATCGTAGTGTGTGGACAAGGTTAAAAGTGAAACAGTCCTTTTTTTGGGCGGTCTTCGGTTGCTGTCCTGTGTTCGCTTTTCGTGTTCGTCATGTTGTTTTGGCAGTAACAATACAAAGAGAAGATGTTCACACGACTACAGTACTGTAACTCCTTATGTAAAACCAAGGTTGTTTTTTTTTCACCATTATTACTCTCTACGGTATTATTACTAGGACTATCACCATCACAGATAGACCAAGTGCATTGTGTGTGTGTGTGTGTGTGTGTGTGTGTGTCTGTGTCTGTGTGTGTGTGTGTGTGTGTGTGTGTGTGTGTGTCTGTGTGTGTGTGAGAGCGGGAGGAACAGTGAATGAATGTGACGATTTGTCGTCTGCTCAGCTGTGTGCATATGTTTACGGGTGTGTGCGTATATTCCTGTGTGTGTGTGTGTGTGTGTGTGTGTGTGTGTAGCGTTTGTCAGTGTGTTCAGTGCTCAGTCGTCTTCTCCAGGGAGAAGCTGGGAAGCGTCAATAGCTTGGGGTTGGTGTTGGGCGAGCCGGCCTCGTGGACCGGCCCCGGGCCCTCGCCGGCCCCCAGATCAAAAGAGTCCTTGGAGTCACTGGAGGGCCCCCTCCTCCTGAGGTGGCAGGTATCCCGGCTGGGCAGCGGCGGGGGCCCCCCCAGAGGCGAGGGCAGGCCCCCCTGGGTCTGGGGCCCGTCGGGGGGATCCACCGAGATGCACGGCGGGCTCATCTTCTTCTTGCGCCGCGGCGGGGGGAAGGGGGCGACGGCGGGGGTCTGAGGGGCGTCGGCCCGCGACGCCGGGCCGGCGGAGGGGGAGGCGGCGCCGCGCCCCTGGGGGCCGGATGCCGCCGCGGGACACGCCTCCACCGAGTGGCGCCGCGGGTCGTCCAGCCAGGAGGACGGGCGCGGGCGGGGCAGCAGGGCGCTGCGCCCCTGCGCGTCGGCGCTGTGGAACCTCTTCAGCGGCCGCACCGCCCGGCACGCGCCGAACTCCTCCTCCTCCTCCTCCTCCTCCTCCGCCAGACCCCCGGGGCCCTCGCCGCAGACCGGGGCCGTCCCGGTGATGAAGGACACCTCACGGTCCGTCTCGGCCGACTCTTCTCGCGGCCGCCGCCGCTGCTGCCGGGGGGGCGAGGGGGGTGCGGGGGGGGCGGGGAGACGGGGAGGGACGTCGGGGAGGAGCCCGGGTCGCGAGGGGGGCCGCGCCGGTCTGGGGCTGGCGGGGGCCCGGCGCGGGGCCGGGTGCTGGCGCTGGAAGGGGCGGGGGCAGGGGCAGGCCGGGGGGGGCGGGGGGGGTCCGCCGAGGTGGGCTCAAAGAGGCCCAGGGAGGCCATGTTCACGATCCCTGCAGCCGCGCGCTCGCTTGAGTCTGAGCACAGGGCCTCCTGAGAGCCAGTAGATACGGCCACCTGGGGGAGGATGGGGGGGGGGGGGGCGGGGTTGGAGTTGAGTGCGGCATTGTGGGACGGGGGGTACGGAGGTAGGTAGACGGGTAATGAGGAGAGCATGGAGGAGGAGGAGGAGATGAGGAGGAGGAGGAGGGGGGAGGGGGGAGGGGGAGGAGGGTCAAAGGGAGACCAAGGGAGTTTTGGGTTGGGAGGGAGAGAGGGAGGGAGAGAGGGAGGGAGGGAGGGGAGGGGTGAGGAGGGAGATGAGAGTGGGAAAGTCAGTTAGTCGGGAGGTGATCTGATCTTTGGGGGGGGGGGGGGGATGACCTATAGAGGTTTGAGGTCAGAGGTCACCGGCCAGCCAGCATCGCTCCCCCATGCCTGTTGTGTGTGATGCACGTTTTATGGACCTGCAACGCAGTGCTTTGCAGCTATTGGACAACGGACCAGTGGGGGCTGACGGTGTACTCTGAGCCAAACCCCTGACCTTTCACCCGTTAAACCCTCACACCGTGTCGTCAGGGGTCAATGGCAGGACCGTCTGCTGGCGTCGTCTGCTGCCTCTAAACACTAATACTGTCCCATGTCAAGTTATCGTCGCTGTGTTGCGAAACCATTTATTTTTCAAACACAATCCAATTTATTAACCGGCCAAATGACATCGGGAAAAAAAGCCTGATAAAAAAGAGTAAGGGGTGTGAAGGCGAAGGGGCAAGGAAGGATTAGCTGATGAGTTGCGGTTGGCGTACGAGGGATTAGTTGCATAATGGTTTGTGAAATGGTTTGAACGTCCCACTGGCAACCCATTGAGTTTTCTTAACGGGCTGCTGATCAAATGAGTTTTCTCGACAAAGATTGCTGATCAAACAGGTCACTGAGCAGCGTTTTCTAAATATTAATACGAGGGTAATAACCTTATAACGAACTGCAGAAGGAAGATAAAACACGGTCTGTGTGTTGATAGACGTCCACTCTTTGAGTCGAGAGCTGGCATCTATGGTACCACAGTGACATCTAGTGGACATAGCATAAAATGCCACACTCTTCAGTGTTTTACGCTACTGCAGAGAATACGAATACCCAACTGCATAACAAAGTGATCCATTATAAAGAGTACACAACAGCTCGACGTAAACATATATGCTCTACTCTATGCTCTGCAACTATTGTAACGTTTTATGGTCCACAATGTTCTTGTGCTCTATATAAAACGTTAAAGACAAAACAGAAGTGTTCTGTGGCAATGCCCTGAGTAGTAAAGTTAGCGGTGTAGTAAGTGCACTGCATTGCCAATTTAATCCCAATCCAAATTGTCCACATATTCCACTGACTTGAAGACATCTGATGTTTCAGTGTTTCCATTGAATGTCATTTGCTATCATTTGTAATAAAGAGACAACGAGGTAATCATTTGGTTTGCTGTACCGCACGACATAACCTTTTTTCTTAGAACCGCAGTGATGATGAATGCATTGCTGGCGATGGTTAGCAGCAGACACACACACACACACACTCACACACATCTATGAGTGTACTGCAGCAGTAGACACACACTCACACACATCTATGAGTGTACTGCAGCAGTAGACACACACTTACACACATCTATATGAGTGTACTGCAGCAGCAGACACACACACATCTATGTGATTGTACTGCAGCAGCAGACACACACACATGTATTTGAGTGTACTGTAGCAACACACACACACACATCTATATGAGTGTACTGCAGCAGCAGACACACACACTCGCACACATCTATATGAGTGTACTGCAGCAACAGACACACACACATCTATATGAGTGTACTGCAGCAGACACACTCGCACAAATCTATATGAGTGTACTGCAGCAGTAGACACACAAACTCACACATCTATATGAGTGTACTGCAGCAACGGACACACACATCTATATGAGTGTACTGCAGCACCAGACACACACACATCTATAGGAGTGTACCGCAGCAACAGACACACACACACACACATCTATATGAGTGAACTGGGAAGGGGGAGACTTTTTGAGAATTTCTGTTTTTCCTGTGTGGCCCCATGCACACTGCCTTGGTGTCCGTCTGTCTGTCTCTATGTGTAATTCTGTTGGTAAGCAGAAGATGAGGGTCCGTCATGTGCGTGATAAGAAGACCCTAGTAGCGCTAGTCTGTGTTCCGGCAGTGGTCCCCCCCCCCACCCCCCCCCATCCCCCCCCCCCCCCCCACCACCCGCCCCGCAGGTGGGTGTCCCCCCCCCCCCCCCCCCCCCCCCCCCCCCCCCACCCCCCCCTCCTCTTATACCCCCCCCCCCCCCCCCCCCCCCCGTTCCGTCCCCCCCCCCCCACCGTGGTCCCCCTGGTCCCCCCCCCCCACCGCCCGTGTCCCCTCCCCCCCCCCCCACCCCGGTGCCCCCACCCCCCCCCCCCCCACCCCCCCCACCCCCCCCCCCCCCCCCCCCTACCCCTTCCCCCCCCGCCCCGATCCCCCCCCACCCCCCCCCCGTGGTTCGCCCCCACCCCCCACCCTGGTCCCCCCCCCCCCCCCCCCCCCCGGTCCCCCCCCCCCCCCCCCCCCCCCCCCCGTGGGTCGCCCCCCCCCCCCCCCCCCCCCCCCCCCCCCCCCCCCCCCCCGACCCCCCCCCCCCCCCCCCCCCCCCCCCCCCCGTCTTACAGGAGAAGGAATACCGAGTCTGGAGCATTGGCCACTCCTATCGCTCTGGAGGGCCTCAGGGCACCCACCCTGAGCTGAGGTCATTCCGTCCGCGGAGAAGATGCGGACGAGGAACGTAAAGATCGATCGGCGCAAGACAGGCAGGAGAGGACACACAGGACGTGGGGACGGCAGGAGACAGAGGAGGAGGAGGAGGAGGAAGAAGAAGAAGAAGAAGAGATGATTGACAGGCATGTACAAAGTAGAGTGGTAGGAGTGTGTTACGGTTTAGGATAGGCTGTACAGACAAACGCAGAGCTGTCGTGACATGTCACAAAACATTCGGCCCCATTTCGTTTGTCTTTCAGGATAGAGAAATTAGAAATGAGGAATATATACAGTATGTATGTAAGAAACATTTGCATATTTTAGGACGGAGACCATCCCGATCACGTGACCTCACATCCTGTTTCGCTGCACGGATCACTCTGGACCTCTAGCCGCCCACATCGACGTCAGTGGGCGGGAGCACTTTCCTTGACAGACAAACTCCTTCAACCAATCAGCGTGGCGAGACGTGACGCCGTCACGGTGCGCTGTTCAGTGGGCACGCGGGACGAAGAGGAGCGGCGAAAACAGCCTTTTCCACCGAGAACCTCCGCTAGTGCACAGTCTTGTTCTGGCTCCACAGTGGTTGTTGAGTCCATTTCCACAGTAACTGCACTTATGGCTGAGTTTACTCTGCTAATGTTAGCGTTAGCGCTCGTTGCTTCGGGAGACGCCACTACTGTTTTTCCAGCAGCGGCCGGTATTTTACGTCATCAACTATGACACAGTCCCTGATTGGCCCGTTT
>JACYXH010000416.1:5207843-5292600 GCA_026745465.1 Lota lota | reverse complement strand
CCCCCGTCGTCTCTCGATAAGAGAGTGATAGCCTTATCGCCATGGCTCATTTCCAGACCCATGAAATTAATAAAGTCTCCCGCCACCACCCATCTCGCGGTGAACGGGGGAGCCTGCTCGATGGCGTGTGTTCGCTTGTTAAGTGGGAACGTCTCTGGGAAGTCACCACCGTGCTCTTCAGTCGGGGAAAGAAGAGAGGAAGAGGGAAGACAAAACGTTACCAGCGTCGCTCGTGAAAAGCGAGTAAAACCGACTTTCTTTGTGAGAATGTTTGGAGATGTTTATTATCTGTGTTCATGATGGCTGTAAACTGAAAACACCCCTCTCGTTATGAATGATCTTCTTTCTTGTGGTTGGTTTAATTTATTTATGAGATTTTGTAGCTTATAGCTTAAGCATTCTTTTCATGAGTGAGCCAATTGCTTTTTTATTTCTTTCATAATTTCCACTTTTCGACAACTGTTTCGGAATAACTTTTGTAATTCCTTGACGGAACAATTTAAGTACAAAACGCTTGGCATTCTGCATGGACCAGAGGTGACGTAAACGGATGAAAATACCACCTCCAACAGACCTTAGTTCTTGCTTTAATCATGCTAGCCTTTCCCCTTATTCTTCTCCCTCGATCTTAAGACCTGAATCAAATAATGTGTTATCTGGAAGTGCTTCAAGCGTATCAATGTCGAGTTCCTCAGACTCTCCGTGTCGTAATCAACGAATAGACAGCCGGTTTCGACCACCCGTTCCACCTGCCTGCTCCCCCGCGTTGGAGGGGCTGTACTCGCCCGACTAAATCCACTCCTGAGTCTCTCTCTCTCTCTCTCTTTTGCTCTCTCTCTCTCTGTCTATGTCTTTCTGTCTTTCTCTCTGTCTTTCTCTCTGTCGCTCTCTCTCTGTCGCTTTCTCTGTCGCTCTCTCTCTCGCTCTCTCTCTCGCTCTCTGTCTGTCTCTGTGTGTGTGTGTCTCTCTCTGTCTTTCTCTCTGTCTGTCTCTCTCTCTCTCTCTGTCTCTCTCTCTCTCTCTCTCCCTGTCTCTCTCTCTCTCTCTCTCTCTCCCTCTCTGTCTCTGTCTGTCTCTCTCTCTCTCTCTCTCTCTCCCTCTCTCTCTCTGTCTCTCTCTCTCTCTCTCTCTCTCTCTCTCTCTCTCTCTCTCTCTCTCTCTCTCTCTCTCTCTCTCTCTCTCTCTCTCTCTCTCTCTCCAGGCCACACTCTAACCCTTGAGTGGCAGGGGGTCTCGCACATCGATTCTGAACGGCAGCGGTGGTGGTGGGGGGGAGGGGGTACCCGTCATCACTGGCGCTGGCAGTGAAACGAGACGGGCTCCCACCAGGTTTGGCGATGGAGTGGAGGATGGATGTGGGGGGGGGGGGGGGGGGGGCTGTCATTTATTTCTAAACGGCGGCAGATGGCGGGCTTTGGCGCTCCTCTCGTCCTCTCTCCCTCCCTCTCTCTCTCCATCTCCCAAGGTGCACTTCTGTGATGGATGTGGCGGAAGGGGGGAGGGAGGGGTGAGGGAGGTGGTGAGGCACATCTGCGCTGGCCGATAACAGGGGATCGAGGGGCGGGGTGGTTTTAAAAAATATTTTTTAGCGAGCGGCCAGAACGTGCTTTCACGAATAAGTCATTCTTGCACGGTGGCCTTTCAGAGTTCGCCTTTCCTAAACTCCCGCTGCACTGAGACGGCTGCGGCTTATCTGCGGAGCTGTTCCCCCCTCCCCCTCCCCCTCCCCCTCCGTCGCACCGAGTCAACATGGCCGCCTGACGAGAGATTGAGTGCAAGTGTCATTCGTTTTCGTCGCGGGGGAAAACGGATGGAATATCCTCTCCTGAATGGGTAAACTGAATGCAGCACTAAAGAAGAGGGTGAAAGGGGAAAAATGTGGATAATGTGATCTACTACTTTGTCCCAAGTGTAGATATAACACATGCGAACGCGGTGTATGTCTGACACTCGGCACAGAGATAATATTCCGAAAAATAGATGTGCGTTTGGTCCATGCCGTCTCGGCGTCCGACACCTTTGTTTGCCGAGGTAACGTTAAACTGACCAATCACCGTGCATCATCACACCTGTAGCGGTCACCTCCACTTCTTCGTCCTACTCTTCAGAAGAAAGCACTTTTTTCAATGTTTAGGGTCAGAGGAAAACGGCCTCATCCCCGCTGATGCGCATCCCCCCCCCCAGCTCCCCTGCACCTTCCTCATAAACGTATCCATGGCAACAGAGTGGTGGCGGTTGCCACGGCGATCATCTCCATCTTTGGGATGCTCCAGTTCGCCGCTCGGGGGAAGGGGGGGGGAGGGGGGGGGGGGGGTGGGGGGGTGACAAGTCAGCCGTAAAGAGTCGATTTAGCCGGCGCGTTGGGGAGGCTCGCACATTAGCGCACGGAGGAAATGGCTGCCAGCGAATACTTAGTGGGTGATTGGCTCCGCAATAACAGAACAGCCCCTTTGGCAGGCCGTCAGGCGGCACGACGAGCCCGCCATTACAAACAGGACCGACCGTTAGCCGGGTTCTCCAGCCGCGCATGACGGAGGGCCTGGCCTCACTGCTTTTAGTGCCCGACCACGCTCTGTTGCAGCAGAGGTTGTGGTGTGAGACTGGCAGGCAGGCAGGGAGAAATTGGTTGTTGGATAGACAAACAGCAGATGGATTGGATGGAGGAAAGATGGATAGACAGATGGATGAACAGACAATCATAATAATATACAGGTAGATGGATAGATGGAGGGCTGGATGGATGGATATAGACAGGTTATATGGATAGATAGATTGATGGATACTAATGTTGATGTTGACTTCCCAAATAAATAGGACAGACACAAGGAAAAAATATATTGAAAATTGAGGAATATCATTATTTTTTATTTTTTATATATACATATCCCCCGTTTCCGTTTGTTTTGAGCAAACGGTTTAAGTGAGACATCCCCCTCAGGCTCCCCAAGGGTAGTTTGACCAGACATCCCCATTTTCTTTTTTTTTTCTTTTTAATTTTAAAATATAATAATAGATTTTGAAATGTCAAAGGTTCTAGCTTACTGGTGATTCATTTCTAGACAGTTGGCAATTAGTCTCGTGTCTATCTATCTGATAGGCTGTGATGTGACCTCGCTACCCAGAGGTCTAGCTATCGACTTTATACCCTAAGCAGGCACGACCAATCATAAACAATGGCTAAAGGCTATCATTACAATATAGAACGATTCCCTTTTCGAGTAGCTACCTTGGATTGTTTTTGGCTGCTTTGCCAAAGCTTAGAACACATCCTAGTAAACCGTTGGGCATGTACCGCCCAATCTTCTACATTTACCATGATAAGAATATGCTAAATGTAAATATTTCCCTTTTTTTATTTCCAACATCGGATATTATGTTGATATACGGACTGCCAAATGTCCCCGTTTTTCATTTCAGAAATCTGGTCACCTTACCCAAGGGTATTCCTCTCCTATCGATTGGTTTCGCGTGGAGAAAGCAGGCCTGTGACGGTGTTAACATAATGCCTGCAAGAATATGACACCGATTCCTAGCAGAAGAAAACATTTATGTACAATTATGTAGAGCCACTCATCTGCCTGTTTAACATGTCAAAAACACCTGGATGGGTTCCTTGGCAATCTGTTTGTGAGTTGAAGAGGTACTGTAGTTGATGCATTGGGAATGTGTATGTACGTAAGTCACTTAGGAGGCAAACTGAGAAATGTTGTGTTAAAGACACTGCTTACTGGGTAAGATTGACATCAGGGATGTGTGGTGCTATTAAATATTTATCCATAAGGCGCACACAAGGCAGTAAGATGCACATTGACTGCTTCAAAGATATGCACAAGGCTGTGAAAGTTTAATCGTGGGGGGAATCATAATACCTCAGTGTATTCCTTGTTTTTGTGTGTGTCGGTTTAGAATCCATTTTTAAACAGCCGTACAGAAAAACAAAGTCAAATGTCATTTAGACTTTTCTGGTGATCCAAGCACAAAAAAGACACAGATTTAAAACATTTAACTGTAACTGTTTTATCTGTTCAGCGTATTCCCCTATCCCAACCCCCTTTGTCAGTAAAAAAAAAAGGTGTAAATTAATAAGGCTTTCACAGTGAAACTGTGGATACTTGTTATTGTAGGGATTCTTCTTATTATATATTTTTTAGTTTTAGTGCCCATACCTCAGCCTGTGACTGTTCAAAAGTTTTCTAATTTGACAAATTTCTATTTCTGACTCCGAGAGGGAAACTAAATCTCCCTCTCTGGGAATTAATAGTTAATCAATCAATATCCCTGTAAAGCAGGTCTCCCAAAAGTGTACATGCTGAAAGGGTTTTCTGTACATTATTGGAAAAAACATAAAGAATCTTCTAATGACACCACATTTGGTACACATGCTCTATGGAAGTGCCTGACAAAAGACGCCATTTGGAATTTTGATTAAAGCATTTTTTGTAGAGATCTGCGGAAAACTTCCAATGAAAAGTCCTGTTGTGAATATTCCAGGGCCATGAAACTAGGTAGGCACATAGAGCACATCCCACTTAAGAAGTGATTAATGACAGTGCTGAGCTTAGCGCTATGTACCACTTTGCCCACAGGGGGCGCAAAATCACACATAAACGGCCTAAAGTCAGACCATGACTCGGATTCCCTCTAAATTGCTTGAGGACACTTACCTCTTTGCCCCCCCCCCCCCCCCCCCCCCCCCCCCCCCAGTGACGTGCCCTGAGAATCGCTGGAAAACGGCGGTCGCTGACGTCGGCGGTGCGTGCGGTCTGTGAACACCCTCTGAGACTGCTTGCAGTTTTAATTTTCTACTTCTACTATTCGTGTTCCCAACAGTATCACTTCAGCTTGTTTAACAAAGACACAACAGCTGTGGGCCCTTATCAAGTCTATCTGCCATTGTCTCCCTGGGGTGGGGTGGAGGGGGTCTTCTTCCGCATCCAGAATGTTCCTGTGCTTTGTTTTTAGTCTTTTAGTTGTTTTCGTGTCGCATTCGACACAAAAAAGCCTATGGCTGCCTGTCACAGACATCCAGAGACAATGGTCTGGAGAGTTGTACTATGCCCACCGGGGGTTCAGACGAACACAACAGAATGTTCTAGCAAAACATTCAAATTGTTACCGTTGGCTGTTCCGTATACCGAAGGCATCCCCCAAATAGGAGACGGAAAAAGTGACTCTCACCGGAAATGTTCTGGGGTGGCGGCTGCGTATGTATACACACACACACACACACACACACACACACACACACACACACACACACACACACACACACACACGTTAACATTCTCCTCATCCATCGCTCTTCAACACCCACGAAGACAAACGGTTTGCATTTAGTCTTCGAGTCCTTTCCTCTGTCTCTATCTCTGACTCCCGGTCTGTCTTCTCCAAAAGAATATGGAATGGGGTGAGAGCAATAGAGAGAGAGAGGAGAGTAGAGAGGGAGAGATAAAGAGAGGGAAAGGGAGGGAGAGAGGAAGTGGGAGAGAGAGTGAAGGAGGGAAGGATGAGAGAGAGAGAGAGAGAGAGAGAGAGAGAGAGAGATGCCCCCGCTGGCGCCCCGGCTGACTGGCGTCTCATTAGGGCGTCGGAGCGGCGTGCGCAGGCCTCCCCCGCCAGACAGGCTGCGCCGCGGGCTGCATGCTAATTGGGGTGTGTGTGTGTGTGTGTGTGTGGGGGGGGGTGGGGGGGGCGTAGCCAGCATGATGGGGTGGGGGGGGAGGGTAGCCAGCATGAAGGGGGGGCGGAGCCAGCATGAGACGACGACCTTGTATGGTACGAATACAAAAATATGCAATAAAAAACGATGGAGTGAGGGCGGTTGTTTGTTGTAAAGGGGGGGTGGTGGTGGTGGGGGGGGGGGGGGGGGGGATTGAAATTGGGCAATGCCCACTCACCCGCCCTTCCCCTTCTCAAACAGCTCCTTTATCATGACCTTGGTGAAGGAAAGTCAACCCCCCTCATACACACACACACACACTTCCCCACTGAGTCTGACCACACGTCAAGTGGAAGGACGTCCAAGGAGGGAGGGGTGGGACCCGTACTTAATACATCAAGCGATGGATATTGTTGAATAATAAGCACTCCACCTCTCACCCCCCTCCCCCACACATCCTCATGATGCATCAGGGTGATGGGGGCCGGGTTTGAATGGAGACGTTATTAGAATTTCTTCTCCTCTGGTCCATCCGTCTTTATCTTGGGCTGCTACTAATGCCTGATAAGGGGTTTTTGTATCTAATCTGTGCTGTAGATTGGAAATTAACTGCAAGTTGTGTCACATATTAACGGATCAGTAAGGAAGTTGAGACTTCCTAGAAGGTGTTACATCGCAGGGCCTTGGAAAAATTGTGATGAAACATTAATTTTTGCCAAATTTGAAATTCAATATTCACAAAGATACTCGCTCGCCTTGACTTTAACTTCCTGCTGTCGCACACTTAATTATTTAAGCTCTTTGCCTCGCAGAAAGGCCCATTTCCTACGCTGTTGAACGCTCCTCATTCGCACTTTGTTTTCGAATGTTGACACGGCAACAGACTCGATCAAGTCCTCAGGAAAACAACCTTGGCAGTAGGTTTCCTCACGCGGCGCGCCCCGTGTGTGTGCGTTCAACCGCGAAGCCCGTCGGCGTCTGGGCTCTGAGCACAATCTGTGATTCAATCAGATAACCTCTCTCGTCAGAATAGCAGGACCCCTCAGCACCTCACTTCATCCCATCGCCTGACTCCAATCACCGAGTGACACACACGCGCGTGCGCCACACAGACACGCACGCACACACACACACCCGCACGCGCGCGCGCGCACACACACACACACGGCCTTGCCTTTGGAACCGAATCGCCTTGAACTGCTGCAATACAATTCTGTATGGTCTTAATGTAATGTGTGTGTTTGTGTTTACCAGACAGAGGGACGAACAGAGAGAGACATAGAGACAGCTACAAATAGACAGAAAAACAGAGAGAGAGACACAAAGACAGAAAGAGAGACTTGCAAAGCAGGCCGATAGAAAGATAGAAAGACAGAAAGACGGAGAGAGCAATAACAAGAGGGAGACAGAAGGAGAGAGAGAGACGGACGGAGAAAGATAGGAAGAGATAGAATGAGGGAGATAGGAAAAGAACAAGACAGAGAGAGAGATTGCAAGAGGGAGACAGACAGAAAATGAGACTTGGGAGGTAAGTCTGTTGTAGTCTCATCTGTTATTCCGAGCCACTCGTAGATAAAGAGGCGTGCCGGCCATCTCCTTCAGTCCTCATTAAAACGCTGTCATATTAAAAAATAATTTCAACCCCTTCACTGATGAGCCTTTTATTGCCTCATCGAAGAAATTTCCCCCACTTTCGGCGTCGGCGCGAGCGAGAAAACCTTCGATGAATAATGAAAGTGAAAATGGAGAGAACGGGAGAGGGAGAGAGAGAGAGAGGGGGAGGAAGAAGACAAAGAGAGAATGGATAATAGATAGGGGTGATTTGCTGAGCGCTTGGGAGGGCAGGGTGGATTTCTACAACGATTAATTCTGCCTTCATTTTCGACGCCGGGGCTCACAGACAGCCCCACGGCTCGAGAACAACGCAGGAAAACAAGGGGGACAGAGAACCTCCATTTTGATTCACCACGACGACAACAAGTGTTGAGGTGGAAGTGGTAGTAGCGGTGATGTCACCGTTTACTTTTCTTGGCTCAAGAGAGGATCTTCATTGGCTGAGGCAGAGCAACTTAAAAACTCTTTACCTCTAAAAGTTGATCATATTAGCATAGCATCGATGAGTTTTTGGAAGCTGCAAAACGTAGATTGTAGTTTCATCTGATTTCTTTACACTCTACTTGTCCAAACCATAGCTAATCTATCATCTGATGTTCTGCAGATAACACACAGGTGTGATAGTATTGAGAGATTAATTGATGACTCCATTGATCCGTTACAAAGGCATTTCCAATAAGCCCGTCCTAAAACCAATCACATATTTCACACTCGGGGAGGGTAATTACATTTCGATCCGAGACGTTAAACCAACACCTACTAAAACCATACGCATTATCCTCTGTAGCCATGGCCGGCTTTTCAACGGCTCATGTGCATGCAAATTTGAAGGTTTTGGGTCAAAAATGTATACTTCATAAATGAAGTATAAAGATGTAAATGCGATATTGTATTGCAGGACTATGTGTGAGGCTTTAGTACGGCCACACATTGACCATAAAACCCAAGCAGGTCAAAGTGTCTGTCGAGCAGAATCTGAGAGATGCAGGGAGAAGCCGCTGGCTGTTAAATGTTGTTCTGCTACCAGAGAATAGTTTATCTCTCCTCGGAGGGAAAAAGTTTAATAAAGTAGTAAAGAGGATGCACTTGCTAAGACATGTCCTCCTCCGCGCCCCCCGCTGGGAGTTTTTGTGTTTTGTTCATAAATTATTCCACTGTGAAAGAAAACAATGCTGCAATTCGGCCATTAATGTGGTGACACACAGTTTAAACCGTTGTGTGTATCATTGTACACAAAGTCTGTGATATACTTTATTACATTATAATGAGCATGGATATTATTTAGCGTATTTATGCACACACACACACACACACACACACACACACACACACACACACACACACACACACACACACACACACACACACACACACACACACACACTGGAGTAAACGAATGCAGAAAAAGAATGTTCTTGATTGGTCTCTCGGGATCTCCAGACTACACTTTTACAAGCTGAAAGCTGAAAAAAGAAACTAAAGGGTAAATGGTTAGATAGTTTGTGTTTTTTATACTCATTATGTATTTGCACACGTCCTAATAATGAGATTATTTTATTTAGAAAACGAATCAAAGTAAATCTTGTAAAAGATAACGGTCCAGGGAGAGACGTTGGCTTTCATTGGGGCACTTAGAGAAAAAGAGAAATGCAATTGGTTACCAGTTATAAACTTAAACTTTTTACTTATAAAAAATGCACATGTACAATATGTGTGTAGTACATCATCAGAAGCCATGCTAAATCCCTTTTTTTATTTTATTTTTTTCATAACGTTAAACTTTTTTCACAATCCATCCAATCCTTGTTGCCTAATACACACAAACCATGTATTTGGCGAATGAGTTAAATTCCGATTTCCCAACGCAACCACATATTGGGTCATCGTTTGGCGATGCGCAAGCAAACATGCTAATTAACTTAGCGCTGCCGCAACCCTGACGGCAGTTTGGGGGGGGGGGGGGGGGGGGGGCGTCATGTTTGTTTTTCATATTAGCATTTCTGGTTCACGCCAAACACTGGTGGGACGCGCTGGTGGCTCCGTTTTATGGTTCCAGCCGAGGCAGGTGCCAAATGGGTGCTGCAGGCTCTCTGGCAGAGCTGCCGAGACGTAAATGTGTTACTCTGTGTGAGACCGATGCACCCCCGCGACTCCCCACCGCCGCCATCGCCACCTCTTTATTCATGTTGTCTTTTCATTTTCACAGCCACCGCTATAAAAACGACTAATGAGTATAAAAAACCCAAACAAAACCGAAAGAAAAGTAGAGTCGCCAAATATATATAAAAAAAAAGATGTGTACGGCAGCGGGGTATCTCTTTGTCTGTCGGCCAAGCGTGCTGTTCATGGTATCGAAAAGGGCGTTTGTCACACTGCGATATCCTTGGCTGCAACACCTCCTCCTTCAGGCAAGCCCCGGTGTTTTTCCTTTTTTTTCGTCTTTTTTTTTTTCAGAGGTGTAATATGGGGCCTGCCAAATCAGCGCCGGCGCCATTACTCATCGCCGCGCGTGCTTGTCTCCCGGCTAGCGCTCTGCGGCTAATGCAGATTAAGGGGATGTATGAGGGGGCTATTTTGTTCGCCGCGGGGTGGGAAAGGGATCATGGAGCGCCGGGGCGCCGCCCCCCCCCCCCCCCCCCCCCCTTCTCTGATGCGGGTAGCAGCCGCCAACCCCCCTCTACATCTGTTCCCGCCCGCCACCCGCCCAACAAGAGATTCATCACAGCCAAGACTCTCTGTACCTGCCGTATACCCCACCACAAAACCCGCCTCTAATCTGATTGCAGACCGGAGCTATCCATTGCACATTCATTATAGATGGGGCGGGGGGGGGGGGGGGGGGGGGGGGGGGGGTTACTCCCACAATCCCACTGTGACGTCATTCGGTGAAGCGATTATCGTCTGGACTTTTCGCCGAGGTGAAGTTCACGCGGTATTGGCAGCCCTTTACATCACTCACTCGTTAAATCTTCTCACTTGTCTTTTTCAAACTTTGAAAAATTCCAACTTTTGAACGGGTCTTTTCTCGGGGTGGGGGGTGGGCTTAGTGTCTTCTTAGAGTGGTGACTTCATTAAACCAAACGGGCGTCGATAGAGACACCTGCTGCGCTGTGATTGGTTGTGGCCCAAGGACCTCTGCAGGTCGGAGTTGATTGGCTGACGGGCGACCCTGTACACACCAGCCATCATTCTGTTGGTGATTCTAGCTTCTCAGAGACCTGGAGACTCTGCAGACCATACACACACACACACACACACACACACACACACACACACACACACACACACACACACACACACACACACACACACACACACACACACACACACACACACACACACACACACACACACACACACACACACACAGTGTGTTGTACTTGCAGTAGTATGTGTGTGTGTTATAAACGGCAACATTAACATGCTGATCATTTCCTCTAAATCATTTTATCAGACTTACTGTTATCCTACCATCTTTTGCAGGGACAGGACGAATAATAATAATAATTATTATAAATTAAAATGTAAACATTTTGGAAAAAGCATACATTTTTAAGATTAGATTCCGGCATACACTAGATTCCCCCAAGCAGAACATAACCAGCTGTGTGGTATTATATACAGTTCGTGGGCCATATACCTCTAAACAGTCTTAACTGACATTGACAAATGGTGAAACGTCATAGAGCTGCTGGCCTCTGTGGTCCATTGTTTATGCAAACGAGGTTTACAGTTACAGACCACCGAGTTCATCATCTGTGAATCAATGTCATATAAGGTCCTACCTTTTCATCAAAAAGTAAAGATAAACAGCAAAACATTTCTCACAGTGATTGGTGGCTACTTTGCTGTATTCCTCAAGTCAGACTTGCATTTTTTTGGACGGCAGAGAAAGACAGACGCACCACCACCACCACCACCCCACACATTATATTCTTCCTGCCAGTCGTTTCTCTGCTGTTGGATAAATAGACCATTCATCATGTTATTGGGGTCTTGCAGCCTGACTGGCTGAGTGATCTGTCTGTCACACAGAGTCACCTCCCGGTTGGCAGATCCATCATCTTTCTGTTCAATGCAGATGTCAGGGCTCTTTTGTGGGAGAAGTGTTATTCCACAACAATTTGAAGACGCGATTAGAGACGATGGATTTTGAGCGGTGGCAGCACTCAATATGACAATTTCATGGAGGCTTTTTTTTTTCTGTCGAATTGCCCGTAGGATTTCGACACAGAATTCACCAGTTGCTGTTTGTTTTTTGTTTTTTTATGTGGTGTCATTAGCAAGTACTTTTAATGACTTTGCTGAGTGGGCTTCTAATGAGGTTTTCATTAGGCCTTGTAAACCACACAGGTCCTCAAATGATAGCTGCTCAACCAGAGACACGCATGGTTTGTTGCTCATGTCTGGAGAGTAAAACACACAGCTTTGTATGAGATTCAAACTAACCGTACACTATTATTGAATAACACCTACTGTGGTAGGTAAATGTGAGACTCGTATACATGAGCAATGAAACACAGATTGAATGTAAGGGTCTCGCACACACATGCAACAGTTAGGGACACATAAACTGCTGTATTTACACTTCAGTATAGTTTGGTCTATTTCTTATTTTTGTATTCTAACAAGCCGCATTCTTACAACATTAATCTATGTGACTCATATACTTTACATTCCGCTTTGTTTTGTTGACTTAATTTTGTCAACTAAATAACTTGAACAAAACCTTTGAGGTACCAAAAAATCATCCTTATCTTTATTTGTCTTAAAGACTGACAAGTCTGACAAAAATAAACACAATAAGCACCAAAAAGCACGAGATTCAACCACTCAACAACAAATAAATTTGTAACAAAACAAATTGTAACAAATACAATCTTTAGCCGTGACTTGTTCATCATTTAACACATTTGTCCTTCTCCTTGTTTCCCCACCAGGTGAGAACTGTGGTATGGCATGGACGCAGGTGACCTCCTCAAGGACTGGAGGAAACCAGGAGGACACAAACACCATTGTCCATGCTAACGTGAATCTACTTTAACACAAATGACTAAAACCACTCCCATTAACATTAGAGGGGAACCGTCACACACTGCTATTTTCTAATATAAGGAAGTACTGCTTCATACGCGTGTTTTGACAAACCATCACTGTCTGTGACATCAACTCTGTTTGCGTGAAAAAGTTGGACCCTTGATGTAATTTTTCCGTATTGGACCCATGGAGTCAACAATGACATCAATAGTCAAACTTTTCCTTTTCTTTTTTTGTGGAAACTGAGTTTATGTTGTAGACTGCGTTTTTTTCACAACACGGGTATGAAGCAGAACACTAGTCAAAAATAGTTTGACTAGTGTTACAGTTCCCTTCAACATACTCTTACAACCAGACATTAAATTATATATTCAAAGACACACACGGACACAGACACACAGGAACAGTGCAAAGAGTATATTCATTAGCATAGACTAGCCTAGCATAGCATTAGCTTAATAGCAGTTGTAACAGCTATGTTAACTTTGCTGCATATTGCTATTTTAAGTTCAAGCCTTGTCAAATACTTTGGGTAAAACTATCATCAGTAATCAAATCAATTTATTACACTATTATTGCAACCAATTTGGTAATACTATATAGTTTAAAATGCTAACCTTACCAACAGTACCGTAAAATAAAGAGCAACTCAAACTGTAAATTAAGCAAAATTAAAATGGCACCAGATGGTACTGCGTGAGACAAAAGTCCATTCACTTTCTGGATAAAAAGGGCAATTCTATTGCCATTGCTACTGCTAAATGTAATCTGATTACATGTAATCCAGCCTGAGGAGGGGGAAGAGCCTGACATGAAATTTGCAAGGTAGCGCAGAGGATAGCCAACATACAATTTATATTCAATTTAAATTCTTCTATAATCTCAATCTCTTCAGTGTTTCACTGCTACAGCGCAGACCACCCCAGAACCCCCTTCCTGACCCCCCCCCCCCCCCCCCCCCATCCCAACCTCCCCACCACACGTGCCACCACTGCGTATTGCCGTTGTTGCATTATTAAACGTATGTATAAAGCTTATTAGCATACAAAGCAGGGAACAGCGAACAGCGCTGGAGTCATACATATTTATCATAGGCAACGCAGGCTAGCTCTGTAACCACCAGCTGACACAACATTCACACACTTCTGGCCCGCACACAGTCTTCACTGCAAGAGACGGTTTTATAAATCGGTGAAAGTTGACATTGACATCCTTTATTAGCTGATAGCTCTCTCTTGGGGGACAAAAAGATAGTTACAGGTTTTAGTCACGGTGTCTAGCCTAAATAGGCTGGTGTATATGGCGTATTCTAAACAACTCAAGTACTTTGTGTGGCACTTTTAGTGTATTCTCGGTATATCACACACAGTTTATAGGTGTTAGGGTTCTCCACAAGGCGAGGTGTAGTTTTTTACCTCCGGATTACAACTTTGCATAAATAATGCACGACACACAGGATACTGGCGGAAATAGAAAGACGGAGGAAGCATAGTACAGCAAACATTACATGTGCTTTGCGGCTGCCTATATCACTGGGAAATCAACCATTTTATCTTCTTTACTGGCTCTTCCTTCAAACGGTGGTTCCCTGTCCCTCTGGGGGGGTTGACTTTAAACAAAGCTATTGCTCTCTCTCCTCTCCTCTCTTCTCCCTCCTCTCTCCTCTCTCCTCCCTCCTCCCTCCTCCCTCCTCCCTCCTCCCTCCCCTCTCCTCCCTCCCCCTCCTCTCTCCTCCCTCCTCTCTCCTATGCAGCATTTTCCTGCGCTCCTGTATTGTCCACAATGTTCCAGAGCCAAATCACAGCCCGTCTACAAACAACCTGCACTCTTTGATTCTTCCTTTGCCTCCTTCCTTTGTCTTTTCTTCCTTTCTTCCTTCTTTCCTTTACCTACTTCCTTACTTCCCCTTTATTCCTCCCTTCCTGTCCTCTCCTCATTCCTCCTTCTTTCTCTTCCCTCCCTTCCTGTTTCCCTCCTCATCCATTTCCTTCTCGTCCTCCTCCCTTCCTTTATTTATTTTCCTTCCTTCTGCCCTCCCTTCATCCTCCCTCCACCCTCCCTCCCTCCCTCTTGCCATCCTTTTTTCTGTCCTCCCTTCCTCCTTTCTGTCTTTCCTCTCCTTCTCCATCTTTTCTCTTTCTTTCTTTCTTTCTTTCTTTCTTTCTTTCTTTCTTTCTTTCTTTCTTTCTTTCTTTCTTTTCTCTCTCTCTCTCTCTCTCTCTCTCTCTCTCTCTCTCTCTCTCTCTCTCTCTCTCTCTCTCTCTCTCTCTCTCTCTCTCTCTCTCTCTCTCTCTCTCTCTCTCTCTCTCTCTCTCTCTCTCTCTCCCCCTACCTGCCTGCCTACCTCTCCCTCCTGTGAGTTTGCTGCTGTGTTCTATGGCTTTTTATTCCTACGTGATGGCAGATGTGGTTCATGTAGGATTATAAGCCACTAAACACACGGTGAGAGTTCAGCACAGGAGCACAGGAGACTCCTGCCCACGTGCACACACCTGCCCCCACGTGCACACACCTGCCCCCACGTGCACGTGCATCTCCACCGGCATGCGTGAGAGGCCGCGACGTGACTTTAGCAGGCAGAATCCCGTCTCTGCGGGGCTTATTACAAAAATGTCTGGAAGAAGCGAGCTATTGACGATGCGATCGACTGTTTGATTATTCGACATGGCGTTACCGCGGGTTACATTTATTTTCTCATTAGCGGGAGGACGTGAGAGAGTTGCACGGAGAGGCACAGAGGTACGTATCCTATGCTAATTTGTGTGCACGGCGCTAAACACGACCATCAATGCACTTGGTGGTGGTTTACTAACACATCTGCTCTCCGTGCTCCCACACACGTTAGCTATTCTTCTCTGTATATTCTGTCCAAACTCAAATGAGGCCCCCAGGGGGTCCAAAAAGTGTAGGGATCCAGAACTGCTTATAATAATGTATTTCTCTGTGATTTTCCAATATTAATGCCCTGTGGAAACAAAAATAGTATTAAATTAAAACTTATTCAAGCCACTCCCTTGTTTATTTTGAGTTATTTGCCTGTGTTTAATCAATCAGTATCTCTAATTTACACTGAAGTATACCCTAATATGGTATGGTTGCACACCACAGCAAGACATCTTCATCAACTGTTAACCATATTTATCAATGCATATTGCTGTACGCCGGTTTCATTTTAACATAAAAAACTCAAACTCATCCAATCCCAGGCTTGCTGCGATCTGACACGTGTAGCGTTCGACGACGGGAGCGCGAGTGCGAGACTCTTCGGACGAGCGTCACCGGTTCTTTGAACGTACACAGTTCTCTAATGTACTTAAAAAAAAAAAAAGTTCTTCAAGTACATGCCTTCACGGAGATGGAAGGGTCTTCACATAGAGAATAACAGAGCAGGGTGTTCTAGGCGTGGGGGGAGGTGAGCTTCTCACTAGAGAGACTCATCATACAGGATTCAATCCACTGGGTTGACGGGGGCGTGGGTGGGGCGGGGGGTGGGGGGGCAAGGCCGTCGGATTCCAAAGGTGGGAAATATGTGCACCACATACACGCCATCTCAGCGAGTGAATAATTGAAAGGTCTATTCCGTAGCAGCCTGACCCACCCCCGCCACCCCCAGGCACATGAAGGGGGAAGCAGGAAGTGGAAGAGCTGGAGCTCTGCCTTCCGTCTGTCACCCAAGGGTGCTCGCGCTTTCTTTATTTCCTCTGCCTTCTCTCCAAGTAATTGTTGATGAAAAGGGAGTGTGTGTGTGTGTGTGTGTGAGAGAGAGAGTGTGTCTGCATGGGAGTTGAGAAATAAAAGAATAAACATCCTCACCCACATCTCGATTACAATAGGAAGACGACAAGCCTCATTCAACCTATAGGAAGCGTACCCCCTCGCTTCTGGGGTTCTGGAGGAAAACATATATCACAGGGGGCTTCACGACAAGGGAATTACTATGTTTTGTGTACCTGTGTGTGTGTGTGTGTGTGTGTGTGTGTGTGTGTGTGTGTGTGTGTGTGTGTGTGTGTGTGTGTGTGTGTGTGTGTGTGTGTGTGTGTGTGTGTGTGTGTGTGTGTGTGTGTGTGTGTGTGTGTATAGCTTTGTTGTACGACTGTATCGCCCTGCAGCATCCACCACACTTTGATTCCCCCCCCCCCTCCCCCATAATAAAAAATGCTCTTTCGTGTTTCATTTGTTCTTGTGTCGTAACATCGGTACTGTTCAATAAATTATGCATGCTGCGTGTTCCACCTGCAGCTTCCTTCCATGTTATTCTCTGGGTAAGAAACGTACTATTCTCTGTTTGAATGCTACACTCTCATACATGGGTAAACATACACACACGCACGCATGCGCGTGCTCACACAAGCACACGCTTCACACTAATATATGCACGCAAATGCCTTAAAATGTCTATCGTTGAATGGGAATACATCTGTAACACTTATATGATGTCTGGTAATGATATTTTAATATCTAGTGATAGTGTAATTTATTCATGTTAATGAATAAACTGCATCTGATAGGCACAGCTTACCAGCTTAATGGCTGCTTTTTAAAATGATATATCATAATGACTTTCCCGAACAATTTGTTAAGAAAAAAAAGCATTTGGTTGGTTTGTCAAGGACCAGCAAGGGCTCGTCCAATTACGTAAAAGGCTCTGCCAATCAAGGTTTGTGATGTCATCAATAAGAGCCCTGCTGCCGGCATCCACAGAACCAATTGGCATGCGACAATAGATATCCTCATCGTGACGAGGTATGACTGGAATTTGGAAATTACAATCGAAAGACGGCTTGGTTTCTTTTAAAGGTGTTTCGTAGTTTGTTCGTTTCCAGTTAAGAAGCACTATCGGCCCATGTGTTGATGATTATAACCCATTTTACAATATGTTTAACTTATTAACAGCACCTTAATATAGGGCCTATACAACACAAATCTGACCGATACATCTCACAGTATGTTGACATTTGAAAAATAAGCAGGAAGTAAGCAATAAGCACAGATTCCTACACTCTGACTATAGAAGGATCCATCTCTTAATAATGATGACAGGTCATAAGCACTGGTCGGCGGTAAAGAGAATAGCCGTTTTTTATACTGTAATAACCCAGCATGATAGCACTAGGAGGATGATAGCGTTGCTGAGGCAACACGGGGTGGTACATCGGAAGTGTAGGAATACAGAATGACTCAAATGTGTAACAAATTTTAAAGATGCATTTTATGATGGTATTTTGTAGGGAAGACGACATACAAAATTATTATTACGGTTGCAATGTTACGGACATTGTATTTTGGAATTCACGCAATGATGAATGATTAATTAGAATGTATTGATTCCAGTAAGCATTGCAGCCTACAATGGAGCAGGAAATTAACACAATGCGCCTTCCCACCAGTGTTACCCATGAAAGGCAGTGGATTTGATTGTTATTGGACAATCAGTTCAGAAAGCAGATTTCAAGGGCATTTTGCTTCACACTTTTATTTGTTCGCCAGTCTCTTGCACACAAACACACACACACACACACACACACACACACACACACACACACACACACACACCAGCTGGGTGTAGTCTGGGGAAATTGCCTTAGCCCTATTTTTTCTGATGTAACAAGAAGAAATCAGCCCCAAGCCTGAGGCAGACCACACAATCTTCTTCTTCTTCCTCTTCTTCTTCCTTTTCTTCTTCTTCTTCTTCTTCTTCTTCTTCTTCTTCTTCTTCTTCTTCTTCTTCTTCTTCTTCCTTTTCTTCTTCTTCCTCTTCTTCTTCATCTCATTCTTCTTCTTCTTCTTCTTCATCTTCTTCTTCTTCTTCTCATTCTTCTTCATCATCATCTTCTTCTTCTCATTCTTCGTCTTCCTCTTTCCTAGTCAATAATTCCCAGAGCTGGTCCTCTGCTTTGAGCACTGGCATCACTTCTCACTCCAATTAGTGAAAAGCAAAGAATTCTGCTTGTTTGCCGCCACGCGGGCAGTAATTGGATAATCCCTGAAATTTGGGAGAGGAGCACAGAAGGAAATCTGTAATTAAACCAGAACCAGTCGTCAAATATTGACACAGACGAGGTCTTGTCAAGTGTAGATGTAGAACGGAGATGAGTCAACATTACGGGGTGTGTGTTTTCGTGTTTTATTCGTCCCATATTGTGTTCTGCAATGCAGTAAAATCCCATTTCTGTAGAGATAGAGAGAGAGAGAGAGAGAGAGAGAGAGAGAGAGAGAGAGAGAGAGAGAGAGAGAGAAAGACAGAGAGAGAGAGAGCGCGAGAGAGAGAGAGAAAGACCGAGAGAGAGAGAGCGTGAGAGAGAGAGAGAAAGACCGAGAGAGAGAGAGATAGAGAGAGAGAGAGAGCGAGAGAGAGAGAGACAGATAGTCCAACTAGGCCATGCTGGTAATCCATCCAAACAGTATCCTAACATTCACTGTCTTACACAACTTTGTAAAATCCCCTCTTTACCTCAGTGGAAAGTGAAATCTCCGTTAATCTTCATTTCTCTCCTCAACGTCCCCTTATTATCCTTTAATCTCCCCCAATTTGACATGATGTCCCCCATCTCAACGTGTGCTGCATCACTCACCGTTTACAAATGGAACCCAAATTAAAAATGACAAAACTAACAAACGATGACACACAACAGCCGATCCTTAAACAATCACGCTTTTATTCAACACATTATGGGCTAACTTGACAAAATAATCCCCCCATATGCACAAGCCCCCCACCCCCCCGCCCCCAGCCCCCCCCCTCCACTGCAGCACCAGTAGGCTAACAGCAGCAGCTGTGGAGTGATGGATGACTTGGTGTTAATGACCTTTTTTTTTTGGATGGGGGGGGGACGACGACGACATAGAAAGCGATTTAGACTCAGCCTCCTTAATGGTATGACTGGTAGATATCAGAGGCCCCCGTTGCGCGCACCTTCTGCTGAGTTACTCACTTTTTTCCACTGTTTTTCACTCGATTTCTCGACAAAGCCATCAGTAGTTTCTACAAGGCGTCCGCTCCGAGGATCCATTTAACAGAAGCGGGTTGGCGTCAGCATTCTGCCTTCATTTACAGTGCTTAAGACTGCTTAATGATATGTTAATTGCCTGCCTGTGTGTGTCTCTCTCTCTCTCCCGTTGCCCAAACAACATTAAACAACCTGCGGCTGATGATGAATTCAGCGTCCACAACCTCATTAGTGAGAGTAAACGCTGCAAAATGTGTTTAGTCCGAAAGAAAAAGGGCTTCTGGTATGTTGACGTTACAGACCCATCGTTGCTCAATAGGATTAGATCCGATCTTTCACTTCTACTTTTTACATTGATTTTAAAACGGGCCTAAATCAAATCTGGAACCAGATGTGAAAGTTGCACCAAATCGGATTTGAAAAGATCAGAAGATGTGTTCACATCTGATCTGTGTCACATGTTGTCAACGGAAATCGGATTTCTGCCAGAGTAATATCGACAAGATAGGAGAAGGAGAAAACATGGAGTCCAGATTTGAGAGCAATGCTTGACAGCAGCAGGTCAGAAGCAGGCCAGCAGAACCCAAATGTTCAGGAGTTTATGATCGTTCTGAATGAACACAGATAATAACATTTGAGCAGATTAACAAACTGTTTAAATTGCTTGAGTAAACAAGGAGGGGAAGAGCCAGCTAAATCAACTGCAAGTCTAAAATAATGATGAATGCCTCGTGAATTGGCAAATTCATAACAGGGTTTGGAGTAATCACAACAAATAGATCCACATGAAATATATTAGGAGTCAAAGACTCTATAGGGTGTCTGTTGTATTAGTGTGGTGCTGTTGGCTGGCTATACAGGCTTAAAAAAGTGTACACTGTGTGTGTGTGTGTGTGTGTGTGTGTGTGTGTGTGTGTGTGTGTGTGTGTGTTTGCGCGTGCGTTGGCGCGTGACCGTGTGTGACCGTGTGTTTGGTGAGAAGCCATGGATGTTGGCAGGAACTGGAGTTTGCAAGGCTTTTAATAACAGAAAACACATTTTACGTTTGACTAAATGAATCCTAAGGCTCCATTAGATCAGATGTCAACTAAAAATAATTGGTGAGGCAAAGTCAACACACAGGATTTACCGCTTTAATATAAACAACCAAACCATTACTCAATTACAACCGGACACAGAGTAATAAGATATAACGAAGTTATATAAGCAGGATGGACACACAGACAGGCAAACTGGCAGACAGACAGACAGATAGACAGGCAGGCAGACAGACAGACAGACAGACAGATAGATAGACAGATAGATAGACATATAGATAGATAGAAAGACAGACAGATAATATTACAGTGATGTTGCACTGTGTCGTGCAATAGCCCAAGTCACACAAACAACACCAATAACATCACTAGCACCACGCTGTTCAACTCTATGTGAACAAAGGGCCTATCAGGTAGAATTAGGGTCTTAAAAAGGTTTTCCCCCTTATCGTCACCTGATCAGTCCGGGTGGGGGCGGGGGGGGGGGGGGGGGGGGCAGCTTATTGGAGACAAAGCGAAGACCCGAGCAGGCAGCATCCTTATCAAAGCCAGCGGGGGGTGGGGGGGGGCGGGAGCGTATGGCTGCTGCCGAGGCTTCTGGGTAAAAATAGAAAATAGACGGCGCAGCAGATAGGCATCGATTTCTCTCCGGGCGTTGACGGCCCCCCGATTGACAGCCGCCGCCGAGCCGAGCCGCTAAGCCATCGAGGGAATCCGCCAGACTGCGTACGATGAGATGAGATCGGGAGATAACTTCTGACAACCCTCCGCCCCCCAACCACCGCCCCCACTACCCCCACTCTACCCGCTCCTCTTCTTACCGCCAGCCCGCTCTAATCACCCCTGTTCACCCCCGCTGCCATCACCTCCATCTCAAACTCCTCATCGAAAAAGTAATTACCGCACACACACACACACACACACACACACACACACACACACACACACACACACACACACACACACACACACACACACACACACACACACACACAAACACACACTCACACTCAGAGAAACACACGCGCGCGCTCACACACAGACGTCACCCCTGACACGCGCAGCACCCCCCTCCCCCCCTCTTAACTCATCCCCTTTCCCCACATGACACTGGCGCATGCCTGAGCACACCCACTCTCACAGACACACGTGCAAACACACACGCACACACACTGCGCTGGCACATGCCAGAGCCCACACACACACACACACACATCCACACCACCATACACACGCACACACACAAACACGCACACATACACGCACAGCCCATCCCTGAACAAGTAATGGGATTTTGGCTGGCTGAGCATCCACCTGGCGCGTTTCTGCTGCCAAGCTCAGTTTCTGTGCTTACATAGAAAATACATCTGCCTACACACTATCACAGCCACTTAAACTGTCTCTAATACTCAGCCCCTCACACGCCGAGCAGAAGCAGCACAGCATCCACTGTGACGAGAAGACGGGACTGAGGAACATTTTTTTAATGTTTTTTTTTTATTCTTCGTTTTATTCTACCCCTCAATTGTATCTCTGTGTTTCCGATTTAAGCACGTTGTATTGCTGTTTTGCCCGAAAAGTGCAGTATAAATTAAGTTTGAAGACGATGATTATGATGATGATGATGAGGACGAGGATAATGATGATGATGAACATTAGCTAGGTACTGTGTTATTAATCATCAAACTTATGCAGTGTCACAAAAGAAAAACATTCAATTATAGAGACAGCTACTATAACTATAAGAATGGCACATAATTTCATGTTGTTAAACACTTCCGACACATGACATTACAATGGTCAGGAAGGGTGACATTTTAAACGTTCGTGGGATTCAAAGGTAATATATGCAATGGAATATATTGTGGCGGCGGCAAGGAAAGGACCAGACGAGAGCCCAGGGTATTAGTTTAGCTCCCGTGCCCCATACACCGCACGACCACAATATTACTGACAAAACCTGCCTGCTGCACAAGCCATTTTCAACGACAAGCTCCACACTGGTTGCATTAATAACAGTGCATATATATATATATATATATATAAATATCAACAACTCAGGAATTTTTGCCTTCTCTGAATACAATTCTAACATTTCTTCAGTTGATTTCTCTGGTTCCAAATGATCGATTTATTTAATTAATCATTAACGTTTACCTGTTACCAATATTATACAAACAGTTTTGAGAGTTCATATAACTTATAGGCCTACTCATTGTATTGTAGCGATTTAATTCTGAGTGCTCTCGGAGGGAATTACCCCAATAGGTTAGAGTAGTCCGCCATCTAGTGGTTAACTAGAATTATTGTTTTAACATCACATAACCTCAACTGAACAACTGTTCTACACCTGCTGCACTTGATGTATCTAATCTCATTGCTTTTTAATATTTGTAAATATTATATAGACGGGAAAATTACAGGAAAATAAAGAAGCCTTAATCATGGTGAAATCCAATCTGTCTGTAAATACTTTTAATTTGAAGGAAAAAAGCATGACCCGGAAAATAACAGGAAGAAGATAGCAGTTATAGGTAAATATTTATATTTGTACGTGCATGTAATACCATTTCCGTGTCTATTTCTCACAAGGTTCCTGCAACATTTCTAAAGAAAATGTTGGGAAAGTGCTGTTGAAGCTGCTGCGTGCATCGTCGTCTTGAGCCAAAGCTGTGACAGATGCAAAACCACAATCCATTTGGGAGAAAATCCAAAACCAGAACCAGCGGTTACCGGGGAGGGTGGACCAACCATGGCCGAGAACAGGGAACTGGAAAAAGCCTTCAAAGCGGGCACAGGTTTGCTCACATCAATCCTCGTTTCATTAGAACTAGATGCAATATATGTTTCTTCTATTTTCTATTTATATTTTAAAAAAAATGTGATGATACAGGCATGAACAAGCGTTGAGAGGGCTATTCTAAAGATCACTATTTTAAACGGTTTACAGAAACAGAACAGTTTAAATTTATTTTTTTATTTTTGTCATGCATGAAGGCCTCTTGGTGCATAAACAAAACATGTTCAGATGTAATTGTAACTTGTGGTTATATTCTTTTTTAGACCCTCAGCTTCCACTGCCCTCCCTGCGTCTTCTGGTCCCTCCTCTCCGCTTGATGTCGGCATGCATGTGGCGCGTAGCCCAGCAACGCAACGTACAACAGTACGGGAAGCTGGCAGAGTTCATCACCTTGGTAACAGAGATGGTTCCAGAACTTCTGACTCCCAGGCAGACAGCTGAACTCGTACTGGGACTGCGAGCGAGGGTTCGTCCCTTTAGCCTAATGTGGTCTTTAACAATCGAATTTAATTGCCAGTAAGTTTTACTAAGGTAGTTAAAAGGTGTGTCACATAAAGGTGCGATACAATTTTGGGACAACTTGAAATGGTAGTCAGAACACATCATTATCTCGCAATAGAACACACTTCCAAATAAAGACTTAAAAGTTGGAAGAAAAACAATATAATTTGTTGTCAGTTATGTCTATTCTATTTGCTATCTTGTAAAAGAGGTGCACAACCTAAATGAGACTTGAAGAAAAAATGTAACGTTTCACTTGGATGGAATGAGCAAAATTAGTTCATTCCATGGGCTCTTTAAATTGTTTTCCAGCTCATCCTTGAGCTGTTGCAGACGGAGGACCAGTTAGACAGTGACGCAATCCAGGAGCACCTGAACTGTATCCAACTGTTGACTAATAACGACTCACAAGAAGAGGTACACATCAGATAGTGAATCTGCAAAAAGAAGGTCTTGTGGTCGGGATGTTTGTTTACCAGCTGAATGATACAGTGTCCAATCCCCTGCTCATTAATGACCTCTATCTGAAATCACTGTAAGTTGCTGTAAGGATGACATAACTAATCTAAAATGGTAAATAATTACGTTTGCTATTGCTGTAATTAATGTGTCCCAAATATAATGCATAACAGAGCGAATTATGTGTTTCTCCTGCTTGACAGCTCCCAGACGAAGAGGCGGAGGTTTCAAAGAGGGCGTTTGTAGAACTGGTCCAAACATTGAGGGACAAACCAAGTGAAAACCATATTTTTTTCATGGTGAGGGTTGATTTGTTATCGTTTTCTAAAGGTCTGTCTCTGCCAACATATCATCTTTATCGCCTCTGGTGAGCTGTGGTTTTGATGGACTTTAAGTAAGACGTCGTCTTTATTTTTCCCTTTCTCACAGAACGTCTTCCCAGAACATTATGGATCTCGTTTTGACACAACACTGCAGGTCATGGTGTGGGAGTTCCTCTCCAGGCTGGAAGAGCTCCTCCCAGTCTCTAGTTGCTTTGAGGTAGGCGTGAGTGACACTGAAGAGGATCAATCCTGATGTAGTCCTCTTGTTTACCCCTGGCTGGCTCGCCAAATGAAGAGGCTGATTCAAATCAAAGTCCATTTCTTCCAAACAGACCACGGAGTCAAGACTTCACGTTCAATACTTTATTCGTGGGCTCATGCAGGACACCCAAACAACCAGCACAGTCCTTCAGGAATTCTGCTTGATTTCACACATATTTAATTATAATTATAATACATTTTTCTTTAACACCAAGACAAATGCAGGGCAATTATTGTTAATGTTTATCTTAAATTAATGTTATACCCCATGGTTATTAAGTGTTTCAGTTTTTTATAACTAGCATTCGCTAGTTGTAAACACACTTTCAGTCAAATTTGGAAAAATGAAACGTAAGGGTATTGTCTATTTACAATGTACATTTTATTAAAAAGTTTGTATTTCATAAAAAGGTCAACTCAAATGTCAGATCTCCATTTTTACTAGAAAGTTAACTTTTATCATGTTTTGGAGTCCCATTAAACCCGGTAAAAGTCAGTCACTGCTCTATCTATCTGTTGCTTTCTAATCATAAAACCAGCCCTTCATTGTTTCAGGTGGCCTCCAATTTCAACCTTGATTCCCTTGACCCCCACCACAACCATTTTGTCTCGGACCCTGACGATTTTATAGCTCTTCTGCAGCATAGACAAAAAGGCTTACCAAAGTTGAAGAAGAGTAAGATCCTGTTTTTGTTCTCATTGACTTTGTTTGGGGACACCACTCTGGCACAAATTCCCACCATGCATACAATATGCGTTTTCTGTTTGTATAGTTCATCGTTTTATCACTTTCTGAATTCTGTAATTTCATCTGAGATCTCAGTCCCGTCCTCTCATCACCCGCCTGCTTTTGGTTCCTTAGGTCTCCTTACCTAGGTTACTGGTTACCACCAATGGTGGCATGAATTTCACTGTTCCTATCCTTGTGTCCATTGAGGACTTCAAACTAACGGAGCGCCTTTCCCTCCATCAGACCCGCACTCCTTCAGCTCCAGGGTCATTCTGTCCTCTCTGGCGTCCCGGCGACTGAGCTTCACCGCCGAAGATATCTTTGTTGAGGAGGAGACTGCAGAAGAGGGTGTTACGGGACTCAACCTTGGGGAACAGGGTAAGGGAGACAAACAGACATAAACTTATGTAACTGTATGACTTGAAAAAAGAAAACTATTAAACTATTGTTTTTGTTTTATTAACAGTTTCACTATATTATTAGTATGTAAGGTTGGAAATATAACCTAACGAATGGTATTTCTATGTTTACTGTACCACGTATATTCACGATTTGTAGAGACAAAGTCATCGTGCTCAAGGTGTTGCTGTGTTCGTCCTTTGTCCTCTGCAGACGTCACCGACACGTCCGTCCAGCAGACTCCCAACAATGTAGACATGGCGGCACGTCTCGGCGGCGAGGAGGAGGAGGAGGAAGAGGCGGTGGCGGTGGCTGCGGCGGCGGAGGAGCAGCAGGAGGTCATCGGATCCTTCCAGAGCGACGCCCTCACCTCCCCTCACGCTCACCCCCTCACCAGCAGGAGCAGGAGCAGCAGCAGCCACGGCTCCGGCGCCGCCGCCACCAGGAGCCAATCCTGCCCGTACTGCGGCCAGAGGTTCACGAGCTGGTCGGACCTGCTGGGCCATCCGTGCAGCGTGCACGCCGCCGTGCTGCAGGGCTTCCAGTGCGACCGCTGCCAGAAACAGCTGTGCTCGGAGAAGGCCCTGATGAGGCATCTCCGGGCGCATGAGACCGGGCGCGCCGGTGCGATGCAGAGCTTCCAGTGCGAGCAGTGCCCGAGGCGGCTGTGCTCGGAGAAAGCCCTGATGAGGCATCACCGGGTGCATGAGACGGCGAAGGCCGCCGCGGTACGGGCCGCCGCGGTATGGGCCTTCCAGTGCGACCAGTGCGAGAGGCAGCTGGGCTCGGCGAAGGCTCTGAAGAGCCACCTTCGCACGCATTCCCGCAGCCAGTCTGTCGTCTGCCCGCAGTGCAACAAAGTGCTCAAATCGGCGTACTGGCTTAAAACGCATGTGCGCCTCCACACCGGCGAGAGGCCCTTCCCGTGCACGTTTTGCGGGAAGCGGTTTAAAGAGAAAGGAGTGCTCAGGGCTCATCTGAAGGTGCACGGTGCAGAGTATTCCTACCTCTGTAGCGAATGCGGCAAGGGATTCAATCACATGACGTCCCTCGTCCAGCACAACCGCATGCACAGTGGGGAGAGGCCGTTCCCCTGCAACGTCTGCGGGATGAAGTTCGCTTCGTCCCAGCGTCGCCACGTGCACCAGCTCATACACACGGGGGAGCGGCCGCACCCGTGCACTTACTGCGCGAAAAGGTTTCGAACCAGCAACCATCTGACGAGGCACATTCGAACTCACACCGGGGAGAAACCGTACCAGTGTGTGGTGTGTGACAAGAGGTTTTCATTGCGCTCCAACATGAAAATTCACATGCGAGTTCATGACAAAGAACACAAAAACAGTTAATGTGTTTCAGTTGTGCTGTTGGGTACAGAGACAAACCCAGGAAGACACAGTTTGATAGGGTTTTGCTTGGAAATTCCCACACTTGCCATCCATGCAGACTATCAATGTGTACTTGCTGAATTTAATTCAGAGAAAGCTGCTACAAAGCTTAAAGCTGCCACTGTGTTCTTGTACTATGCTGCACTGATACAAATTATTTGCATGACTTTGAATAATAACAATAAATGCAATACATCTTTTTACAATTAAAATGTTCCATTCATCAATATTTAAATTAAGTGTGGTTGGTGCATGGGTTAACTTGACCCACACTGGTTAGGTTATGGTGAACTGTTTCATCTTTGTAGTTAAATCGAATCCATAAACACAAGTATGTTTATTAACTGGGCAAAGAGAGATAACATATTACAGTCGAGCAACAAGGCCTTTTATTTTGTAAGGGAGCAAGTTTGACCCGGATGTACACATCGTGGAGGAAAAGGAACATTGTGATGAAGTCAGCGGGTAAGACTTTTAATTGTTCTTGCTTTATCTATTCCTTGTATCACAAAATTAAACGTAGGTTTGTTACTTCTGTGTCGCCATAAAACTACAACTACTGGTGTCCTTTTAACTCACTGCTTGAATGAATAGGAAACAACGAGCTAAACTATTGTTCCTACTGTCAACGTTAACTGTTTAAAAACTCATGATTATACATCCATGCATGCGTGTCATGTTGTCTTACTGGCGGGTAGATAACTTTTTCTTTTTCTCGTTTGGGCTCCTTTGACTGTCTATGCAAAATCTATGGTATTCACTATTGTTTTAACGCTCAATGTGTGGCCATTAGACCCTCCCATCCATCCAATAATATAAACTATCGCTCTAGTCAACAGCCTCCACTACTCTTTTAGTCAGCAGTATCCTAATGTAGTTGTATCAAATTCGTTCCTCTTTCTCTCTAGGTCCATGCGACTATTGAGGGGACTCCCGAATGTGTGAGAAGAGCCACCATCATACTGGGGAGGCGATCGTCAAGCCCTTGTTGGGGCAAACCAGAACCAGGAATGCAACAACGATGGCTGTCAACAACGACAACTTCCTAGACGGCATAGGTGGGCGCCAATCATTAAATTGATTTTCATTTTAATTGGAGGTCTTTATTTAAATTGTCTTTATTTAAATGGTTTATATTTCAAAGTAGCTTTTATGAATTATTAACAAAAAGAAAAGTGTGTTTACGATGGCCATTCCTTTTCCTCAATGCAATGAAACAAAACCCAGAAATTAAAGTCATTACTTTTGCTTTATTGGTTTCAGACCCTCAGCTTCCACTGTCCTCCCTGCGTCTTCTGGTCCCTCCTCTCCGCTTGATGTCGGCATGCATGTGGCGCGTTGCCCAGCAACGCAACGTACAACAGTACGGGAAGCTGGCAGAGTTCATCACCTTGGTAACAGAGATGGTTCCAGAACTTCTGACTCCCATGCAGACGGCTGAGCTCATACTGGGACTGCGAGCGAGGGTTTGTCCCTTTACCTTCATGTGGTCATTAATCTGCTACAAGAATCTAGCAAGCTTTGTTCTTAAGTAACCTCAGAAAATGCATGAATCATTGAACCCTGAAGAGGCCCAGAAGTGCAGACACTACGTCAAAATGTCAAGTGCTGTATACTGGGTTACCATACTAAATGTGCATCGGGTTGTAACGGTATCGAATGATTGGTAGAATAACTCTAGACCTAATAAATGTGTTTTCCAGCTCATCCTTGAGCTGTTGCAGATGGAGGACGAGTTGAACAGTAATGCGATCAAGGAGCACCTGAGCTGCATCCAACTGTTGACGACAAAGGACACCCAAAAAGAGGTACACGTGTGAGATGAATTCGTAAAATAAATCATTAAAATATGAACCCCTTTACCACCTGCAAAGTCTGCTGGTTGATATACGCTTTTGCTTAGTTTGTTACGCTTTTGTATTTTACATTGATCCGTTATGTTGATCCAGTTTGTTTCACAGGGCCATGGTGTATTTCTATGTGTCCCAATGAAGCAATTTACGCATTTGTACAAATCTATGTTTTGTTTTTTCTCTGGGTCATTTTGCAGTTCCCTGATGGAGAGCTAGGCATTTCAAAGATAGCCTTTGTGGAACTGGTACAAACATTCACAGAAAAAAAGTATTTCAGACAAAAAGATCATTTTTTCAAGGTGAGGGATGATTTGTTTGTTTTCTAAAGATTTGTGATTGTTCAGGACCATAGAAATATTATGGGTAGGGACTGCATGATAATCAATTATTGATCAGTTCGTTGGGGTGTCCTCTCACTTTTTAAAATAATCAATACACATTCCACCCCCTCATATCTTTACTGACACAGTAATATCCTGATTTACCTTTTTAGCCAAATCAAAAGAAACACTGCAAAAAGTTATTGCATTCCATTTTCCAATGATGTGGACACTTTTTTTTCTCTCCCAAACAGAACATATTCCCTGAACACTATGGACTTCGTTTTGACACAACACTACAGATCCTGGTGTGGGAGTTTCTGTCCAGGCTGGAAGAGATTCTCCCAGTCTGTAGTTTTGTTGAGGTAGGCGTAATCTCATATGTTTAAAGTATGTGGTAGTACTGGAATTTCAGCTGGAATTAGAAACGCATTTAAAAAAAGGTTTTGGGCTTTTTCTATGGTTCTATTACTCGTGAGAAGTCAGGGGGAGGGGTTTCATTGAGACGGAGTTGCTATCCCCATAGTAGCGGCCCACGGCAACTTTGTGACAGGTTTTTTTTAACAAATTTACTTAGCTAGCTATCTAGTAGCCTACTTGTCATTGAGCAATATCGTATCGGCGATATCCTAATTTGCAATGTCACAGGGAGCAACACCGAGTCTAGGCACTCCATGTCGAAACACAGGATAGAGTAGGTCCACAACCATACCTGTTTGAGCCGTCACCCCTTCTGACAGGTGAACTGTTTCTCCAGACCAAAATAAATGCTGCAGTGAGATGCCAAAGGTATTTTGTACAGTCCCACCTAGAACTAGACTATCAACACTATAATCATGCGTTCTGCAGGATTAGCCTGCGCAAAATAAAAAGATTGCTGACTGACACAACAGGTCCGATCAGGCGACGTTCTTTTCGTGATGTCTGAGCGCCTCGGAAAAGGCACTCAGACGTCAGGAAAAGAACGCCGCCTGCGTCTGCAGCACAGTGCAACGTTCACATAGTGTTTTGGGGAGAATGTCCAAAACATAGGATTTTTACCCCTTTTTTTTTCATTCACAGTGTTATTTTAGTAACAGTCATCAATTGGTATAGATTACTATGTTGACCATCATAGAAGACATATTCTCACGTTAAAATAAATAAGGTTTTGGGCTCACTGACTCTTTAAATATGTTTCAACTATGTTAAGATCTCAGATGTTTAAACTATGTTAAGATCTCATATGTTTAGATTATGTTAAGCTGTTTTAGAGATTGCTGGGGTAACACGGCGAGTACAGTAGTATAGGCTGTAACATTATCTGTGTAAAACGTTAGCAGTTTTCCAGTCTTTTCCATAGTAAACAAAGTTGAAAAAAATTATCACAATGGACCCAAAGTACATATACGTACTTCATAAAGTAGAATCTCACCTCCTAGTGGTATGTAACACTATTGAAACCCCAAACACAGATCTGGAAACATCTCCATCTTTGTTCAGGTGGCCTCCAATCCTGACCTTGATTCACTTGACCCCAGACTGGAGGATTTTGGATCAGATACCGAAGATTTAAGAACCCTTTTCCAGCACCCACTCAAAGGGTCACCAAAGTTAGAGAAAAGTAAGATCAACAACATTGTTAAGGTGCTGTAGGTTAGGATTTATGAGATATTTTTTTAGTGTAATTTACTTAGAAATGGCATAGCTATCTGTCAGCTATTAGTGAGTGAAATGCACGTGAGAATATCTATTTGTAGTTGACTGCGCCTGCCTCCTTATGAACCAATTTTGATTTTAGACAACTCCCGGCTCATGACAAGCAAGACTGATTCCCCAAACCAATCAGGAATGAGATGCCCTGATTGGTTCAGGGAATCCATCTTGCCTGTCAATCACAGGTGTGTGAAACGCAACACATCTCAATGCTCGGGAAACGCAAGGACCAGTCTAGCGAGAGGATGTGTTTTTGGTTGTCTAGTTTCAAAATCTTGCGCTCTTCTGCTATTTTGAGCTCTCTCTCTCTACAACTCTGAAAATCTGTGATCTCATGTCCTGCCATCATCCAGCCTGGCTTACTGGCTGGAGTGCCATCCTTGGTACAATGCATCTGATCCTAGCCTTGGACTTCAACTAACCAAGAGCTTCCCCTTCATCAGATCAGTTCCCGTTTAGGTCGACGGTCATTCTGTCCTCGCTGGCGTCCAAAGTAACCAGCTTGACCACGGACGATACCTTTAGCGAGGAGGAGGGCGACGGCCGTTACAGTCAACCGCCCATTGCCCGGCTACAGGAGGACTCGTCTCACCTCTGTCGCTCCTCAGGCAGCTACGGTGAGGGGTGTGAATCTGACGGACTACCGATGTTGTGTATTGAGTCAAACTACAACTTAATAGTGATGGGGGGGGGGGGGGGGGGGGGAAGCTAGATTCATATGAGTATTGCAATTCTTTGCTTCCGCAATGCTTGTATCATCAGGTTGACTCAAAAATATGTTTTGGGATTTGTAAGCCAAAATATCAATGTTATCTTGGTGGAAGCAAAATATTCACAGAATCGCAATACATATCGTATCGGCGCAAAGAAAAAGCCGCAGTTATCGTAAGGTCCCTCGATTCCCGTCCCTACAACTAAACATATGAACATGGCGATCCCCAAAAGCTCACGGTGTCGCTGCCCTTCCTCCTCTCCACAGATCAACCGTCCAACCAGGGGAAGCCCAGCCACAACCAAACCGCGGAGGACGTCAGCCACAGCGACGGCAACTACTCCCCTGGCTCCTTCAACGACGGCAGGACTCACTCCTGCCCTCAGTGCGACCAGACCTTCGCCCGCCGGCCAGACCTGCTGGGCCACCAGTGCCCCGGGGTGGGCGGGGCTGCCCCCAGGCCCCGCCCCGTCACCAGGGGGCACGGCGAGCAGGTCTACCAGTGCGACCGGTGCCCGAGGCAGCTGGTCTCGGGCAGCGGCCTGCAGAAGCACCTGCGGGCGCACCTGCGCGAGGCGGAGCCCATCGTGTGCCCGCAGTGCGGCAAGGCGTTGAAGCACCGCTCCTCGCTCAAGGTGCACCTGCACCGCCACACGGGCGCTCGGCCGTTCCCCTGCTCGTTCTGCGGCAAGGCGTTCAAGGAGAAGAGCGTGCTGAAGACCCACCTCCGGGTGCACTCGCCGGAGCACCCGTACCTCTGCAGCGAGTGCGGCCGGCGCTTCAAGAACCTCTTCTCGTACGCGGTGCACATGCGCACGCACGCGGGGGAGAAGCCGTTCCAGTGCGACTCCTGCGCCCGACGCTTCATCACGTCGCAGCGGCTCAAGGAGCACCGGCGCGTGCACACGGGGGAGAAGCCGTACGCCTGCGGCCACTGCGACAGGAGGTTCGCCACCAACGGCCTCCTGAAGAGACACGTGAGGGTCCACACGGGGGAAAAGCCGCACCGGTGCCCCTACTGCGATAAGGGCTTCGCCCAGCAGTCCAACATGAAGATCCACCTGCGCGTTCATAAACACGACAACGCTAGTAAAAAGAGGTAACCTCGAACACTTGGGGGAAGGGGGGGAGGGGGGGGGGAGAATGTGTGCGAGGGGGACCCTGACAACGTGACATACGACGTTATCCTTTAATGAACAGAATATATTTTATGGGGGAACGACACTTCAAGCTGCCCTGCCCTGCCCAGAAATTCCCAACAGGACCATCATGCATATATAACAATGTACCTCTAAATGTAAATAATGTATGTTGATACTATACCGGCCCTACTATTTTTCCGTTAGCACTTTCGGCCGTGCCGAGCCGTACTGTACCACGCTGATTTGCGTTTCCACTACCAGTTTAAGCTCATCTCCTATGTCGGGCCTTTGCATTTTTATTGCACTGCAAATGCTGGCATTCTGTTGGCTGTACTTGATAGAAAGCTCTGATGTAATATGAAATAAATTGTCCTTTGGGAAAAGGGTCTCACTGTTTGTGTACCTTTATTCACTGGGATGTTTATTTTTGCCTGACTCCTTGGATACATTTATCGTTTAAGTTTATTAACTTTTCATATAAAAGTGTCATAGTACATATAGTAAAGTAACGTTTTGTGATCCTTCAGTGAGGTGACCATGGTAGCTCTGGTGTCTCTGCTGATGGTTCTTCCACTGCCATGTCTTCTGAGAAATGTCTACTACCGCATATTACTGCCGGTCTACCGGTCTTCCTGCTCTTGTGTTGCAGGGGTTCTGTAGCCTGTGGTGGGAGGAGCCTTCCCCCTGCCTTCCAACTGGGAGCCCCCTGCATACACGTGAGCAGGTTTGTGTGTGCGTGCGTGCGTGCAGGTATAGGTGTGTCAGCATCCACACTGATAGAAATGTGCTGAACCTTTGAAAGTGCTGTATATTGAGTATTAAACACAAACTCAATGAGGAATCAAACAAAGGACGCATTGCACATGCTGGTACACAATTGTTAATAATGACATGGGATGATAAAATGAGATTAACATTTAATGACTTTTTTCAGAAAGCACATTAAATAAAAAGATCTGTTGCATATTCTCAAAAACATTCAAAAAGCATATTAAGTATTGCATTCAATTGGCTGTATCCCAAACCGCCGTTATACAATACACATGCTGAAGGAAAGCTGTGGTGCCTCGGGTCCCAACTGCGAGTGCCATATCACTGTGATAACCTAGCATGTCAGGCTAGCCGCGGCCTCGGCTACCTTCTATGAACCCTCATGTGGATCCTCATGTTGGAGCGCTCGGCGAAGCTCTTGTCACACACCAGGCACCGGTGCGGCTTCTCCCCGGTGTGGGTCCGGCTGTGCCTCTTCAGCTGGGACACCGTGGTGAACCTCTTGCTGCACTCCCCGCACGGGTGGGGCCGCTCCCCTGTGTGGACCTTCTGGTGCTCCCGCAGCATGCTCAGCGTGCGGCTGTGCTTCCCGCACACGTCGCACTGGTACGGCTTCTCGCCCGTGTGCACGCGCGTGTGCTTCACCAGGGACGAGCGGTGGTTGTAGCCCTTGCCGCACTTGCTGCAGAGGTACGGCCGCACGGCGCCGTGCACCACCAGGTGCTCCCTCAGCACCACCTTCTCCTTGAAGCGCTTGCCGCAGATGGTGCAGAGGAAGGGCCGCTCCCCCGTGTGCAGCCTCAGGTGCTCCCGGAGCCACGAGCGGTGCTTGAACACCTTGTGGCACTGCGGGCACGCCGCCGTGGTGTCGCGCCCGTGCGCCGCCACGTGCTTCTTCAGCGAGTTGGCCGAGCACAGCTGCTTGGGGCACTGGTCGCACTGGAAGACCCGCCGCGTGGAGGCCAGCTCGCTGGCGGCGTGCGCCGCCTGGTGGGCCAGCAGGTCCGGCCAGCTGGCGAAGCTCTCGCCGCACTGGGGGCAGGAGTGACTCCCCCCGGCGGTGGCGGTGGCGTTGTCGCCCCGGGACGATCCGATGACCTCGTCCTCGCTGCGTTGCGCTGCGGCGTCGCCCTCGTCGTTCGGAGTCCGCTGGAGAGACGTGTTGGCGGCGTCTGCGGAGGAGAGGACCAACAGAGCAAAGATTGGCACAAACACTCAGTGGCGACATTATTGGCTACACCGGCTCGTTAATCAGCCAATCGTGTGGCTGCAATAAAAGCATGCGGACATGGCCGGGAGGTTCAGTTGTCGTTCAGAGCAAATATCGGAAGGGTGAAGAAATAGGATGAAAGTGACTTGAGTTAACAGAGAATAGTGCGAAAAACGAAAATACGCCTTGTTAATGAGGTCAGAGGACAATGGCCAGAGATGGTCCGAGATGACACGGAAGGGGACAGTAGCTCAGACAACCATGTTTAAATGCATGTTGCATTCGACGTGCATCGTTCCTCCACATCACTGGTTGCATGAACACTTCCTACCGTTGGGACCAGACATGGCTTCTTCTAAGCCCAAGGAGGAGCCGAGGAGAGACAGCTGGTCGCGGAGCTGAGTCATGGACAGCTGGCTGACGGGCCCGTGGACCTCCTCCTCCCCAAACACATCCTTGGTAGTCAGGCTGGTCTGTTTGGACGCCAGCGAGGACAGGATGACCTTTGACCTGAAGGAGAACTGATCTGACGATTGGGAAAGCTCTTGTTAGATGTAGTCGTCCGATAACGAAACTAGCTAGGAACAGTTGATTATAGACCGTAGGGAGAAATTAAGCAGGTAAGACATGAGATATCGATCTAATAAAAGTATCATCAGTTATGTTTTCAGGGATAGTTTTTTTAACACAAATAATGAAATCAGACACCAGTGTTGTCCATGGTCAAGTCACTCAGAAGAACCGAAACGGGATCTTACTTTTCACCAACTTCTGTGATCCTTTGTGTCGATGGTGCAAAAGCGTTCTTAAATCTTCAGGGCCCGATACGAAATCCTCCAGTTTGGGGTCAAGTGAATCAAGGTTGAAATTGGAGGCCAACTAAAACAAGAAAGGGCTGGTTGGTTTTATACGGGGGCGGGGAGAGACTACATTTCACAATTTAAGGAACGTAAAGAAAAGTCTTTTTTTGATTTGGCTGCGTGTGAAACATTTGTCTTGGTTATGGAGGGGCATTTAAAGTAATAGTACTCTCATTAGAGTACTAGCAAAAATATTATGCCTTCACATTTAGGGACCGTCGACAACGGAAAACAAGTGGAATTTTAAACGTAGTCATCATAACCAGGCTACAGTTAGCAGTGTTACTCTTATTTACTCTCCTGAAAAGCTTATCCCACAAAAAAGTGGATTACTCTAGACGCTTTCAGTCAACAAATAGCGACGTCCAAATCGAGTGCTCGCGTACTCGTGCCCCTCGCTAGTCTGCGTGCCTACCTTAAAAAAACTAGAGACTGGGAGGAGCTCTTCCAGCCTGGAGAGGAACTCCCACACCAGGATCTGCAGTGTTGTGTCAAAACGAAATCCATAATGTTCTGGGAAGACATTCTGTGTGAAAGGGAAAAATAAAGAATACAAACCTAACGTTTAGTAGGATCAGAGATGATAAGATAAAAGACCATGTTTGCGCAGACAGATCTTTAGAAAACTAACAAATCAACCCTCACCTTGAAAAAGAGATGCTTTTCACTTGGGTAGTCTGTCAATGTTTGGATCAGTTCCACAAATGCCATCTTGGAAAGCTCCACCTCTCCATCTTGGAGCTGCCAACAAGCCCGAAGTAAAACAAAAATGTAGGATGAGACAAAGTTACGAATACATTGCTTTCATATATATTGGCACATTTTCTTTATGCCACTGTGAAACTAATTGGACCCCTTGAATTAACCAAACCTCATATTGACCAGCATAACATGTGGGTATGTAAACATTAGTTATTATATTGTTATAACTTTATTTTTAACTTCATTATCTGATGTGTACCTCTTCTTGTGTGTCGTTGGTCATCAACAGTTGGATACAGTTCAGGTGCTCCTTGATTGCTTTACTGTCTAACTGGTCATCCCTCTGCAACAGCTCAAGGATGAGCTGGGGGAAAGAAAGTTACATTATTCAGCCAATCATGTTACCTTTTACGTCTTGATGCGAATTGAGTATGGTAACCCATTATGTACCAGACTTCATTTGAACAATCTATACTTATGGGCTGTGAAACTGCTTAGTGTTAAAAAAAAGAAGAAGATATAATTGGCTATAAAGTGGTTCACAGTGACTGGCATACAACATTCAAATTGAAAAACGTATATGCAACTGATATTGCAGTATTAGTGTAGTTCAACGTCCTCTTCTAGAAAACTTTGGATTCTTACAGACCACATGAAGGTAAAGAGACGAACCCTCGCTCGCAGTCCCAGTACGAGTTCAGCTGTCTGCCTGGGAGTCAAAAGTTCTGGAACCATCTCTGTTACCAAGGTGATGAACTCTGCCAGCTTCCCGTACTGTTGCACGTTGCGTTGCTGGGCTACGCGCCACATGCATGCCGACATCAAGCGGAGAGGAGGGACCAGAAGACGCAGGGAGGACAGTGGAAGCTGAGGGTCTAAAAGATTATATAACCACAGTTACAACTACATCTGAACATGTTTTGTTTGTACACCAAAGTGGGCTCATTGTTCATGTTGGTTTTCAGTTGGTGACCACCTTCGTGTAAGCCAAAATCATTGCAGAACTTAGAGCTTTTCTGTTTTTGTAGTTAAAGCTGTATAATTGCCTTTGAGTGTAGATTAATGTGTCCTATTTCAATGACAACGAATGTAATGCTGGGACTGAGCCCACCTATGCCCTCTCTGAAGGCCAGTGCCAGCTCGCTGTTCTGTGCCATGGTCGGTCCACTCTGCGGGAGGTTCCTCTCAAAAGGATCTGAACCCGATAGAGGTTAGGACTAGAGGACCCTCTCCAAATAGTTGCACAAACCTGTAACGTACGTGAAAACAAGACGGGATGGTCCAATTTTAACATGCATGAAGATGGCCTATATTCAAATGTAATATTTTAATTTGAACTATGGAGCCAAGTTAAGAGCTCAGTGGTATTTAGAAGTAGCAACCGTATGACCATTGATTTACCAACATCATGACAAGGCACTAAGGTTTACCTTAAATTGAAAAATAATGCCCTAAATTGGGCCTACTTCACTTCTACACACATGCATCACTAAAACCAATTACCGTACCAAGATGGTTTAACTCCCAGTTAACGGCTTTTTGGCACAACGTGCACCTGCACTAATGACTTACGAAGGGAAAAAAATGATAACAACCACACGTTTTGGATTTACCTCCAGGCTTTTACAAATTACTTCCAGGTCTCGTGTGTTCTTCCAAAATAAAAGCTTCTGTTTACGTACTGATGGATCTAGAGCTAGTCGAAAATGTAACTATCCATTCTCTTAATCGCGTGCCATATACGAACTGCAACTACCAAATTCTGTAAATAAACAAGGAATATCTAATAATCATATATTCTGTAACTTGCAAAGGGCACATCGTAGACTGACTCTGTATGGCTGATTTACACATCCATTATCATTTACACCTTCACTACAGCCATTTGTGATACCTAAAAGATATTGTAACATTTCGCCAAGTCGCTACAAAGAGAACATTTATCATTATTTATTAAATGATTCAAGCGTGCAAAACAGGCTTTTTATTTCGAAAATATCCTAACCGGAAGTTACTTAAGGACGGGCGAATCATTGAATACGGCCTGACAGCTCCACCCTGTGGTGTGGAATGTACGAGTCGCGAGCTGGTCTGGTCTCCTTTAGCCAACCAGGGAAGAGGGTTTCCCGTGATCTGGACTGAAGCGGATGAGACCAGAACCTTTGTTCTCTCTCCACCCACTCCCAGAATGAAAATAAAGCCCTCGTTTTAAATGGCCTGCCAATGTTTCCGATGCATCTCGCAGTAGATGTTCTGAGTGGGCCGACCTGAGCGTTTTATTAAACAGTAGCCATAGCAAAAAAGCAGTGTGCGTTTTTTCCCCACCGGAGGAAGCAAGGAGCTATTTTTTCCCCCCTCCCCGTAACCCAATGGAAATTAAACACGGAACTCAAAGTGACTGCAGTCAAGGTGCGTGTATTTCATGTTTTAATTTACTAAGTGCAAGGCAGAGTTCAACTAACTCGAACCGCAAGTCAAAAATCTGCTTTAATCCGCATGTTATTAATGCACGTTAAATGTGTCAGAAGCAAGTAAAGTCCACAGGTCAGCAGCAGACCCCCTTATTGATTGCCGCAGTACTTCGGTTGTGTTTTCTTTGTTTTTGTTCATTCAAAGCGTGCAAAGCTACTGTTGAATGTACACTTAATGGTGTGCGAAGGTTTGCTGGAAGGATTCACCGCACTTGCCAGTCCCACGTTTGATTATACCGTCACCAATTGACCTTAAGGATCTCCTCAAATAGCTATCAACTGAGATAGCCTATGTCTTAGGAGATCTACAATTAATGAATGCAGTTTTAAGGGATGAGATACATTTTCGAGGTACATGTCCATACAGGCATAACCATATATCCATAACAACTAAAATAGTCATCAGTAACAAGTCTAAAGCAGCGACCAAGTGGACCTTAATCAATGAGAATAAATAAGCATGGTGACAGTAAAAGTACATATATCTCATATATATCTCATTTGCTGAGATTGCATAAGTAACTACAGGAAGGGTTGTTAGTGGGGTTTCTCAGCATTCAAACAGAAACCACAAAAGGCATAACCCAGGAAGCATGCAGAATCTCGAGATCCTGGCAAAACTTTTGAATCTAGTATTGAAGACCGTGAACACTATTTACCATTCTCAAACATTCGTTTGTATTATAGTTTATATTAGTACATTCATTCATTCATAGATTCTTTTATGATCAATATTCTGGCCTACAACAGTTGACAATTGTAGAGATGTACATTTATAAGACATATTTGCAATGGTTCAATATAAATGTTTTATGTTCTTCAATAGCATGTACAATACCGTTATATATGTAAGGAAAATAATTGGTTTATTATCAAACAAAACAATGCTGGAACTTGGATGAAGTTGATGAAGTCCTTAAAATCAGAATCAAGTATAAGCCATAACCAACTCAGACAGACAACCAATTTGTGGATCTAGTCAGAGAATTGCTCAAATACTTCACATACGGGGACCGGCCATTTACTATGAAACATCCCTCCTGATTGGTTCATTGTTGGTGTTTTAAATCTCTTACATCTCCATCCATCTCTCTTGCTCCCTCTCTGTTTGTCTCCGCAGGGAATGACTTCCCCGTGGCCTACCTCCGCCTCATGGCCCCGCCCCTGCAGCTGTTCTCCGCTGCGATGTGGCAGGTGGTGCAGCAGGGCCTGGTGGACCACTATGGGATGCTGGAGGAGTTTGTTACCATGGTGACGGAGCTGGTCCCCCAGCTGATGAGCTACAGCCAACGGGCCCAGCTCATCCTGGGACTCAGGGCCAGGGTGAGTCAGAGTCGAGACCACGACGGCGGTGGTGTTGTTGTGGATTGGGACCTGGTCCAACAGCATATGTTTTGTTGTCGCCTTGGCTCGCTTAAGGTCGAAGGTCGAAAAAACTTTCAAACACCATCATTTAGTGTATTTTAGGCTCAAACGTACTGTAGTTCCACCCATGTACAAGTTCCATTGGGTTGAGAGTATAGAGTATAGTAAAGAGTGTAATTCTAATCAATTACATAATCAATGGTATGCATCAACCTTGTGGATTCAAATCAGTTTTGTGTGTGTGTGTGTGCAACCAGCTGGTTTTGGAGCTGTGTCGTGGCACGGATCCGGTGGATCTCCAGACCATTCAGCCACACCTGGACAGAATCAAGGCCCCTAGCAGCACGGTGAACGACCACCACGTGAGTGACCCCTTCTCCACCCTGCTCCTGTTAGTCAATCCCCACCTGAACTCCGCCATCTTGGTGTTTTCCCTTTTACCCGTTGACTCGGCGGTTGGCGGTTATCAGTCGGCACGGTATTAGACACTGGGTAGATGGTAGAAATGACAAGGGAGAGATTAGCTCACTTTAGTTCTTTCTTTCTTTCGGTGTATGAAACATTAACAATAAAATCCATCATCTTGCGATGTTCTTTATTAATCCTGAGGAAATATCTTTCTCACAATTGCTAGGATAGGAAAACAAAAATGTATACAAAAAAATAAAAATAATAAACGACAACGCACATAAAATATACATGAGTATGCACTTTTATGCAGCAGTGACTAATAACAATCATAACAAGCCCTGTAACTAGAAAGGGTGGAAACATAAACCATGTGGAGTGAAAAGTGTAGGGGCGGTCGCTAGTCCTCTCCAACGCTCGGGGCAAAGGAGCACAAACAAGTCACACTACCGCCCAGCTCTCACCTAACGGATCCGTGCACGTTCTTCAGCTCTCGTGTTTTTCGCTCTTGTCATTGTCGTTATTGAGTTGAGTTGGATGTGGACGTTAGAAAGCACATGGTTGAGATGCCAGATATCTGTATTTCTGAGTTAGAACTATTCTTAACTCATTTAAAAGAAGAGATTTCACATTTTTGTCGTAGACTTTGGTTGTTCTCAGCCTCACTTTCACGTCGCTTCGGTTAAACACGTCTGCTAAATGACTAACCGTTGCACAATCTTTACCACGTGGCCTGATTTAGGAGAAGGACAGGGCAAAGGTCATTGGCAATGGTACAGTTCTACTGCCCTCACAAGGCCGTAAATACCCTGAAAACACAACATGGGAGGACACCTCTTCCTTCCACTCCCATCTGGTGTAATGAAACACACACACACACACACACACACACACACACACACACACACACACACACACACACACACACACACACACACACACACACACACACACACACACACACACACACACACACACACGTGCGAGAGCGGTCATTACAATGGCAAATGGCTCCACCAGCCCCAGATGAAAATCGAAGGAGAATAAATCTCCCTCTAATAATCAACCTGGTGGTCCAGTATCCTCCTGCATGTATCGACGGATGCATCCACTCAGGATATAAACATGTGTCATACACATTTAGTTAGTTCTCAAGAATACAAAGACTCATTCTGTATTGGGAGTAGGCCTTTCATCTGGGGCTGGTGGTGTGCCTTCGGAATGTCTTATCTATTGTGTGTGTGCATGTGTGGTGTGGGTGTGTGTGGGAGCGGAAGGAAGGAGGTGTCCTCCCATGTTGTGTTTTCTGTGTATTTATGACAGGCGACGTGGGGGGGGGGGGGGGGGGTGTCAATTAGGCAGAATTCTACCAATGTAACCTAATGACCTTTGCTCAGTCCTTCTCATATATAAGGCCAGAGGTCAAACTGGTCATCATCCAAGAGTGAGTTGGACTAGTGTGACTTGTTTCATCGTCCACGAGTGAGTTAGACTAGTGTGATTTGTTTCATGGTCCAAGAATGAGTTCCACTAGTGTGACTTGTTTTATCTCCTTTGCCCCAAGCTTTCCGAAGGCCTTCATGACACCAGACGTGGGAGTAAGACAGCTTCCCCCTGTGGTTTGTTTCATTGTATTTTATGACAGAGGGAATCATGCAAGAGAAGTAAAACTCTTTTCAGTGCTAATGACTTTTCCACAGTCAGGCCTCGCGGTGGTAGCAGACGCGTTTATCCAAAGCGACGTGAAAGTGTGAATTCAATAAAGACGACAAGAGCGGAAAAACAGGACGGCAACAAAAAAAAAGACAGGAAGATCATTCAATTGGGAGTGTGACTAATTTAGCTCCTTTCCAAGCCATTTCCCCATATTTCTGTTCGATAGGGTTCATTATTTGTTTGTTAGTTACAACTAACAACTAACAGCTAACCTGGTGTCACAGGTAACCATTGACCAGGTGGAGGAGTCGGAGGTGAACTTTGTAGAGCTGGTCCATACCTTGCTGGAGAGCCCTGCGGAGAAGGAACACTTCTTCCAGGTGAGATACCTCGGACCGCTGTCCGGCAAAAAGCGCCAACACACACATTGCGACCTGTGTGTGGCTGTCTCCATGGATATGCATGCTGTGAAATTATGGGACTCTACATCGACAGTCAAAGAAAAATATAGCTTTGTATTTTGCATTTATTGTGAAATGTTAATACTGAAGCATAACATGCCATATATAGAACTGTATAGAACCAGAACATTATACGGTTACGTTATACCATCTTTACATTTCTAACAATTCTCTATACTTGTTTATAACTGGCAATCATTTGTTCACTCTACTCCCTCTCTCTCCTTTGTAGGAGGTCTACCCGGAGCACTTTGGGTCAAAGTACGACACAGCCCTGGAGATGTTAGTCTGGGAGTTCATCTCCAGACTCGACGAGCTTCTGCCCATTCCAGACTTCACACAGGTGTTAATCTCATCCAGAATTCGGTCCAATTTGGAGACACAGTCTTATTAGAAGCACAAACACAGATAGGACTGGGTTTCCAAAATTGACCAAAATGAAGTTCAATGTTTGAGTAAGTCCTATTTTTTTCCCCCGAGGGGAACCAAGCAACGGTTATCACAGTCGTCAAGGACAGAGATAGCTTCAGTGTGAAAACATCTTCCTTGTTACCTTGGTGACAGTTGTTTTTGCTGCATGCCACATTTGACACCAGCCGTTTAATATATTTTATATAGCTCCTTTCATACCGAAACTGCAGTGAAACCCAATAATGAATAATGATAATACATAAAACAGATACAAAATAATAACAATTATTATAATAGAATAACCGCATAATAAACAATGAAACGATAGCACAATAAATAGCAAGTAATACATTAGTGAGACAGTGCTTGTGTTACTGTGTAATTCTGTTGTGTTGAGTAGTTACAGTTGAATTCCTGCTTGTAGATGGTGGAGTGGCTGGTTGGAGTGCCGTCGTTCCTCCACGATACCTTGCAGTCCTTCAGGCAGAAAGAAGACATGAAGGTGGCTCTGGAGCGCCACGGAAACCTTGAGCAGTTCGAAGAAAAAGGTTGATTTCTAAAGGGTGTTTTTCTGGACTTTTGTTCGTTTTATATTGCATAAGACTGATTAAAACTGTCACTGAACAGTGAAAGTCACTTGCTTATTTTTTTAGACTTGATACAGACTTGGTGGATCATTTTGAAAAACAATATTACTTTTTTGTTGAGAAATTAAATGCATAAGCTTGATCCTTCCTCCCACTTTTCTCCCAATTGCAGATCCCAGTTTGCTCCCGATGGACGACTGCATCCTCTATTCCCTCTCCCTGCCTTCGAAGACCAGACTCGACGTCAACGCTGCATCACGCTCCTCTTCCCCAGACGTCGCTCTGCTGCCAGACGTCCCCAACAGACAGGCTAACGCCGAGGGCCGAGGCAGGGGGAATACGGAAGGGGCCAGGCAGAGAAGGGAGAAGAAAGACTTCGTCGCCGGGCAGATAAAAGCCGAGAGCGAGTTATTGGACAACGCAGACGCCATTTGTCCGCACGATGCACCGAGTCCCTCGGATGTCCCGCCCCCTGCGGAGCCCTCGGCCGATGAGGAGGTCTACATCGCCAGAGGAGGGCGGGCGCTGAGGAAGAGGAAGCTGAGCAGGGCGTCTGAACCTCCGGCGAAGCAGCTCTCTAAAGGAACCGCATCCCTGTAAGATTCAACCTTCCATGGAATAATATAATGTTCTACATATGTAGGGATAAACATTCCTTGGAATAATATAATGTTTTACATATGCAGAGATAAACAATCCTCTTTGTTATAGTGTATCCTGAAACGGATGATTTTAGTCCAACAGAATCCAGACTTCTGGTGTGTCGGGAGAACATCAGTGTCTCCATTAGGAAAACCAATATCAATACGATGCATGATTCGGATGTACATCCCTTCCTCATATTACTGGTGTCTACATGGAGGCAATTCCACGGTTAGTGACGTGGACAGATCTTCAGCTTCTTTACCCTACTTTTCCCCGGTTAATCCTGTCCATCATTGGTCGAAAAGCACATTGCCCATTAACGCTGTCTCTAAAATCAATGCTTCTGGGCACGGCCTCTGCCGTCTGTCCGACTCTCCCCCGGGTCCAGCTACTGCCGTGTTTTTAAAGAGGCGACGAGGGATTAGTCATCGTCAACACCTGCCAACCACCCACCTGTCCTTTAATCGAGTCCCGAGAGACAAGCCCCTCCCCTCTTGCAGAAGGCGCTAAACCGCCCACGGCCAGTTATCGACTCACTTCACGTCTCATCTGAAATTACTCAAAGGCCCTCTTTTCTGTTGTTGTTTCTTAGCAGGGAATCCACTCTGGAAGTTGAGAGTTCCGGAGAATCTCCGTTGATCTCCATATGGGGAGAATACACAGGTCCGTCTGTCTGAGAAGTGACGGCTATGTGTTGCTGTCTGTCTGTCTGTCAGTCGGTCTCTCCGCCCCCCCCCCCCCCCCCCCCCTCTCGACTAATTTACATAGCAGACAGACTTCACATTTCTTCCACTTCTCTCTCTCTGTCTCTGCTCTTTTTTTTTTTTCTCCTGGTCTCCTTTTTTTCCTACCTACCTGTCTTGTCTGTGTCTCTCTCTGTCTGTGTCTGTCATAGTCAGTCTCACACTCTGTCTCTCTCGGTCTCTCTCTATATCTGGTTGTAGCCGTGCATGCATGCCGTTTTATGCATGTCTTTTAACGATCTATTACATGTTATTACCAGCTCCTGTCCATTGTATTCACTCTGACCCCTCCCTGCAGACCCCCAGGCGCCGTCCTTGCCGGCGCCGGCGGCGGCGGAGAGCAAGGCTCCCTGGTCGGACGACGAGACCCTGCAGCTGCTGGAGATCTGGGGCAAGGACTCTGTGCAGCGCGGCCTGCAGGGCTGCCTGAAGAACCGGCACATCTTCACGCTCATCGCCCAGCGCATGGCGGAGCGCGGCCACATGCGCAGCGTGGAGCAGTGCCAGACCCGCATCAAGAGGCTGAAGAAGGCCTATCGCCGCTGCCTGAAGAGGAACAGGTGGGTGGTGGTGGTGGGGGTGTGGGTGGTGGAGATGTCCGTCCGTCTGTCTGTCGGTCTCTGAAGGATACGCAATGCAGTTCACTGGTATTTCAGGACTGCGACTTTGGATGGACATCCTACGCAGCTCGTTTTTGATACAAAAAACATCAACAATATGTATTTCGCCATTGGCATCGCTGTAGCGTAGCGCTGCTTAGTGGGCCAGCTCAACGGCTCCTTCCCGCTAGTGCGCCCAACACATAAAGCGATACGTCCTTGTAGCAACTGCAGGTTTGATTCCGACCTGCGGTCCTATGCTACACGTCATTCTCTCTCGCTCTCAACCCACTGTCCTGTCTGTCTTTACTGGCCTGTCCACAAAGACACAAAAACCCTCATAAGTCTATTGTGGTTTCTTCCCCCCCCCCCCCCCCCCCCCCCCCCCCCCCACACACACACACACACACACACACACACACACACACACACACACACACACACACACACACACACACACACACACACACACACACACACACACACACACACACACACACACACACACACACACAGAAGAAGAAAAACCCACAAGACAAAGTGCAAGTTCTACGAACAGCTGGAGAGCGTGCTGGGGGGGCCCTCTGGGGGCCCCAAGTTGACCTATGATCCGGACGAGCTGATGGAGGATGAGGATGAAGAAGGCGAGGAGGAGCAGGAGGAAGAGGATTGTGACGATGAAGAGCTGCAGTTCCTTGGCTGCACCAGTCGAGAGGTGATTGGTGGTATGTTGCCATTTCATTTGTTTGTTATTTTCTTTTGTAGATTGGAATTTTGTATGTTTAGTTTCGGTTGCTTGGAAGATACTCAAATTGCATACCTGTCATTTACATTCTTTGTATTCATAATTTGACTGAATGTGGAATGCGGCTCGGTCTAGCTTAACCATTACCATTACCGTCAGGGTTAGGAGTTCAATTCCCACTCAATGCTAAGAATGTATGCACTCAGTGTTGTGAGACACAAATAAAAAGGATATATGTATGTGTGTGTGTGTATGTATGTATATATATATATATATATATATATATATATATATATATATATATATATATATATATATATATATCTCACAAAAGTGAGTACACCCCTCACATTTTTGTAAATATTTGAGTATATCTTTTCATGTGACAACACTGAAGAAATTACACTTTGCTACAATGTAAAGTAGTGAGTGTACAGCTTGTATAACAGTGCATATTTGCTGTCCAACACACAGCCATTAATGTCTAAACCGCTGGCAACAAAAGTGAGTACACCCCTAAGTGAAAATGTCCAAATTGGGCCCAATTAGCCATTTTCCCTCCCCGGTGTCATGTGACTTGTTAGTGTTACAAGGTCTCAGGTGTGAATGGGGAGCAGGTGTGTTAAATTTGGTGTCATCGCTCTCACACTGCTTCATACAGGTCACTGGAAGTTCAACATGGCACCTCATGGCAAAGAACTCTCTGAGGATCTGAAAGAAAGAATTGTTGCTCTACATAAAGATGGCCTGGGCTATAAGAAGATTGCCAAGACCCTGAAACTGAGCTGCAGCACGGTGGCCAAGACCATACAGCGGTTTAACAGGACAGGTTCCACTCAGAACAGGCCTCGCCATGGTCGACCAAAGAAGTTGAGTGCACGTGCTCAGTGTCATATCCAGAGGTTGTCTTTGGGAAATAGACGTATGAGTGCTGCAAGCATTGCTGCAGAGGTTGAAGGGGTGGGGGGTCAGCCTGTCAGTGCTCAGACCATACGCCGCACACTGCATCAAATTGGTCTGCATGGCTGTCATCCCAGAAAGAAGCCTCTTCTAAAGATGATGCACAAGAACGCCCGCAAACAGTTTGCTGAAGACAAGCAGACTAAGGACATGGATTGCTGGAACCATGTCCTGTGGTCTGATGAGACCAAGATAAACGTATTTGGTTCAGATGGTGACATGCCTGTGTGGCGGCAACCAGGTGAGGAGTACAAAGACAAGTGTGTCTTGCCTACAGTCAAGCATGGTGGTGGGAGTGTCTGGGGCTGAGTGCCGCCGGCACTGGGGAGCTACAGTTCATTGAAGGAACCATGAATGCCAACATGTACTGTGACATACTGAAGCAGAGCATGATCCCCTCCCTTCGGAGACTGGGCCGCAGGGCAGTATTCCAACATGAGAACGATCCCAAACACACCTCCATGACGACCACTGCCTTGCTAAAGAAGCTGAGGGTAAAGGTGATGGACTGGCCAAGCATGTCTCCAGACCTAAACCCTATTGAGCATTGTGCAAGGTCTCTAACATCCTTCAGCTCCGTGATGTCGTCATGGAGGAGTGGAAGAGGACTCCAGTGGCAACCTGTGAAGCTCTGGTGAACTCCATGCCCAAGAGGGTTAAGGCAGTGCTGGAAAATGATGGTGGCCACACAAAATATTGACACTTTGGGCCCAATTTGGACATTTTCACTTAGGGGTGTACTCACTTTTGTTGCCAGCGGTTTAGACATTAATGGCTGTGTGTGGAGTTATTTTGAGGGGACAGGAAATTTACACTGTTATACAAGCTGTACACTCACTACTTTACATTGTAGCAAAGTGTAATTTCTTCAGTGTTGTCACATGAAAAGATATACTCAAATATTTACAAGAATGTGAGGGGTGTACTCACTTTTGTGAGATAGTGTGTATATATATATACGTGTATGTGTATGTATATGTATGTATGTCTATATGTCTCTTTAAAGCTGCACTATATTCTACTGCAGTTATTTACACCATTAAAAAAGTATCTGAACTAGAAAGTCTCTCAAGAATGCAATGTGTCCATCCACGAGTTAAACCATCCAGGGATGTTTTCTCTATAAATCGGTTTATTGTTGTCCACTTATCTATAATCTTGACAGTTATTGTTGTCCGAAAAGGATTTAGCTCTAACTGCAGCTCCAACTCAAGCCACTAGAGGTTGCTCATGGGAAAACCTACATAGTGCAGCTTTAAGCTATATATGTATCTCTTTTTTTTTTTACACAACGCAAAGCTAACTTTTTACTCTGCCGCCACTGAAAGGTACCAGAAGCGTCCCATGGTCGGACGCGGAGACCCTGGCCCTGGTCAACATCTGGGGGAAGGATCAGGTGCAGCAGGAGCTGAAGGGGGTGCAGAGAAGGGGACCCGTCTTTCCCTCCATCGCCCACAAGATGGCCGCCCTGGGCTACTCGCGCACGGCCGAACAGTGTCAGAGCAGGTTGAAGCGCCTGAAGTCGACGTTCAGGCAGTGCTACAACAACAAGTATGTGTGTTTTAGGAGCCGTGTCATTGGTTCTTTATCGTACTCACTCAGCAGTAACTGACCAATAGTTAATATATATTTCTTCACCTTTTTTCCGTTTATTTTTGTTTTCGGTTTAATTTACATTTAATGTCGTAATAAATATTCATTTTTTTGTGTTCTCTCTCTCTCTCTCTCTCTCTCTCTCTCTCTCTCTCTCTCTCTCTCTCTCTCTCTCTCTCTCTCTCTCTCTCTCTCTCTCTCTCTCTCTCTCTCTCTCTCTCTCTCTCTCTCTCTCTCTCTCTCTCTCTCTAGCATGAAGGGAAAGAGGCATGTGGAGTGCAAGTTTTACGAACAGCTGGGGAGGATCCTGACCAAGGACCTGTCGTTTGCGGAGGTGTTGGACGAGAGCAGCGACCATCTGGACCAGGAGGAGCCCTTCCCACCGGAGGAGGAGCCCTTCCCACCGGAGGAGGAGCCCCTCCCACCGGAGGAGGAGCCAATCGACGAAGACTTCTCCGCTGCTTGGCATCGGGAGATGGGTACGAAGAGTGAGGAGTGTTTTCCTATCAAAGTTGTTTCCTGTGGTATTCATAAGTTATCCAACAGTGTTTTTAAGTTATCTTTTATTTTATTTTTTATAAGTGTTTCAGTTATTAAAGTTGTTGCACTGTGGTTTTTATAAGCTATCAACAGTTTCTTTCCTATAATGTTTCAGTTATTATATTTGTTGTACTGCAGTTTTTATATAAGCTATCAAAAGTTGTTCTCCTATAATTTTTCTCCTATAATGTTTGAGTTAGCAAAGTGGTTGTCCGATAGTGTTTATATTCGTGTATATTTCATCAAATATAAAAAAACGTATTATTATTGAAACCTTAGCGATCATTGTGCTTGAGGTTCCTCTGACATCAGTATTAGTGAGGGACTGACGGTCTGTCCGCTCCTGATCTTCCTCTCCGCTGTGTGTTGGCCCAGGGGCCGTGGAGCGCAGGAAGGTCCCCTGGTCGGACAAGGAGACGGTCATCCTTCTGGAGCTGTGGGGGGATCACCAGGTAAGCATCGGCTCATAGGGCTTGTTTATCAGAATGCATCATGGGATTTCTTTGTTGGCGCTACCCTGCCATAATGAGAGGACTCAAGAGAGTTGTAGTACTGTAAAATCCTAAACCAAAGTAAAACTACCGAAACCAAGGCCTATGAAAACATAGTTTTGCCACAACTGGCATGAGAAACGCTGTGGCAGTTTCAAACGCAACAATATCTTCCCATAACGACAAAAATCATAACCACCAACACAATCACTAGCATCCCAATGCTCCTACGCTTCCAAAATGGAGGTTGGTCATTGCGATGCCCAAGCCCTATAGTGTCGTTCCATTAACACCGAGTCCTTCTTCACACACGCAGGTTCAGCACAGCCTGCGTCGCGGCCCCCACAACGGCCACGTCTTTACGGACATCTCGGAGAAGCTGGGCGCAAACGGGTTCTACCGCAGCGCCGGCCAGTGCCACACCAGGGTGAAGCGCCTCAAGGCCAGCTACCGCCAGTGCCGGGAGAACCTCAGGTACCAGCGTCTGCCGTGTTGCCGACGCTTCCCTCAGAAGGTCGGATGCATGTCGTTAAGGGAAGGCAGGGGGCGAGGACCCAGTGGACCATAATATAACGTGGACCCTAACCCCGTGTGGGTCCCGGGTCGGATCTCGGATCCGAGGGTTCAGGTAGACCCATGAAGGCCTCTCTTGTGGACAAGGGGCGTGGGGGGGATTAAACCCAGCATTCTTTAAGGTTGGGAGTCGACACCATATAAAGTTTCTTTGTGTGTGTGTGTGTGCCTTGAGTTTGACACACACGTGCGTGTGTGTGTGTGTGTGTGTGTGTGTGTCAAACTCCATTGCGCCATGCTTCATCCGTCCCTTTTTGTTTTATGTGTGCAGAGTATCGGGGACCGATAAGATCGACTTCAAGTTCTACGACCTGCTGGAGCAGATCGTGGAGAAGCAGCCGTCCACCTCGTCCCTGCTGGTCAACGACCCCATCGAGATCTCGGAGGACTCCGACAGCGAGTCCGCCAACGGCGCCGGTAAAATTGTCATGTTGGGAAAATTGTGCGTGTGTAACAGCGGGACATTCCACTCTGAGGATGAGTGATACCCCAGCATGACTTGGCTTCTGGAAGGAAAAGCCCTTGCTTAATATAGACATCTGTGGGCCAATTTATTATTTTAAAGCGTTTCAACCACGCAAAGGTCACCAAAGATTAGGCATCATTGATGCATGCACTCACCTGTGATTGACACGCAAGATGGAAGCCCCAAACCAATCAGGGAAGAGATGCCCTGATTGGTCAGAAGCGAGCCGGGGGCAGTTTTAAATCTATATCGCCTCATTCAGGGCAGGCGCCTCTGTAAAATATCCAGATATTCTCACAGCACATTTCACTCATCTAATAACAAATTACACTCCAAAAATAGCTCTTAAACCTAACCTACAGCACCTTTTTAGATACATTCATATACATTTCTTGTTCCATCCCTCTCCCTCGGCACGCTCTAGAAGCGACCACGCCCTCCTCGAAGACCCCGCCCAGCGCCTGGTCGGACGAGGAGACGCTGGCGCTGATCGGCGTGTGGGGCGAGGAGGAGGTGCAGCGGGCGCTGCGCGGCTCGGTGCACAACGGCCACGTGTACGCCGAGATCTCGGAGCGCATGCAGGCGCTGGGCCACGCCAAGAGCCAGGAGCAGTGTCGCTGGAAGGTGAAGGCGCTGCGGGCGTACTTCCGCCAGTGCTACGACCGCAAGAAGTGAGGGCCGTGTGCGTGTGTGTGTGTGTCTGTGTGTGTCTGTGTGTGTCTGTGTGTGTGTGTTCTGCTGTCTGTGTATGTCCTTGTGTGTGTGTGTATGTGTGTACTGCTGTCTGTGTGTGTCCGTGTGTATGTGTGTCCTGCTGTCCGTGTGTGTCTATGTGTCCGTCCTTCTGTCTGTCTGTCTGTCTGTCTGTGGGCAGTATCTGTTGAACACCTATTTATTTAGTCATTCAAATATTTGTAAAAATATATTTCATACAAATATTTGATTAAAATTATTGATTTCTTTCATTTGTCTCGACCCGTTCTTTCAGAAGGAGGGGGAGCAAGGTGGACTATAAGTTCTACTCCCAACTAGAGGCGATTCTGGGCCAGGAGGTGGCCGCTATCGACGAGAATGAGGAAAAAGATGAAGAGGAAGACCAGGATACAGCAGGTAGAGTTACAATTATTTGAATCAAACAGACTCATTTAACCCTATGAGTGATAACAGTTAGTCCAACTGTTACTCTAGCTGTAACTCAAACAGTTAGTCCAACTGTTACTCTTATCTGTTTCTCAAACGATTAGTACAACTGTTACTCTTATCTGTTCCTGTAACGGTTAGACCAACTATTACTCCAAACTGTTGCAGTGCAGTATATTGTAGTGACATTTTTCACAGACATGTGCCAGATAAACACTCTTCTTCCGTTTATTCATTAGTATGTATGTTTTAGTATCTGAGCTTTTGGCTGGTGCAAGAAGTAGTTAAAGTGATCTATGTATATATTGTAGACGCTGCAGCATCCTGCTCAGCTGAATGTCACGTATGTCGCCGTCTAGTGGACAATCTTGAAAACTACAATCGATATGAGTCATTACGGCTTTCTCGAGAACCGCTTATTCAAACAACTTTCCAGTTGACACTGCACCTTCCAGTTGACACTGCACTTCCCAGTTGACACTGCACTTCCCAGTTGACATTGCACTTCCTTGGGTCCTCAGCAAGACACTCGCCTAGTGTGAACTCGACCGAATGAACCCTTCCATTTTAGTCAGATGTCGTTTGACAGTCTTATCAATGCATTGTATAATGCATTGGAATGGGATCATTTTCATGGGCCCTGGGGCCGCACAATTAGTACCAGTTCTCTACTCCAAAATCGGACTCCCAACGGTCTCGTCCATTCTGGCCCCTGAAGCAGGGACCAACGGGGGCGCCAGCGGCCCCTGGTCGGAGCCGGAGACGGTGACGCTGATCGAGCTGTGGGCGGCGAGCGACGTGCAGGAGAGCCTGCGGGCGTGCGTCCACAACAGCCACATCTACGGTGACATCGCCGGCAACATGGCGGCCCTGGGGTACCCCAGGACGGCGGAGCAGTGCCAGTCCAGGATCAAGAACCTGAAGAAGACCTACAGGAGCTTCTGCAACAGCCGAAGGTGAAGGGTTGGGCCCTGCTGGTGTTGGTTGACTGGTTAATCTGTCGCTTGCCTGGTGGCTAGTTGGTTAGTTAAGTTGGTTGTTATCTAATGCTAGCTAGAATGTAAGCTAGTTGGCTAGTTGTTTTGTCTAAATTTTAATTTACAACAAATACAGATTCCAAATGCTGATTGTAAATTCATTATTTATGTTTACTGTTGCCATCAGGGGGTCGATAAGGTTTATCCAGGGGGCAGGGTAGTCTATGTGTTGGGATGATTCCGGGCCCAAAGGTTCCTGGTTAAAACCCCAACGTCAGCAGCCTACCTGGAGGCATCCTTGAGCAAGATGCATAAAACGTACTGCTTTGGATGAAAGCTAAATGAAAAAGCTAAAAAAAACTGGAATACAGAAGTGATACAATTCCATGCAAATACAACACAGACTCACACAAACCAATGTTTTACTTTTTCTTTCTACCGTATTGTACCGCACATTTGGCTGTCATGCTCACCACCTCCTGTCATATTCTCGGCCTTCCAGAAGCGGGGGCCACCCCATGTTGTTTACCTACTACCAGCTGATGGAGCCCGTGCTGGGCGACAGTGGCCCCCCCACCAGCGACCCAGCCGGGGGGGACAACGGTGGGGTCTCCCTCCTGGATCCAGAGGATGACCTGGGTAGGGACACAGTCAGGTTCACACCGTCCAATGATGTGTCGTGGGATACGGATGGGTGGTCATGCGATACGGATGGGTCATGTGACAGTGTTGTTTCTGTGGCTTTTGTACTGAGGCCTTTTCAAATGTGTATATGCTGATGTTGGGAATATTGAACCAAAGTGGGGAAAATAACCAAAAGAACACATAAAAAATTGTAATGATAAAAATGTTAAATGATACTAAATCATATTAAATAACAATAAATATCAAACATTTTAATACAATTCAATGAAAAATAAATAACACAATAAAACAAAACTAGTACTGCAAGCAGTCCCACGAGGTATTCATAGACAACGCACCGCCTTCCCCACGCTCCGCCTTCCCCTAGCATTGCCTTCCCCACTCACCTCCTTTCCGACGCACCTCCTTCCCCACTCACCGCCTTCCCCACGCACCTCCTTCCCCACGCACGGCCGCCCTTTTTGAGCCACAGATCATGAATCTGTAATCCGTTTTTCTTTTAAAGCTCTGGTTCTTTAGCAGTAGATTGTTGAATGTTTCATGAACTTTTCACTGTACAGCTAAATCTATCATGATGGACTTTATGGTCCCAAGAGGATAATATGTTCAGCATGTGAAATAAGGCAGATACACCAAGTTTCAGAAAATGTCATCAATAGGGGCGGCAGGGCTGATCGTTTAACTTTGACCGGATGTTATAGCGCCACCTATGCGCAATTCGCCGGCAGACCTTTTCGAGACCTGCTTAGATATGTATAAATCCCTAAATTTGAAAACTTTGGATTAATGCATCGCTTTATAGATATAAGCGTTACCAATCAAGAATAATAATACCCAACCAGGGCAATAACAATAGGTATCCACAGATACTCTGTGAATACCTAATAAGTTGTTGAATGTACCTTTACCTAGTGCTCCTTTGGAACACAAAAAGAAACGTGTTGATATTTCATATAAATAAAGTCTATTTGAGTAATTAAAGGCAATAGATTCTGTTAAAGTTGGGCGGTCACTCAGGAGCTACCACACACTGACCCACACGCTAAACAGCCACAGCCCATCGATAACATTGTCACCCGACTCAACTGCGCCCACCTCCTCCACCCTCCAGGTGATGTGGCGTCCCCGGCCAGCCAGCTGCAGGCGGAGTCCAGCCGGAAGATGCCGTGGTCGGAGCGCGAGACGGAGACGCTGCTGGGCGTGTGGGGGGAGGACGGCGTGCAGCTGACCCTGACGGCCGGCGGCCGCACCCGCCACCTCTACGACTACATCTCCCGGAAGATGCGGGGGCTGGGCTTCGCGCGCTCGCCGGAGCAGTGCTACACGCGCCTCAAGCGGCTCCGCGCCGCCTTCCACCACGACAAGTCAGTGTTCCCGTCGGGCCGCTAAACGCCGTTGGTCTTCGCTTTGGGGGGGGGTTTTTACGGGAACGGTGTCCTAGGCATCGTGTTTTACGCCCATTCTGCGTCTGCGCCGCGAAGCTCGAAGGTTGTTTCATTGTGCTCAATCGTCCTTTTTTTAAGAGATGATATTAACGCACCGGGAAGTTGAGTCGACGCCAATGCTGTACCAGTGGTAAAGCTTGATGAAGTACGGCCCTTTTCTTCCAGCCACGACCCTAGCGTTGGAGGTGTTTTTGGCCCAGGACCCAGCGAATAATTTGACTGCTTGTCATCATTGTTTTCCAAGATTTATTTGAAATTCACATTTCTGTTCGGCATCATCATACAGTATGCCCGGTGTTAGTCTTCAAACATACTGATGATTGTATTTTACTTTATTTTCTATTCTACTGTATTGTTGGGGGTCTATATTGTTACTTTTATATCTATTATTTGGCAGACTTTTTAATATTGATCTTTTTATTCTATAATGTGTGCTTCTGTTGCAACTGTAATTTCCCCTGGCGGAGGAATAAAGGATGTTGTTCCCTTCACCTCCAGGAAGGACTTTAAGTACTTCGATCAGATGGAGCGGATCTACAACAAGGTGATGAGCGTGGACGAGGGAGACGAGGAGGACCCCGTCCTCACGGAAGATGCCGCGGAGATCATGCCTGACATGCCTGACCTGGATCAAGACCTGGGTGAGTGAAGCCCGCCGGACGCATGGCTGTGTTGTCGCTGACGTCGCGGCATGGTTCTTCTTTGTGCTCTGCTTGTGGTGACTGGCAGGGAGAAGCTTTGGTTTCCGTGCTGTTCACACTGTTGTCGTGGACTTTACGGACTGAGTAACCGGTTGTGGTCGTCAGCCTAATCCATCCTTAATTTGTCCTACCGTTCCACCCCTCTCTCCTTCCATCCCTCCTTTCCACCTTTTCTTTCTACACCGCTCTCCTGCCTTCCCTCCTCCTACCATCCCTCCCTCCTCCCATCCCTCTTTCCTCCTCCTCCACCTTCTCCTCTTCCTCTCTCCTCCCATCCCTCTCTTCTCATCTTCTCTCCTTCAATCCCTCCTTTCCACCTTTTCTTTCTACACCTCTCTCCTCCTCCTCCTCCTCCTCTGCAGCGGCTCTCCTCCCAGCGTCCGACGGCACCAAGCAGACGTGGGGCGAGGAGGAGACGGAGCTCCTGCTGGAGCTGTGGGGCAGCGAGGGCATCCAAGAGGCACTGAGGAGCTCCAACAAGACCAAGCCGGTGCTGACCCAGGTGTCCCAGGCCATGGCAGGCCAGGGCTTCCAGCGCACCGCCCAGCAGTGCCAGACCCGCATCAAGAGGCTTAAGCGCTCCTTCCGCCGCTTTGTGGAGGACAGCAGGTGAGCAGAAGGGGGGGGTTCTGCTTGTCGTTTTGTACTGGTGGTGGTGGTGGTCGTTGCTAATTAGCAAATTAACTTGCAATTCATTGATCAGCTATGTTTGTGTGTGTTAAAGGGGGGATATTATGTCACCTGGTGTGAGTGTGATTAGCCATTACACTCCCACTTGTGATGAACACAGGAAAAGGCAGATTTTCAAACGGCTTGTAATGGCTAATCACACCCACACCTGGTGGCATAATATCACCCATTTAGTATGTGGGGTTGCAATCTGGGCCCGTTAGCAGCCTAACACTCCCGGCCGCCCATTCGGTATCTCCTGGGAATTTTCTTCGGGATGAATAACGTATCTTATCTATCTAGCTGATGTTCTGCTGACCGCTATACGCTTGCACGTGTTAATATATAATCAATATATACCAATAAATACACAAGAAGTGTCAATATTATTGCTGTTGATCAGGTAAATGTTGAGATGGAGTCTCTGCTTACGATACACATTCTGTGGCTTCATGATTTGTATTGTTTTAATTTCATTGAATCCACTGATCTCCTCAACGGCTCAATAACTGACCCAAGCCGCCATTCGTTGGTGCTGCTGTCATTCATCGTGTCGTGCTTCCTGTCTGCAGGGGCGGGACTGAGAAGCAGGAGTGTAAATACTTTGACCAGCTGCTGCGTGTGTTCGGCGCTCAGTACATGGACTCAGACCCCCTGGCCAACGCATCCTTGGACATGCCAGGTGAACAGACAATATGAATTCTAACGACTGTGTGAGGGGGTTTATTCACCACGTCTGACCCTTGGCTTGTCAGAAGAATTTCATCGTACAGAATGACCATGTTGTTCTGCACATTTGACAATAAAAACACTTTGATTTTGACTAGGGTTATCTTTAAAGACCCCTTTTCAAAAAGATGCACCAAATAGATTTAAAATGTTTCTACATTTGTGTATAAACTTTTTTTATTAGTATTTTATTAGGTCACCTTTCCAAGCTGGTCTTAACATCTTAACCTCATCTTGACGTTTTCCATTCTGCAGTTTCTCCAGAATCGAGCAACAGTCCATCGCCATAGAAACCAAGCCACGCAGAACGGCCACCGCGGCAACGAGATTGCAGTCGATCTCAAGACACCGCACTGAAACAAAATAAAATAAGGGATAGCGAATATGCTTATTTTTTAACACAGATCTGAGTGCTGTTGAACAAATAGAAAGAAGAGTTTTATATAGCCCTTGTATAGATTTGTATAGGTGTGTGTGTGTGTGTGTGTGTGTGTGTCTGTGTGTGAGAGAATGTGTGGAGGGATGCTGACACAGAATCATGAATACATTATTAAGGGCTGTTGCTTGTTTAGCATTATTAGCATCTGGGCTAATCAGGTCATATTCTTATGTCAACTGTCCATCAATGGCTAGCTACCCCGCTACTGTTACACTGGAGGTAATAGCGCTAGCTAGATGTCATGACGTCCATGTGTTCCAGGAGCCAAGGTTAAGGTCGTTATCGTCTCATGTCCATTCCAGTGCATCTTTTGTAAACATTCGTTGGCCTTTTTTCATTTATTTTATTTTTATTTTGTGCCATATTTCTGTACTGTTCAGTGGTTATACTGCCGCACTCTCCCTGCTAAAAAAAAATGTGTTGTTATTTAAGGTGCTGTAAATCTGAGAGCTAAAATGTGAGTGTAATTTTCTTAGCAATGCTATAGCCATCCGTCAGCGGGTGAAATGCTCTGTGACAATATATTTTTTGTTTGACTATGCGCCTGCCTTTGTATAAGACAATTTCGCTTTCAGACCGCTCCCAGCTCAATTCTGACCAATCAAGACATCTCTTCCCTGATTGGTCCACAGGTGCATCAAATCAACACTTCTCAATGCCGGAGAAATGTAACGGGGAGAAAGCAGAGATGGAGGGGGTGTTTTTTTCGGTTGCTTATTTTCAAAATCTGCTTTCTTTTTTTACAACTCTGAAGCTTTACCTACAACACCTCTACTTATGTATCATGTTAATTTATTTTTTTACACTGAATTCCGTCCCATCATGCCTTGGGTTGTGTGCGTGGAGTTTGATTCTCTTGGTGGACCATCCCGTCCACCAAAGGCCCAAGGTTTAGACTTATTATGGAAGACCCTCGTTCTGCCATAGGTATACATGACATGTGAGTGTGTGTGGTGCTCTGTGAGGCTGGCTTTGTAACTTACTCTAGTCAGCCTCCTCACTGCCTTGATCAGGTTTATGTAGATGAAGTGAAAATGTACAGTATGTGTTGGTATTTTTTCGGTTTCTCTTCGCCACAAAGAAAAAAGTTGTGTCTGCATTTCGGAACTTGTGGCCTGAAATGGGCTCTAGACCCCCAGGTTGGATACCACTGTTGTATTTAATTACGTTTTTTACTGGTTTTGAAAATTTTACCTCACTTTTTAATGTTGTCTGCAGCTGTGCGAGTTTAGTATTGCTTGTTGGTTGTACACATCTGTTCAAAAGCATTCAAACAAACTTTAAACGTTGAATGGTTCTAGAGGATCTTCAATGACATCTTACTTTTGAAAAATAAATGTTTTGTAATACTAATTGTAGTTATCCATTAAAAATGTGAATTGAATAATGTGAAACTATAATAACAAGGAAGTTCAGGTAATCAAATGAAAATTATCAAGCCGTAACAACAGAGAAATAGTGTTAATATTTGTAACAACAAACAAATACACAAAATATAACTCATGTCTGGGCATATATTATTTTGGGTTTTGCATTACACGTTATTGCCCACTAGATTGCGCTGTTGTAAAGCACCAGTCACAATGATAGTTTACCTAGTCCACCCCATTCCTTGACATCGATATTATAGGGGGTTATTTTCTGATTATTTTGCTAATTCCCGTGACAAATGTTTAATTTAATGTGATTTATCCCAAAAAGAAATCCAACCTTCTTACACATGGCCAAAATATTGTGACACACGCTACCAACACATTGACAAATGGAGACATATTTGGACACCACCGCTTCCAGAAGGCTGTAGCTACATGTGTCTCAATAAGACAAAATGTCCAGTCCTGTGTGTGTGTGTGTGTGTGTGTGTACACACACACCTGAGAGCCGGGCATGCTATTGAGGCAATAGTTATGCAAAGGGAGGTTGCCACACACAATTACAATGCATCAAGCAATGACACCTCGGCCTTGTTCCCCTCAAGATTTGCTCAACACACACACACACTCCCTCACACACATATTTAGTTTATCACTCAATATGTCTCACTCTTTTTCAAGGAACGCTTACCGGTAAATCACTCTGTCACACGTGTGTGTGTGTGTGTGTGTGTGTCTCTCTCTCGCTCTCTCTCTGAGAGTTCAGCATTTGACCTGTAATTACCTCTGCCCAGAGCCCCAAATGAGCATCCTTCCCTGTTGCGGTGTCCCTTCAGAAATTGTATATTTATTATGTAATTTTGGTTTTTCCGTTTGCTGTAGATTTCAGAAATATATATACAGTCAACCTTTGAAAAAATATATTTCTAAAAAATATTTATCTTTCTGAATAAGAAATACTTCAAAATACTTGTTTTTAAACATCTCACCCTACCATTCTTCAAAACGACATATCATTTTGCAAAAATGTATAACATTTCTAATGGCTTCCAGGAAAACATGAATAAAAGTGTGAGCCATGTATGGTGGGGATGAACCACAGTAAATCCACACTTAGCTCCCCAGATAGAGGACATCTCATCCAGAGTCTTCTGCCATGGAATGCTCCCCCACTTGTTTCTGTGTGTATATTGAAACCTGTCAGCAGCAACCCGGAAAGAAAAGCAGGATATTCCTCTTCCATGGCGCTGTTACAAACATGTGTTTGTGTGTGTGTGCTCACGTCCATGCATGTGTGTTATTGTGTGTGTGTGTTCGTGAGGTCACGCCTGTCTGTGTTTAAAATAAGTCAAATAAGAAAGATGCTATTTTGTTAATTCATTTCCTAATCTCTGCGACCCTGTCGGCGGCCCGATGCCAGTCCGCGGCCCAGTGGTTGGGAACCACTGCTGCAGGGACCCTCCTTCCCCAGGGGTTGTGTATGGGCTTGTTACAGCAACATTCTTGAGCCCTGCACTACTGCACATTCCAGAGAGAGAGGTGGGGGGTGGGGGGGGGGTGGAGAGAGAGAGAAAGGGGGAGAGAGGGGTTGGACGAAGGGCGAGTGAGAAAAGACAGGTAGGCAGCGAGAAGAAGGTTGAGAAATGGGAAGGCTGAGAGGTTGTATAGCAGTAGGGGAAGGAGAGACAGAGAGAGGGACAGAGAGCGAGAGTCGGACAAGTATATAGGAGAGGAAAGTTGGAGAGAAGTACAAATGGAGCGTTTAGTGACAAAAACATTTTAAAGTCAAAGAACAGTTATGAAAACAGGAAGGAGTGTGAAGATGAGACAGAGAAGTAGAGGAGGAGAATGGAAAGAATAGAGGAAAAATAGAGGAAAGAGTGAGAAGAAACGTGTTCAAAAGAAAAGGAAGACACAAAGAAGACTGCTGAGATGGAGCGATAGAAAAGAGTGAGGGATAGTGGAGCAATATTCGAGAATCGTATAACTCATAACGCTTGAAACTCAATGTATTCCTAGAAAAAAGAAAGTTGTATAGTACACATAGCAGTGCTTCTTCTCTGCAGTCTGCATGACCTGTTTCTATTGGACTGTGAAGGAGCACCACCCCTCCTCCTCCCCTCCCTGTCTAGAGACGGGAAACACGTAGCTTCACACATCAAGACATGATGGTGCCCACTCATATTCCTCTTTACACACATACACAGATGGAAACACATCCCAGTACATCCACCAGTAAACACTGTCACTTTCAGGACATTCAGTGGTAAGGATGTTTGACTCCCAGCTGTGAGGTTCCAGGTTTGAATCTCAAATGTCTGCAGTCTTACTGTAGGCATCTTTGAACAAGACCCCCCCCCCCCCCCCCCCCCACCCCAACCCTTACTCATTGATGACATGTTTTTATATTTAAAAAAAATCACTGCAAGTCCCTTTGGATTGGGTGCCTTTTAAGTTGAACTACAGTGACGTGCAGGGGTCAAAGGGCGAGGTCCAGGGCTACTGCAGGGCGATGGCATGTGAGCCATACCGGTATGTGATATCATCAAGTCGTATGACACCATCAATCTGCTGACGATTCATGTGTCATGTGATGACGATCGCTTCTAACTCACTTATCACATGCCTCCGATCTCCTGAAGTGATGTGATGTTCTAATATTTGTGCATTGAACTCGTGCGTGTTGAAACACAAGGAGGTATATTAGCAAGAGCTGCGGGCATCTTCATAGCATACAAATTAATCAACTGTTGAGCATAATGCTCGCCCAATGGTGGTATATGTTTGTGTGTGTGTGTGTGTGTGTGTGTGTGTGTGTGTGTGTGTGTGTGTGTGTGTGTGTGTGTGTGTGTGTCAGTATAATGATATAACAATCTGCCTGTCTTTTGCACTGACTAATCTGGTATTTTATTTTTAGTTCTGCTTCCTTCAATATTATTATATTCAATATTTTCTTAACAATCTGTTATCTGGGATAATCCCGCTCTCTTTCTCTCGCTGTCTCCCCCTCTCTCTCTCTCTCTCTCTCTCTCTCTCTCTCTCTCTCTCTCTCTCTCTCTCTCTCTGTCTCTCTCCTTAGTTCTGCTTCCTTCAATATTATTATATTCAATATTTTCTTAACAATCTGTTATCTGGGATAATCCCGCTCTCTTTCTCTCGCTGTCTCCCTCTCTCTCTCTCTCTCTCTCTCTCTCTCTCTCTCCTGTCTCTCTCCTTGATAATTCCTTGATTAATTGATACAGAGAAGACAACTGTACAAGCTTGGGAATCTCACCAATGACAGAACTGCGATAAAATAAAAGACTTGCATTTCCTCCAATCAGATACGTTAATCTACGGAGTGACTTCGAAATGAACCATTCAGGAGCTAATTTGCGGTGGGTGGTTGTCCAATCACGGTGCGGTACACTGACAAAGGGGCAGGTTGAGTGCACAGCGGCTTTATGCCTAGTCCGGATGTTCTCCAGTAGCGAATTAACAGTGTGTGAATGTGGCAACAGGGAGATAGGGAGGGGTAGATAGACCAGACTAGACCATGGTTTTGCATTTTTTTTTCTGATCCCACCCGCGATATAACCAAGTATTTGTATTCTACTAAACGCACCGACCACGTCTGTTAACTTTTCGGACGAGCACTCGTTTTTTCCTGGGGATTATACCATCCTAAAAGCAACACAGAAGAAGAAGAAGGAAAAAAAGAGACCATGGGGCAATAAAAGAGTGTTAAAAACGATGATACTTTGCGAGGGCTCGTGAAGCTTATGTATTTATTTATTTATTTTTACCATCGGTCACCTTTTTTATGTTTGCTCTCCCCCTTTACGCCGGGGTGGTTTTCTAAGAGAAACGACAGACGCGTAGCGTGGGAAAGCCACGGGACACACACGGGGGTGGAAGGATGGACCAAGCCTGCATCCTGAGAAAGTTTATCGAGGGGGTAACCGCCATGCGAGAAGGGGACGAGCGGGGAGAGGACAACTTCGGCAGTGACTTCATGGTGGGTCTCAGACTTTCTGCTTCCTAAACCCCCCTGGAAGCCATCCCTCCTCCTTTCTCTGGCTTCCGTCTACATGCATGCTCCACACTTTTCTCCAAAGCCCCTCAGCATTTCGCGATTCGTTTCTCTATTTTCCTGTAACTAGCCAGACCCTGTTCAAGACACCCTGGCCTGTCTATCCTCACTGAGTCACCCACCTGGCCAATTCAACCCGATATAGGCTTCGTGGGCCAGGTCCGGGCCGAGTCTGCTGCACTACATTCCCCTCTTCCTCTCACTCCCACTCCCAGGCTCCCATTGCGGCCTAGCATTGTCTCCTAAAGCCCACAGACCCGCTGCTATTTTACCTCCCATACGACCACGACAACTTGTGTTTATACGTATACAGGGAGTTATTTGACGTGTGTGTATGTGTTTTCCATTTCTCCCCATCGTCCCACGTCTGGCATACACACCACGTCTCCCCCTAGCTCCTGTTACAACTCAGTTGTCTCAGATTTGGCCCAAAACATGGCCTTCATGTACAACAACGAAACGACAGGGCCGGTCTGAATAATACACCATCACTGTTGTGTGGGCACTTTGGTGTGTTTTGGGTGTGCAGGTATTGTCATCTGTCCCAGCAGAGCACAGATGTTGTGCTAACCGGATGCTATAACGCTAGCTGTTTATCCCACCATGACTGGGAGAGCGTGGACTGTTGATTTGATTTAAACCTGCACTATGTTTATTTTATTTTCTACTGCAGCTATTTACTCCATTAAAACATATCTGAATACGAAGTCTCACGAATACAACTTGCCCATCCACGAGTCAATCCATCCAGGAAAGTTTTCTCTATAAATCGTTTCATTCTGGTCCACTTTTGCCCCCCCACACCGTGGGAAAGACAACAGTAACTGTCCTCTGATAATGATAACGGTATAACTATAGCTACAAGTCAAGCCACTAGAGGCTGCTAACGAGAAAACGTACATAGTTTAATGCACCGTTAGGTTTCGTGTTGTGTGTTGTTCTCATGTATTTGATTGTAATTCGTGTTGTGGTTTTTGAAGAGTGCGTGTTGAAATGTTGATTGCATTTGACAAACAACACAACTTGATTAGTCTAATCTAGTAGCTTAGATTCATAACACACATACCCACCCTTCCTTCTACATGCAGGCAGCTTGCTCAAGCTTGCAACATTCTTTCTACAACAATTTCATAACCTATTGCTGTCGGACTTGCAATGGTTGGTGAGCCGTTGTCATCTGCTCTGGCCTGTTTGTTAGTAAAACAACACGGGTGATGATTGGGTGTCTTTTTTACAAGGATATACTAGCTATATAGTTATTGTGGACTGTAATAGGATTGTTGTTGTGTAACAATGTGCCCGTTCTTTGCAGGGTATATACTGTTTTCAGAGAATAAGGGTGTTGCATAAATATTGGACTTCCAAAGAGCTATTGAGGAAGTATATGTTGGACAAGGGCAGACACAATACGGTCCTCTATTGTTGGCTAATAAAGCACTGGTGTATTTTAATCACATCAAATAATTGGGTTTTTAGTATTAAGAAAAGGTGGATGTACATTTATGTAATGCACCCCTCCTGAGGAATAATTAAGAGGAACATGTTAACAGGACTTATTCTAGACACTCAACACAGTGACACCTGGGAGCTTCCAAGTATACTGGCAACATGTACTGGCTGGCTGGCTATTTGGCTGCTGGCTATTTCTGACCGTTTCACAGCTCCATCAGAGAAACCAGAGACCACCTTCACAGTCAGTGGTTGTCGAGAAACCGGAGCATGATACATGAATATCATAGTCAAGTGACTACTGTACCCCCCCCCCCCCCCCCCCCCCTCCAATACACTCACAACTATCTACTCAGTAGATAGCCCAACATTTCTGTGTAAACAACAACAACTGAGGGCATGACTTGCATGCATTATTGTATGATTTGTCCACACAAAGATAGTTTATTTGAGGGAGGATTGCAACCCTAGTTGCTGAGATCCTTTGTAGTGTGTACAGTGTCTAGGGAACTCTTAGGGGTCTTAATTATTCAGCAGTGACAAACGCTTTTTTGGCAAACTTGGGTTGAAAGGCTGGCGTTTTGCCTAAGTGGCAAATAAGCTAAAAACCAGCGAGCCATAGCCAGAATTATGTCTATTTTTTTAGCTTGTCGCTAGCACAAATCCCAAGCCCTGAATAATGCTCAACATATTGTCAGTGTACACTGTGGTTCCTTCCCTGCCTGCTGATCTTCCACCCCCGCACACACAAACACACGTACACACGCAATGTAAACCCTTCGGCTGGCTATTGTTGTATACATAAGATGCATTTTAAAGACCTAATTACAGTATTCATGTCTGGGAAGGAGGCAGAAATTATACGCTTTGTTACTGCCTTCGTCACAACCCAGCTGCACAGTCGTAGGAAGATTGAGCCGCTTTGAGATTCATTTATAGCACCTGATTGGTCTTCACTGAGCCCAGCAACGACCCATCGGATGTGACCCTGTGAAGTTTTCACTAACCGTAGTGTCAGCTAATACATACAGGGACTAATTGTTTTCTCCTGTGTATATTCTAATATAGTCTGATGATGGCATGCAGTCCAACGTCTTTACCTTGGTTAGAGCAGGAGACGACATGGCCTTAAGGGGCCTAGGAGATATCATTTCAAGGTTTGTAGTGGATGTTGCTGAACGTAAGTGTTTTTGGCATATTCACGGTTGTCCTGGTATTCAAGACACTGATTATATGTGTCTATTCCCACAATGTTTGTGTGTGACAAGAATCAACAGCCGCGTTATGGGCCAGTTCCGAAACGGCATATTGGGTTTTGCGGTGTGCCTGGATGTATTGTTTTATAGGCTACCCTGTTGGGTTTCTATGCAACACATTTTGGGAGAGGATGAGTTATAAAGATAGGGGCTATGTAGTCTCGCTCAAGGGCACTTTGGCGGAACCGCCCACCCAATATTGCCTCGTGGTCATTTTGAGTGGGTGGGGCACCAGCCTGCACAACTATATCTAACTTATATCTTTATCACAAAATCAACAACAACAGTAATTGTGTCTCAACGGCTGCCTCACCACAGCTTATGTGCACCTTGGGTGCACCCCCAAAATAGCGATTTGTGCAGGCCGCACAATAATCATATGTCATTCACTAGATCAACAACAGGTCTCTGTTTTGGTCTCTGACATTTTCTGGTCCTGTACCGGATGAAGTGGACATGATGTGTTTGTTTGAGACATGGAGACTTGCTGTGAGATTGAGCCGAGTGATGGAGGCCAGTAGCACGACTCTTGATGTGTTAATGTCTTTAAAGACGGGAGCGCAGGGGAAATCACTGCATGGTAATGGGATGCAGGTCAATAACGTTTACATTCATATTCTGATGGAGGTACACACACACACACACACACACACACACACACACACACACACACACACACACACACACACACACACACACACACACACACACACACACACACACACACACACACACACACACACACACACACACACACACACACACACACACACACACACACACACAGTTTTACATCCCAGCTAATGCTTATCAACAGGCCTTTTAGTGTGTACCTGGTTCTTCTATATCATTTGTGTTGCCGGGCGTCTAGACAGATTTTAGACACAAAAGGTGTGTGTGTGTGCGCATCTGCCACACCTTTACCAGCAGAGTATTCAAAGGCGGTTATTCAAAGAGTAAGAACACATACACACATACAGAGACACTGATATTCTCCTTCCCCACATATTCCATCACATGTGTCCAGACAGACATTAAAAACATGCAATAAAAATGTGAGGTGTGTGGAATGTAGTAAAAATATTTCCACTATCACCAGGGGGCTTCCTGTGTGTGTGTGTTTTGTGTGATTCAAAGGAGCAAGGGCTCCCTCTTACTAGTCATGTGGCAAACACACACACGCAAATAGTGCACGGTTTCTCAACTGCTACTTGTGAGTGCTAGCATAGTTACTGTTACTCAGATACTCATGCTGGGCATTATCGTATTGACATTTTGTGAGCAACACCATTAAAGAGGTGTGTGTGTGTGTGTTTGCACACGTGCATCTCCTGTTCATTCCCCATATGCCTGTTTCAGAGAAAACTACTCAGTCACCAAAGGAGCAAAAATACCTAAGTCTAATTTATATTGCCCTGTTATAATATTGGACGCTGAAGTTGAGGATGGTGTTGTCTCGATTGGTCGGTTCCTTGGTTAGCTCCCCTACACAGGGAGGTCAAAGTTCAGCTGTGGCGGTAGGTAGGGTAATGAGTAGTAATACAGTATGCATGCCAAATGCTTCATACTGAAGTGTGTTGTTGTGTAAGTGTCGCTGTGACAGTGTGTTGCTGTGTGTGTTTCTGTTGTTTTGTGTGTGTGTGTGTGTTGTGTCTAGTTGTACCCCAGACAGTGTAACCAGAAGCTACCAGGTGGTTGTGATCGGTTGGTCGTTTTAACTCCAGTTGCTTCCTGCTGCCCCTTCTCTCTCTCTCTCACACACACACACACACACACACACACACACACACACACACACACACACACACACACACACACACACACACACACACACACACACACACACACACACACACACACACACACACACACACACACACACACAGTGTGCTCGGATACAGGATGGAGGAAGGCTGAGTCATACACATGTGTGCACACACTACCTGGTTTTTCACCACCAGTCTTTTGTCCGAAGTTTGAGTAAACGGGCAAATGTCTTTTCCAAGAAGAAGATTGAATACCGATAGTTGGTTACAGTCGAAGAGTAGAGTGCACTTTAGAGTAGATCAACTTGGAGAGCTTAATTTTCACCAAATTAAGGTGAATAAGCATTTAAAGGTTATCAACTGCTTTGTTCTACAGTGGTTTACAGGACAAATGTTTGGTTTGGAGGATAAAGGAAAGGAGAGAGTAAAGGGGTTCTTTAATGATTGGAAAACACACACACACACACCTATCATTCTGTGCTACTGACCTATATTTACAAAAGGCGTGTGTGTGTGCGCTCCCCTCCACCAACACATATGTGTATTCTATTTTCTGGTGCAGGGTATCAAACATTGTGTTATGCATAGGTGTTCAGAGCACAAGGGGAGCAGAGTGTCCCACACACTTTTCCGACCCCTGACTCACGCAGGTGCCCATTCTCAAGGCTCCGTGATGTCACTTCCTGTTGGGATGAACTTGATTATCTAGACTAAACTAGAAACCTGACTCAGGAGGCGTCTGTAGGCCGGGCCCAGTGGTCTTCATCAGATCAAAGAGCCTTTGAGTTGAAGTGGGGTCGCTGGGGTCGGCATGGCGATCAGGGAAATCCAGACCCGCCCCCACCTCTGGGCAGTTAGTTCCCCACTAATGAGACTCTTTGAAGGAGGATTTTGTGTGTGTCGTTTTTATCATACAGGTTACCTTTTTTACTCTCAAGTAGGCCTATGTAGTATTATTCTATTGCATGTCATTATGCATGTGATTATTAATGCATATACATTTAATATCATGTTTAATTATGTGAATATGTCTTAATAATGTGTCAAATAGCATTGATGATTTGATAAAAACAGAGTAGTACTGTGGTATTGTTTTATAAAGTATGCAGATGCTTTTTTTTTCATTTTCATTCATGCTTTTTTGCGTGCTTCATCGCATGTGTATCAGAAGGGTGAGGAATAGAATGTTTTCGAAAATGTGATCCATGGAAATGGGCACACCAATACTGCCTTTTCGCTATTTTCTCTAGTACACAAAAATCTGTGGCCATAGTAGACATAATGGACATGGCTCTTGTAGAGGGGGAGAGATAAAGGGAGAGAAAGAGAGAGAGGATTTCAAGAGAGTGTTGTTGTGCGGTGTTTCTTTCCCCTGCATTGCTCGGATCCAGAGCAGATGGATTATTCAAAGAGCTTTGTCAGAGGTGACCTATTTTACCATCGGTGTGTGCCTGTGTGTGTGTGTGAGACACCCACACTTCAAGAGAATTTCCTCTGCCAATCACCAACGATACACTGCTCCATTTGAGTGGGCGTGACCGAGATACATCATGAACCAGAAAGGTTGAATTGTGAATGAGAAAATCCTGTCAATGCCTTTATATTTATCAATGCAGTAACAATAAATATCCTGCAAGAAGCCCAGAAATATGTGTGTGGGAACTTGCTTGTGTGAATAATTCATCCCAGGAATACGGCAATATGCTTATTCAACCAGGAGAAAAGTGGGCTAAGCCGTTGACAACCAACCCACCCCCTCCATCCTTCTGTTGTCTTCTCGCCTGTTCACTCTGTTCCTCTTACTTTCCCTCCATCTTTCTACAGATCTTGTCCGTCTTAACATTCTCTGGATTTTATATTTCTGTCTTTTTCTTCCCTTTCGCCACTGACCTCTCCTCCACCACACACTCGGTTGAACTGTGTGTGTGTGTGTGTGTGTGTGTGTGTGTGTGTGTGTGTGTGTGTGTGTGTGTGTGTGTGTGTGTGTGTGTGTGTGTGTGTGTGTGTGTGTGTGTGTGTGTGTGTGTGTGTGGAAATTGAGCGTTCACAGGAAACTGGCCAGCTACGCGACACATAGCTTTGCCACCCACTTCCTGTGATGCAAAGCGAGCAAGTCTTTATGAGAGACGGATGTTATATGGGGGGGAGAAAAAGAGTGTAGAATAACGAAACAAGAGAGACTATCATGTAGGGTGATTAGTGTAGTTATCAATAAGGCGAGCGACAGAAAATGTATCGATCTAATTTTGATAATTGAATAATCGTTCAAGTCATACAACTACTAAACATTTACTGCGTAATGCTTCTGAATTTCAAATAGCAAAACATGATATAATGAATACTTGAATACTGGCTGCTTGTCAGATAAAGCAAGCTGATTTCACTTTGGTTGGTAACTTGTGATGGGCATATCAGATTTTCTACACTAAATTGTTCATTTATTATCTGAATAAAGAACTGTTAGTCATCGACCATGAAAATAATCTTGAGTTGTCGCCCTGCCATGATGTCATTATCATTTTCTGCTGGCTTTATATGTAGTCCATCTTTGTACGACCATCATAATGCGTTAAAACACTTTTAAAGCATACATGCAATCAGGAAGAAAGGGAGTGAGGAATGTGGATTAAGAGAGATAGAAAAGAGAGGAAGTGAGAGAGAGATGGATATCCACAGGGGATTACACATAAAATGAGAAAGAACATAGTCTAAAAATAGTTGTGTACCTCACTGTCATCCTCTCCTCCCACTGTAATGAGGATGGCAGTCCGTTCAGCTGGTATTATATTGGGAGAAGTCACGTTGCTGCCAGTTTGGTAACCAAGAGAGAGGGCAGTGTCTTTGCCAGCAGACCCGAGAACCTCCGCTGCAGCCGGGGCCCGTTGGCCCCCATGGGGCCTCCATGTGGACAAAAGACTTGGCGCTAATGGTGGCTTATGGTGTTTAGAAAGAGAGAGAGAGAGACACACAAACTAAAGAAATGAGCCATTTCTTTCTTGTCTTTCACCTGTTTCGCAATGCAATGTGTCTCAAAATAAGTATCGTTCTGGTTCAGCGGTGGTATTGCCAACAAGAAACAGTTTTTTTCCTCCACATGTTCCTCTTATATTGGTCTTTCTCTCTGTCACGCGTTGTCTCTCTTCCCTTCTCGCTCTCCCTCCCTCTCATCCGCTTCCGATTTAAGAACAGAGGGTAGCCAGAAGCATTTGGGGTGGTGTGTGTGTGTGAGTGAATGAAAGAAAGGAGGGATAAAGGAGACCATTAACTCAGTTACTGGGACTCTTGATAATAGCATAGGCTTCAATTGCTGTCTCTCTCTTGCTCTCTCGCTCGCTTGCTCTCTCAGACTGGTTGTCCTTCTTTCCTCTTCTGTACAATGTCCTGTCCCTTCCCTCCCTCCCTCCCCCCTTTGCTTCGTTTACACTGCATCTGCCAGTGGGAATGTTTCACACACACACACACACACACACACACACACACACACACACACACACACACACACACACACACACACACACACACACACACACACACACACACACACACACACACACACACACACACACACACACACACACACACACACAAACAAAAGAGTGCTGGAGGATGCTGAAAATCCTCTTAAAGGACAATACAAAACCACCACAACCGTCTGTAAACGTTAACAATATCGGTAGCACTTTGGTGCATTTATTCCGAAAGAGAGAAGGGTAGTTGTAATTAATTACCCAGACTGGTATTGTCCTTAACAAAAGTTGCAAAATAAATAAATACAAAAAAAGAACTCTTGACTTAATGGAACTCATTAGCATGCGACATCGGAATCCATCATTGACCAATCACATTGCTTGATTGGCCGTAGAGCGGCCTTATAAGCGCCAACGAATAACAATCTGAGCATTGCATTAGCTGTTCCTGCAGCTAATATTACTGCAGGAAAGGCAAATCAAAAATGCATTGCAATAAAGATGTCCTGTGCTTGCCGACATTAGGGTTAGGACAGCCCTCCAAGGAGAATCACAGATCTTAGCTAATCGCTGCTTGAGAGAATGAGGTGTGTGTGTGTGTGTGTGTGTGTGTGTGTGTGTGTGTGTGTGTGTGTGTGTGTGTGTGTGTGTGTGTGTGTGTGTGTGTGTGTGTGTGTGTGTGTGTGTGTGTGTGTGTGTGTGTGTGTGTGTGTGTGTGGTGTCTTCACGCAAGGATTTGTTTGCTTTAATCCTAGCACCGAAGCAGACCTCGTCCTTGAATTTGATGTAATTCAAATAAGTACAAGTGAGGTTCTAATGCTATTAACTCTTTTCTCTTTCTCTTTCTCTAACGAACCTTTCGTCTCATTTCATGCTTAATTTGTCTGTGTGTGTTTATGCGTGCGTTGTTTGCCAAATGTGTGATATTTATGTGCAAATCCTGTGTGGCTGCTGACATGTGCAGCTGGCTCAATACGTGGGCCCAGAAACATTAGAGTGAAATATGGCGCGACCTCTCCTTGCCTCAACCCTTTTACCCGGGAAGTTCGGTAGTTGGACTCTAATGATGACATGTTAATTATTATTTTTTTCCCCCTTCTTTTTATTTTTAACTTTTAGCATAGAAAGTTGACATCATTTTATATAATTTGTTTTGAATGTATTGGTAATTGTTAATATTGCTGAGGATACGTGATATTGAACTAAGAGATGTTTTACTGTGGCTCGTGGTGGACAATTATAAACACCCCTGAGGAGTTTAATTCATTATTTTATCGACTGCTGCTAACGACCTCACATGTAGCTATAGGGGATGTCTCTCTGTCTGTTTTGGCTTCTATCTCTTTCTGTCTCTCTTTCTCCCTCTTATCTATCTATTTCTAACTTTCGCGCTCTCTCGAGAGTGAGAGAGAGACCACAGGCCACCAGAAGCCTTGACACCCACACAGTATTTCTCAGATGCTTTGAGGTGGTAGGGGAGAGGGTGTTGGGGAGGAGGGCTGGTGCAGAACAAGCTGTGATAAAGCCTATACTCCTCAGAGAGAGAGAGAAAGCAGCAAAGCTACAGAAGAAATAAAGGCTGTGTCAGAGTGCAGTCGGAAGTCCCTCTGCTGTTGACTTGCTTTTGAGCCTCCTTATACTTTAGCATACTACTACAAGCTGCCAGGGGCGCAGGAGGAGCTGCCTTTTGAAAAAGGGGATGTGGCAATTGATTTGAATTCTGAAAAAAAAGAATCTGTTCTGACAGTTGTTTGTGTTGTGATTTAGGATGATGTAAGACAGCGTTTCTCTTTCATAGTGTGTGTTACGGATGTGCGCTACAGATGTGTCGATGCGCTTGAACTCGGGGTGGGGGGTTTGAATAGAAACTAACAGACACAGTGTTTGACTAGACACTATTCAAACATTGCTATTTCTTTCTAAACAGCTGTTTTTTCTGAAAAAAAAAGGTGTGAAAAACACCTGTTGCAGTCCAGGACAACAAGTAAAAAATGGTGGTGCATTTCCTCTTTCAACAATTCAACACCCATGTTACTTGAAATGCACACAAATATCTTCTGAATGCCGTATTCCGCATTCAGTTCCCCCCCCCACCCAGCTAGCAATTAGAACCAAGATGGCCGCTAGGCTAAAAAGGCTGTAATTATCCTGCTCCCATTAACCTAGTGTGTCTTCATTACTGTCGGCTACTGTTAAAATCTCACAACGCTTCGCCTGTGTGTGTGTAGGTGTGCGTTTTTGTCCTAAGAGATTATTCTTTTTACTGTTTTGGGTTGTGTGTGTGTGTGTGTGTGTGGTTCCCCTGCAGTAGGGATGTGTGTGTGTGCCTGAGTTGCACATGCCTATGTTTGTATATTTGTTTAAATGACTTTGTGTAGGCTATTTCTACTTTATTTCATACCATTGTATGTGTTTGGAAGGTGGCTGCAGCCTCACAGTATGGTAATAGGATGAATAAACAATTCTTCTCATTGGTTTTTCCAGAGGCTTCGACGGCTGTCCACCAAGTACCGGACTGAGAAGATCTACCCCACCAACGTAGGAGAGAAGGAGGAGAACGTCAAGAAGAACCGATACAAGGACATACTGCCCTGTAGGTCTACTCACTCATTCACAGAAACATACTGCCCTGTAGGTCCACTCACTCATTCACAGACTTAATGCCCTGTAGGTCCACTCACTCATTCACAAAGACGTACTGCCCTGTAGGTCCACTGACTCATTCACATACTGCCCTGTAAGTCCACTCACTCATTCACAAAGACATACTGCCCTGTAGGTCCACTCACTCATTCACAAAGACGTACTGCCCTGTGGCTCCACTCACTCATTCATAAAGACATTAACTCACTCATTCACAGACATATTGCCATGTAGGTTCTCTCTTACTTACTCACTCACACACACAGGCACTCTCTCTCTCTCTATTTGGTCATCTCTCTCTCTGCCATCATCCCTGTATCTGTCCATTCACCTGCTGAATGAGCCTCTCATAAAGTGAAGGAATACCATCACATCTGCATCTGCACCGGATGTTCATACCCGCCGCACACACACAAATTATGTTTGTGTGTTCCATTAAACTCTATATCCCCCTCCCTCCCCCTCCTCCATCCTCATTTAACCAATCACTCAACCCCCCCCCCCCATTCCGCCAACTGCAACGCCCCCGACTTCTTTGGAAGTCCAGCTACAAGGCTGTGTGTACAAATTGTATAAATACTGTATAAACTGTAGCAAATAGGTAGCAAAAAATGGTAACATCAACAACACTGATGTACTGACAAAATAATTGAGTACATTAAAGTAATGTGTAAGATTGAGCTTCTCCCAGTTGATAGGCGGGAGACTTTCAGAATTCAAAGAACTCTATAACAATGTTCTGTCCACTCTTACTGATTTATTTATTTTTTACACTTGTTTCCCCCCCCCCCTTCTCTTCCAGTTGATCACAGCAGGGTGAAGGTGACGTTAAAAACAACCAATCAGGACACAGATTACATCAATGCCAACTTTATTAAGGTAAAAAGCTGTTGGACGAAAGGTTCATCCTGATGCAGGGTTTATTTGTCATTGTACTAAAGGCATGCGGCTGGAGATGTATTAAAATTTGGCTTTCATAGAACCATCATACATCATCCAACACGGCAATGATTTCATCATTCATACATTTCAGACTCAATATTACACACAATTTTCCCCTTTATTGTTCAGGACGTTGTCAAATATTCTTGGAGTTGCGCTTAAACTCATTTATCTCTTATTCAACCTTCCTCCTCCTCCTCCTCCTCCTCACAGGGCATGGACGGGCCCGAGGCCTACATCGCCACGCAAGGACCCCTTCCCAACACCGTCATCGACTTCTGGAGGATGAACTGGGAGTACAACGTAGCGGTGAGTAGGGAGGGAGCACACTGGAAAACTACTGTAGGATGTCATTCTGTCATTTAATGGCTGGGAGGAAGGATCCCTCCTCAAAGTTGCTTCCTTCACCCCGATCGGTTTTGAAGGGTTTGTACTTTTTTGTGGGTTTAGGGGTCTCTGATTTCTGAATCCCTTTGAGACTGGTTGAACTGTTTGAAAAGGGCTATATAAGTAAACTGACGTATGAGTAATGTATTATTATCATTATTTATCGTTTGATTGATTGATTATTAGTATTTATTGATTGATTGATGATGTAATTTATGCGATGGTCATGCAAGATCATTTCTGTGATGGATGTAGTTTAATTTGTACTATAATTTATGTGATAATAATCCTCCTGCGTTTGTGTGTGTCCTCAGGTTATTGTGATGGCATGCAGAGAGTTTGAGATGGGCAGGGTAAGGCCATGTTTTTAAATCCTGTGTGTGTGTGTGCATGCGTGCATGTAATATAGTGCATGTAGTTGAAAGCAATTGCCAAAGTCATTTATCAGTGTTCATTGATTTCCTGTTCCAAGCATCTCTGTTTTCTTGTTTCACTGCTATAAACGGCATGTTATAGACAACCCGATTTATTCAGTAATGTATGTGTCAGTCCATCGATTTGAATGTTATGTGTGTTGTGATAGCATGAGCAATAACGTAGGAGTTTCAGAATGCATTTGATGTTTTCGTGTTCTACATCTGGCCACATTTGTAACACCTTTTTTTCCTCTTCTTGGGTTAGAAAAAGTGTGAACGATATTTTCCAATGCTAGGGGAGCAGCCCATGTCGTTCGGCCCCTTCAGAATCTCATGTGTAAGTAGATGAGGTGTGTGTGTGTGTGTTTGTGTGAGCTAATTTCCCCGCTTACCCATCTAGCACATTTCTTGAGTCTCACTACATACAACTTTATAAGTTTGCTTTTTAAAACGTTTGTCTGGTGCTCTGCATCTCACTCACTGATTCACATTCTTTCTCTCTTTCTTTTTTTTTTTTTTTCAGGAATCGGAACAGACCAGAACAGACTACTTCATCAGGACACTGATGGTGGAGCATGAAAATGTACGTGCTACTCTAGTGTACTGGTATATACTAAACCCTCAACACCTCGTTTCCATTCAGTACTAAAACAATGGGCCCTACTCTTTCACATTCAGTTCCCCCACCCAGTTAGCATTTAGAACAAAGATGTTACAGTACTGTCAAATAATCTGTACAGTGCTTTGGTACATACCTGGATTCTTTTTGAGGCACTTTATAAATAATGTTAACTTAAAAGTAAATTTTCCCCAGAGGCTTCAGAAATGCCATATGAACCCCTCTTCCCTTCTAGACAGATCTACTTCCTGTTTTTAGAGTGGCAGTAGTTCTGCATTAGTACTCTGATGAACGAGGTTGATGAATGGATAAATAGGTAAACATGTGGTTTCCACTGATGAGGAAGAGAAGTGCAGTTTAGGGGAAGTTAAAGTTTTGTTTCTGTAAAGTGTCCTTTACTTTCTGCCGTGACACTCGTCTGGGATTAATAAAGAATTTCTATGGAACTTTAAAAAATATATATAATAATTAAATATCAATCAAAAGTCACAGTAAAACATTTAAAAGCATCAAATCAAGAGGCAGAAAGAGGGGTGAGGGGACTAAGATTAAAAAAAGGTGTGTTTTCAGTGATGTTTTTAAATTGCTTATCGTATGTGATATGAAACATAACCCCTGTCCCCCTGTGTGTCTCCCTGTAGGAGTCCCGGAGGCTGACCCAGTTCCACTACATGAACTGGCCGGACCACGACGTACCCTCCTCGTTCGACTCCATCCTGGACATGATCGCTCTGATGAGGGAGTACCAGGACAATGACGACGTTCCCTTGTGTATACACTGCAGGTAGATGGAGTTGACACACACACACACACACACACACACACACACACACACACACACACACACACACACACACACACACACACACACACACACACACACACACACACACACACACACACACACACACTAAGTAAGACATTGACGTGGAGTCTTTATACACAAGGTATATAAATTAATGTACTTTCACCCAGATCCACCCCATCATTTTGAGGTCACCGTGAACAGGAAGTTCGTGAACAGGTCGCCGTGAACAAAATAAGATGACACTGGTTGTTTTATATGTAACTTCACTTCATCAGTGAGACGTGTATAAGCTTGATGTGATGAGCTACAGTGCATTCCTGCAGCCTGACTTAAACAAACAGCTGAGAAAGCACGTCTCCCTCTTGTTCCAACCAGTGACACACTGGTGCCAACGGGCACTCTTTCTTGTGTGTGTACTACAGTCTTCGTATTAATATTTGTCCTTCAGGTCAAATGTTAGAGAGAGTTTACTTAGTTACTTTCGCAAGCAGTGAAGAAATAATCAAATGCAAAAGCACAGTGCACTGTAGTAACAACAGAAGCACAGAAGTATTGTACTACGTTTTTAAGGATTCATATTTTTGTATACAACAAATACATTATACAGATAAACTAATTATAAAATACAAACACTGCTCAAGATATTTATGAGACAGTGCACACACACAGACATAAACAGACACACACGCATACACACATAAACACACATACATACACACACACACACACACACAGTCTCCATGTGTGTTTAATAAGGTTAATAATGTGCAGCCTGGGGACCGTTCCTCTGTTACACAGCAGTGTGTGTGTGTGTGTGTGTGTGCAATCGTGTGGGGGAGTGTATGTGCGAGCATGTACACAGGAGGAAATGTGTGAGTATGTAGCTACTGTGCTTGTAAGACAAAACAGAAAAGCTCTTGCAGCATGGGGTATGGTTTAATAAGTGTGTGTGTCAGACGTGATGTCATGCAACCTGAATGTGTACACGTGTGTTTGTGTGACTCTTCTGATCTTTTCTTAGTTCTTGTGGGGGGAAAACACAGGCCTTTCCTCACTTCCAGGCCTTTCCTCACTTATTAAATTATTTTAAACAGAAGTTTATCTACCATTGTTTTTTTTATTTATTACTGAAAACGGAATGAAAAAGTGTGATTGTCAAGGTGTGTGTATTTGTCGAGTGTGTTTGTGTGGGTGTGCATGTGTGTGTGAAGCCTGAGACATTTATATGTCGTGTTCTTGGCCTGGCACACTCATTACGCTTGGCGTCTGCTGAAGTGTTTAAGACCTGAGACCTAATTGTGTGTGCGCGTGTGTGTGCCTAAAGTTAGAAGGTGTGTGTGTGTGTGTGTGTGTGGTGTGTGTGTGTGTGTGTGTGTGTGTGTGTGTGTGTGTGTGTGTGTGGCTAACGCCTAGGATACTGCTCTAATGAAGGTGCAGTAGCCCACAATAACAACCGTGCCCACATCACCACTTACATCCTGTGTTCTTGCTGAGACTAAGCAAATTCAATCACAATATGAATTGTGTGTGTGTGTGCTAATAGTGCTGGCTGTGGGAGAACGGGGGCCATCTGTGCCATCGACTACACATGGAATTTGCTCAAAGCTGGGGTAAACACACACAAACACACGCGTAAACACACAATCACAAAACCCATACACACACACACACACACACTGTCACCAAACGCACACCATCACCAAACGAAATCACGCTATTGCAAACCACACACCTTCACAAAACACACACGCAATCAGACACACACACCTCTGCGTCTTTATTGACGTAAATCATAATAGAGTGGATTGATGCACAAGCTTTGATCTGAATCCAGGTTTGATTTTTGGATGTTTTCCTGCGTTTTCTAGAAGATTCCAGAAGATTTCAACGTATTCCGGTTGATCCAGGAGATGAGGACGCAGCGGCACTCTGCGGTCCAGACCAAGGTCTGCTGAAACACGGCTCCTCTCTCTCTCTCTCTCTCACTCACTCACTCACTCACTCACTCACTCTCACACACAGAGGTCAGGACCCTATGCTTCTAGAGCTGATGATAAAATATGTGGGTATGTAGAACCTCTCGGCTGTAATTTAATCACACTAACAACTAGTCTATCCTCCCCCATGCCCAGGTTCGGCTTGGCTTTTAACACTTAACATACAAACAACCAGCCAGCACATGTTTCATGAAATAGACAAAGCTCTGTGCACTGGTCACACACCTTTATTCGTCCATCTGGTTCTCCTTTTCCACTCCTAAACGCTGTCTCTCTCTCTCCTTCACTCCTAAACGCTGTGTCTCTCTCCTTCTCCGCTCCTAAACACTGTGTGTCTCTCCTTCTCAACTCCTAAACACTGTGTCTCTCTCTCCGTCTCCACTCCTAAACACCGTGTCCCTCTCTCCTCCCCTGGGGTGTGTGTAACAGGAGCAGTATGAGCTGGTCCACAGAGCTATAGCACAGCTCTTCCAGAAACAGCTGCTCTTCCTGGAGAGTCCCACCAGCACGCCCATACACAACAGCATGGTATGAAACACACACACACACACACACACACACACACACACACACACACACACACACACACACACACACACACACACACACACACACACACACACACACACACACACACACACACACACACACACACACACACACACACACACATTTGCGCATATTATCACACGCACGCGCACATCGCATCATCACGTACGTGTGTATCCCTTCATTGTTTTATTAGAATAAGCAAGCATGCGAGGCAAAGAATGATATAATAATTAATCTCCGGACATGGAAAGTGAGATAGAGACGCAGAATAGAGAAGAGAGGAGTGAAGTCAGACGCAGGACAGACATGAAAGAGGGGAGTTCAGAAGAACTCCTAGTTAAAGGGTAGGTAAACCCCTGTTTAGCGGGAGAACTTCCGCCTACAAGTTTCAATTGTTTTTGATCAGACAGTGGTGTCAGTTGTAAAGTTAAAGTCGCACAGCCAAGCGAAAACTGCTACTCTGGGAAAGTCTTTATAGACGGAAGTAGCAGACTGCTTGTACTTTACAGAGAATTTCCCATGTTGAGCAACGTCATACATTTTTGTAACATATAACACAGAAATGTTCACCAACATGTCATGAGCATTTCCTTGTTAATTGTACTTAAATACACTTGAATAAACTCCATCCAAACTGGTGGAGGGGTCTTCACAAGAACCGAGGGAGGGTACCGTGTGTTTAGATGTTGCTAAGGATATGTTTGGTCATAACGACGGGGGGAGGGGGGGGGGGGGGGGGGGGGGTGGAAGGCTTAACTGGCGGACATCCTCTACAGGAAGCTGCGATGACCTCACCGGCACTGCCAGACAGGGAGCCTACTGAACACGCACATATCCTTTATACAAACTATTAAATATATTTTATATATTATATATTTTATAAATATAAATACTATATAACCTATGGGAATATGTTCAACTTCACAGAGTACAATGTTCAGTTTGAGCTTGGGGTCGAAAGTAATTTTGTTCAATGGCTTTTCTGGCTTTTACACACACGCTCACATGCACACACACAAGGCAACTCTGTATGACCCCTTTTCTCGAGTCTAGCTCATAGATACAGAAGCTACTGAAGGAGGGACTTCCTGAGCAGACTTCTAAACACAAACGTGCACACACACGGAGGTGTGTGTGTGTGACGTGTCGGTCTTATGTGAAGTGTGTGTCTCCGTTTTCCCCTCAAAATGACAGAGAGAGACCAGTGAGTCACAGAGGGGGAGGAGGAGAGTGTTTTAGTCGGTAGGAAGAGAGAAGATCCGTCAGATGTGATTCTGGGAGGGCGTCCAACAATGGCTGAGGGGGAAAAATAAAAAATAAAAAGTGTGTCCATGAAATGAAGGAAAATATCATTATACACACAAGGCCAATGCACAAGGGCTGCATATTTTAAACTTTAACATTGACACAGGGACAGTTCCGGACAAGGAATTAGTCAGAAATCGCGGTTAATAATATAGGTTTGGATCCCTTTCAAGCTTTGATGAAAGAGGAAGATCCTGTGTTTGCATGTTAATGTGTCACGCAATAGTTTATACTGCTATGTAGAACTAAAAAGCTGTACATTGGTTGATTATTGAGGATTCCCAGCAACCCTTCAAATAGGACACTGTCTGGATTAATTACTGTTGGAAGTAGGGGCTGTAATGCCTTGCTCATGGGAACCTGTGGAACTATTGAAATGTAAAGTTTTTTAAAGAATCAATTATGTGGGAATTGAAAGCTATGTCGTCTTTTGTGTGTGTCCAGGTTGAGAGCAGTCCAGACAAGATTTGCCACCAATCAGATGACGAGAGATGGGACACGCCTCCCCCAAAACCTCCTCGCGTCCGCAGGTAACACACCATTCAGTTTGACCTCTGAACTCTCGCACACACTTTGATTTGTTTACTATACTGTATATTCATTTGTTTTGAGGTAAGGTTTGAGTTGAATGATCCTGCGTCTCCTGCAATCCAAGCACACTGCTGACATACCTTTTTAAAAGATTTTAAGCTTTTTAACATGCACTTAAATGAATGACTAAACGATGACCGCATTATTCCCGGGAGCGCGTTTAAACGCGATTTTCACTGTCTTGTCTTTAAATGTTATGAAAGAAAGGAAGCGGTTGACAAAAACCTCCTCTGCTTCTGTCGCGGATGGTGTGCCAGTGACCGCTCATCTGATGGAGCGTCATAGGTCGGGCAGTCCTCGCTTGCAACGATCCACTGCATGGCGGCAGCTTGAGTGCATATTCGTCCAGTTTCCACTCTGCTCATTTCTGCTCTGCCGTAAATCCTTCGATCCTTCAACCAACAGTGCGCCGCGTTATAGCCGAATTTGCGGTATTCTAGCGAGGTTTAAGTGTATTGCTATGTGACTGTGTGTGAGTTGAGAGTACTTATTTCCAATTTTTACGTTGGGTAAAACTAGTACAATCTCAGTGGATCCAGTTCGTTTGCTTGCTTCCATGGCTGCAGCGCGCTGTGTTTGTGTGCTGATTTGTTTCATATCTGGCAACCCGGGGTACTCAGAGAATAGTGAATCGTAGCGCACAGGCCGAAACAAAAACAAACGTTCCGACCCGGAATGGAAAATTCAAAGGGGAATATACTGGCTGTAGCATTGTTGTCGGAGAAGCCAGTATTTCAACATGTTGTCTTAATCTCTGATGACATGGTCATGAAATGATTCGGTACAGTACATAAATGTTTGGACACGACTGCAGAAGCCACTAAGAGGAGATTAAAGATGTTATAATACATCAAACCACACAGTGTTATATTGTCTATAGTACTGTGTTCCTACAGATTTTTCCTGAGAAATGTTGGAATTTCTTACTCTCCTGCAACGATCTGCGACTCAATCTCCAGGCTGTTTAGAATAGAGGACCTCAGACTCATACATCTCCCTCATTCAAATCACTTATTACACCCGTCACCCCTCCTGCTAAATTCTCTTGCGCTCATTGTCTCAGTATATTAGTTGTATTGCTGCTCTCTCCATCGCGCTCTGAATCTTTGCACCTGCAGAGCTCCGGTCCTTTCTCCCCAGTCTTCATTTCCGTTTGTTGACATATTTCCGGTTGCCGGTGATTGGTCCATGAGAGAGAGAGAGAGAGAGAGAGTATTTAACTCTCAGAGAAGGGGGTAGACATATTTCTGGGGGTGGGGGGGGGTTTCAATAGTTTTTGTCAGCTTATATACAGTTCCTGTCTTTATCGCTCTCTCACACACGTCTTTCCACTGCCTCTGTTTTTTTCCCTCCACATTTTCACTGTCTGTGTCAGTCCCCTTCTCTCTCACCCGCCCCTGGTATCCGCTGTCTCTCCACAGATAGTGGCATGGCCTAGTTTAAGCACAGAGCACTCCAGTGACAGAAGAGGCTATTTTTACTAACATACTCTGCGTTCCATGGGAACTACTCTGCCCTGCTTCCCCTGAAATGGCAGCGAAGGTGTGCACGGCACGGTGGCTGTTTGGGTGTTTGCGTTTGAATGAAGGAAACCACAGGAATGGCAATGATGCTGGCATCAAGGTCAGCTTGTGTGAGTCACGGCGTACGGTCACACTCACTCACTCACACACGCACGCGCGCGCGCACACAGAAAGACACACCCATGGTATGGAAGTGTTCCTTCACCACCACCATTTTGGGCCCGTGGCTCCCCTGTAATTTTTCTCACAACAACAGCATACGAGAGAACCATAGAATGGCTCTTGACTTGAGATTTATGAATGACTCCCTCTGCTGCTTTCGGTATAGGTTATGTAATGCCGCGGTTTATTTTGTCTGAGAAAGTGCCTTTTTAGTCGCATAACTGTGTGAGAACGAACGTTTGTAGACGTACCGTTGTGAACAAGTCTACTTTGTATGCTATCTGTATTTAGAAGTTAAAGTATGCTATTACGATTGAAGCAATGCATCTAACGTCTTAATTCAGTTCTGTGCCAGCAAGTCTCTTTCAGTTGTTACTTTGTAGTTCAGTTGATGGTTATAATACTGTATTGCAGTCTGGTCTTTACACTAGCTGGCAGGTGCAAGCTCACTTAATCCTGTACCGTTTTAAAGGATTTCTGTCATGGTGAAGCTGTGTGAAAAATCCTGTACGAATGGTCAGGGGGTTCAAATATTTAGCTTTAAGGAATAGGATTTTGAGGCAGATTCTGTGTTATTAAATATGCAAGGATAACCGTCATTTACTAAGGCAAATTCAATGCTGACTTCAGAATTCTGCTCTGGATCACCACAGTCAGAAACCAGCCTCCAAGCTCAGTGCCTAGACTATATATAACTATTAAACATGCAATATTTTCCCCTTAAAGTCATGCACTTGGAGGAGGGGGGGGGGGGGGGGGGGGAGGAGGAGAGGAGAGAGAAAGATTATATTTTATTTGTGTACAGGCATTACAGCAGTACGTGCATGTTTTTGCTTGTTTGCATATTTTTACATTATCCACTTGTGCATGATGCAAGTACATGTATGCTTGTGTGAACACAGTCAGTGTTTTATCCTAATATATCTATAGTGGCATCACCAGTCTGCTAGATCATTGTGGATCATGCTTTTAGTGCATTGGGACAAAGCAAAAAAAGTGAGGTGTTTGGCTGTGTGGTGTAGTGAGCCATGCCTAGCTAGCATGGCTGTGTGTAGGAGGCTAGACAATGCTAGTTAGGCTGTGTTTAATTAGCTATGCATGATTAAAGCTAACAACGCGCAGCCTAGCTAAAAACAAACGTAGACTAGAAGCTCATACAGCTTACTTTAGGGATTCAAGTCAATTTTAAGAGGGCTATGATTGGTTCAGGGTTTAAATACGTAATGTTAAAATGTTGGCATTGGTATTTTTAGAATTAAGCGTAACGAGCCATTCGAATAAATATAAACCTCTTTCTATTAGACCTGCATCAATGAATCAGCAAACTGCTACATGCATGACCTACGGCGTTAACCTATGTTAAGCTGGTTGCTAAAGAGACTGCCATTTATTATCTATTGTCCCTGACGTGTGCAGGTGCAGTCGTGTGCCTCATAAACACAGTAAACAAAGTAGGTCATCGTAGGGTTGATCTGCTATGTTGACGTCACCATCTGTAATACACACAAGTGTGTCAACAACGTAAAGCAGACAATGCAGTGTATTTTTAG